>CM062834.1:4880838-5402026 GCA_031772345.1 Himalopsyche anomala
TATTAACCCTTAAAACTCGTAATTTTTTTCAAAGGTTGGTAGCGCCAACTCGTATTTAATTTTAGATTTTTCCGGAACATAATTTCTGAAAGTAAATTAAGAAAAAAACACCTTTTCCTTGGCTATTTTTTCAAAAATAAAATAAATAAATATGTAGAATATATTCAATTCATATTATAAATATTTTTTAGTAAGTAAAGAAGTCAAATATATGTTTCTGAAAGGTTCTAACCCAGCTGCACACATTTTACACCTATTGTATCAAAATCCTTCTAGGACTTATTAGACATTACTTTAGATACTATCTGCATAGAAAAACATTTAAACAAGGACTGTTACTTATTGTCTGTAATAATTTACAATAATAAAGGTAACAATAAGTCCACAAATTAAGTTTTTAAAACGAGGTAAATTTTGTCATCTGACAGCCGATGTCATCCTAACCTCAATTTTGTATAGCTAGGTAATTCGTAATAAACATTCGCGTTGCTAGGTTACATTGCGCGTTTGCTGGTGTGTCAGCGGATCAAAACCTTTTACTTTTACTTTAAGTATTTCTTCATTTTAATAAAATAAAACACAGCATTGTTATATACTATATTTATTTGTTTGTATAACTAATACATATAGATAACGTTATAAACGCTAGATATGATAAGAAATGAATTATATGGAAATCGTTGAAACACATGTTTTTCTGCATGAAGTAAAAATATATTTTTTTAATCCATGTCCGCTTCCAATGTGGAGCATATGACCTCCTCATGTAGGTATCTCAACAGAAGTTTTTTTCTATGAGAACTGTTTGTTACTCAGTCGCTCAAAATGTATACATACAAAAAATACACAGCACAATTTGAAACACATTTAATTGAATTGTAATATTTTAATTCGTCTATAAAAATAATATGTTTATTACTTTATAACACTAGATATTACAAATAAACCATCCGGAAATTGTTGAGACACGTGTCTCTGCCTAAATTATAAATGGGTTATATATAATTGAACTAAACAAATAAAGGACGAACTTTGTACACACGAATATATATTTTAATACTTTATATTAAACATTTCCCACTAGCACGAGAGAACGCCCAAAAATATTTTTCAAAGCTTATCACTAAAAAACTCACAATATCTACTTTGTACGGATAAAGTGGAAAATATGAGTTTTTTTTAGTGAGAAGCTTACCTTTGCAAAGTGGTGGATTTATATTTCGGAGAAGAATGATAGGTACGCCAATTTTCAATGTTAAAACGTGTGACAGCATGGCTGGCAAATCAAGTGAATTTAAGAATTCAGTTGGATAATTGACAACTTCATCTTGATTCATTACAGTATCGATGGACTGATACGTTTTCTCTTCGCCTGGTATTTCGTTTCGAATCCTGAAGTTGATGGCATTAACATCGTGTTTTTTAGCTGCTAATATAACACTTTCTCTGAGCCACTGTTGATTTTTGTAATTCTTCGCAATATTTTTGGGAAAACTTTGTGAATCAATTCTCTTATTGTTTTTGTAATTTTACAGAAATTTGTTAGCAATGTAATACATTGTGTGGATTCATCTATTTCCAATTTTCCATTCCCAATATCAAACAATTATTTTGCGAAACGTTCAGCGGATGTATCATATTGTAGTTTTATACGCATGCTGGCCTTGAAAGCCAATTTCTGCACGTGTCGCCATAAAACTGATGATTTGAGACATGCATTTAATTCATCAACAGCTGTTGAACGTGTTATAACTGGTAGGGTTTGTCGAAAATCACAAGACAATAAAATAAGTGCGCCACCAAAGACCACTATTCATTTCCTCTCAAATCTTTTAGTGCATAGTGTACAGCTTACAATGCCTTTTTGTGCGCCATAGTACATTCGTCTCATATTATGAGTTGGCATGATTGAAGTACTTCACCCATTCCGATTTTTTTTTGATATTGCATGTTAGTGTCTCAGTGATTTGCATTAAAATGCAATTTCAGTGTTGAATGCGCTGTTCGACCACCATACAAAAATGTTCACACCAAAGACACGCAAACTGACGCTTAACCATATGAAATACATACATTTGCTAAATTGAGAAAAGTCACCAGAAAAGGCGAATTTTCTTAGAAAATGCGCCACAGAGAATCCTAAAAATAGCCAATCAACGGGTCCAAATTTCACTTTTCGCAACCTAAGATTTGCCATGAAACTGATAGTCGTGGCACGCAGATCGCTTTATTCGGCGAATTTTCTCATTGTAAAATGGCTGCACTCTGGTGTGGGCTGGAGGAAGCTCAGAGGGGCTCGCGCAAGTCCTTTGTGAATTTTTGCTAAGGTCGGCCAGCCCCTTGTTAATTTAAGAGAAAACAATATTCTCAAATCAAATGAGTACATAACTGCAATTTCTGACTTACATACATTATCTATGACAGCATACACAGTAGTACATTTTCGGCCATTTACATTGATGAGTTTACAGTATATTGCATATTGTTACGTATTGTAAATGTATTAAAAATGTAAAAATAGATTGCTTATTTAGGTAGTCCATCAGAGTGATAAAAAACTCACTGCTTCCCAGAATACCGAGAATTGCTTTGATGTAAAGCGAGCACCTTGTAAACGCATTGGTAGCCTACCGCTGGTTGTACTAATTCAGAAAACTTTAAGGGCGTCCGCACAACAAATCATCCAAGTTTTATTGCAATCGGATGAACGGTATAGAAACAGGAACGCATAAAGAAAAAACTACGAATTTACTGTATTGGCAGCCCATCGTTGTATGTTTTGATTCAAAAACCTTTGCTGGTGTCCACAAAACAACTCACCAAAGCTTTATCGCAATCAGATGAACAGTATAAGAACTCATACGGAACAAACAAACAAATAAACGTATTGGAAGCCCACCCCTGGCTGTATGTATTCAGATACCGCTGCGAGTGTTCGCACAACAACTCACCAAAGTTTTATCGCAAAAAGATGAATGGTATAGGAACAGGAATGCGTACGGGACAAACTAACAAATTAACGTATAGGCAGCCCACCGCTGGTTCATATACATTTGCAGGCGTCCGCACAACGGCTCGCCAAAGTTTTATCGCAGTCCGATGAATGGTATAGGATTGCATACGGAAAAAAAACAAACAAATTAACGTATTAGCATCCCACTGTTGATTTATATAAATTTGCAGGCAGCCGCACAACAACCCATCAAAATTGTATTGCAGTTAGATGAACGGTATAGAAACGCATACCAGACTAACAAACAAATTAACGCATTGGTAGCCCACCGCTGATTCATAAATCTATTCTGGCATCTGTATAACAACTTCCCAAAAAAATTATCGCAATCGGATGAGCGGTATAGGAGCGCATAGGTAACAAACAAACTAACATTAATTTTAATATATGTATATAGATAACCAACAATTTTGATAATTGTTAATATATTTTTCTAACCATGATGTATGTCATCATTGTAGTAAAACCATGGATTATTTTAATTGTAAATAAGCAATAATTCATTAAAAACTGTACGTAAATCTATGGTTGTGTATTACTGCCGCCGAAGCAAAGTAGATGAAGCGATTTGGAATGATGTGTTGTCTCGTTTGCACAAGATCCATCTCGCTCGCACTTGCGCACATAAACACGCCGGGAATGTACTCATTCCGATGTTTTGAAATTGCATATTTTGACATTAAATGCATGAAAATAATATAAAATTGGATGAGTGTATAAAGATCAAAGTATCTTTATGATAAATATCACGAAAATAAACAAGTATAATTTAATTTGTGGCCAGTAAACGAGGTTGAAGTTATGTCGGCTATACGTCGACGTTCGAGTGGTAGACCCGAATCGTGATGTCGACTATATGTCGACGTTCGAGTTCTAGGAGTTAAGTTAGTTTAATAATTATTTCGCATATTTTTTTAAGAGTAATTAAAAAATCCACTCATTCACTTCTACATCGTGAATAACTGAGATAAAGAGAGCTTTTTGGTAACGTATTGGCAGCTTACAGCTGTTCATAAAATTAAGAATATTTTTTTAAATTTATTTTTAACCAATATTATCAATTTTTATTTATTAAAAAAATGTACCGGGATCAACATTTTGGCTCGGGATTGGATTCCCTAGTAATAAGTAACCAAGAGAGTAAATGGTTTTTTTATGAAATTAATTCATAGTTGTGTCTAGTTGCGCATTGCAGTTGAGAGAAGAGGATTAATATAGAAATAGAATTATTCTTACCCATTTAACGCTATCCTAAGCCTGGGTAAATGCATTAACCGGTATTCGACGTCCAAGCTTTCGTCTGTGTCTCTGTATTTTGTCACACCATCTTTATCAATGATTTCTTTCAGTAAATTAATCTCTCGCCAATGTGCGATCTCTATCCTGAATACATAGCCGTCTTTGAAGACATCCACATGACTTGGCCACGCATGACAAGTGAGGTTACACTTTTCGACTAAAGTCTCTGCAATCTGCACGTTGAAAGCAGCTTTGATTCGTTTCAACGCATCTATGTTGTCGGGCCATTTACCACTGTGGGCTGTCAAATACAGATAATTCAGAGAAAATAAATAAAAAAAACTGATGGAAAATATAATGTAGTAATTTTAATAATATGAAGAACTCAAGCCAAAAACGTGCCAGCTTTCTTGCTTGATTCTTTGCTGATGAAATGTTGAAATTTACAATAACTCTATTCAAAATATCTAAGCGTAAACAACATAAAACCAGTTTCGTAAAAAACTGCTGGGTATGTAAAGGATAAATTAGGTTTTTTCATATATTTTGATTATTTTTACCATTACTACACCAAAAATTGTAAGAACCTTTTTTTGTAATGAGTCAACCTGGTAATGCAAAACCACTTTGTCCCTCATGTCAAACAATACTCCTCGAAGGTTTTAAAACTCATTTGAGTCAAAATTGTTCTACAGATATTGTCACTTACTTAATTGCACAACAACCTTCAAAGAAGGGATAAAATGAGGACAATACAATTTGTCTGTAGTATCATTGTCCTTGATTAGTCTATATTTTTGGTTGTACCTAATTCCTTTATTAGTCAAAGGGGCGTATGGTAAAGGAGGCATCGGGTCGGAATAGCTAAAGACCGGACAGGTACCTGCAGAAAAAGGACATATAATTAAAGAACCTCATTAACACGTCCACTGCATCAAAATATCGCATCATTTACAGAGATTCAAAAAATACCTAACTTTCGAAACCATAAAACTGTGTTATACATTAAAAATTATAGTTATATGTTATCGCTGTTCGGTTGTTTGAAATGTCAACACAGCGCCTGAAAACGACCTAAAGGCATATTCACACTCGCGCATATCAACATTTTATTTTCAACAAAATTTTATCATACTTTTTTTTTACTCCATGTTTAGTCATCCAACTATTTATCTTCAAATGCTGGTAATAATAATTATTTTTGTTGAAACAAACATAGAAAATAAACTATAAAAAACTTTGTATAAAAAGAGTTGAAAAGTAAATTATGCTTTATATCTTATTAGCTTGGAAGTAAAAGTATCCAATCAAGATTAATTTAAATGAGTATAATATAAAGGTGTAAAATAAAAAAGGTTAATTACCATGTATTGAATGAATTTCGAGTGGCATATCAGTGAGAGATCTGAGGTCTTTCGTGAGACTATCGAATGATGCACCGATTCTCATGGCTGATTCTTCGCCAGATCCATATTCAAAGTTCGCTGGCTGATACTTTTTATTTTGTAAAATGAATTCAAATTGGTCTGCTATATAGAAGATTTTGTTTCCAAGACCTGTTTGTTGAAAAGTTATCCATTTATAACAGCAAAAATTCACCGATTTCATTCAAATAATTTGAGTTCTTATAAAGATTATATGGTAGTTTATTGAATTTTTTAAAATCTATAAAAACTGTAGAATGTTACATATTTAAATAAATTTTAATACCTTATTCGATAAGATGGTAGGAGATTTTATTTCCAATTGTTATTTAAAATAAAGGTTATTTGCTAAAATTAGGGAAATAGTGTTCATTTAAGTGTGATTTTGTCTTTATAATAAGGCATTGTACTTGCATAATATCTATACTAAGAAACTCAGTCAATCACATGTTATGTAATAACAGTCCAGTCAACAATAACATCACAGCAATCCGAATTACGAAATATAATTAGTTATACAATTGTAACAGTATGACTAATTGGCGAGTTTTATTTTTTTATTGTTACTCGAGGTAAGGTCCACAGATATTTTATGTATTTTCAATTTCCAACATTGAATGTGTGCTGACATCTAAATCCCGGACTAAATCAGATAATAAAAACTAGTTGTCAATAATTCAACTGTATGCATTTTAAATATAGTATATGAAAGTTTACCTAGTTTGGTTTTCAGGAGATAATTAATTATTTGTTTGACAATAAGTCGTTTGGAAGCCATCGTGTGATCGGTTTCCCACACACAAGCTTCGGAAATGGATCCATCTTGAAACCGGCGGAGATCTGACTTCTCCCCCCAAAATTCTCTAAAAATCAATAAAAACATTGGTAAAAATAATAATCATGATTGTTGAGTTGATTAAAAAACAAGCAACTCTAACATTAAAAAAATGGTTAATTGCATTGTTTCATTTGTAATCTTATTGGCACATATACTGTACCTAGTAATTTCATTATTTACTGAAATTTATAGGTTATTTTTAGGTGATTGCAGGCCAAATATGTATTGTTTGCCAGTATTTATTGGTTATTAATTAAAACAAAAAACTGTAAAAGAAAATCAGAATTGGTTGTAAAAAAAACAACTCCGGCTCAACTCAAAACAATATAAATCAATAAAATAACTCTTGCTACTAAATTTCAAAAAAGTAACATTTTACCTAAAGATTTTTAAAAGAACTTCTGCAATAGTTCGTGGACTCAGTGTGAATTCAGAACAAACTGTATTATTATTTAATCAAATACAATTTATAAATTATAACAGTGAATCATCATTCGGTATGCAACACTTTAACAAAAATTAAATTATGCAGAAGAAAAATTTCGCATGATAAATCGCTTGTAGATAAAATGCTTCTTTAGCACCATTTATCAAAATTTTTCTTTCCATTATACCTTTATAGATAGATATAATACTTTAAAATAATTGGTTTGGTTTATACTGAACCCAAATGCATAAAGAACATGCCAACACACTAAAAAATGTGTCATATTGTCATATCCTTAACCATTTGGTTACAGCGGAGCAGTATATCGCTCTTACAATTTCATGCGAAAAAGACGGCAAAGCGAAATACTGCTCCGTGTTTTGGTTTCTAGTTATAATGTCCCATGTAAGTTTGTACAAACGCTAAGTTACTTTTCTTGTTGTATGTTTGGAAAAGCATACAAAAAACATATTCAATATAAAATAATATATTTTTTAATATCATTATATGATTATTTATTTTCATTCCTTATGGTCCTTGGAGTAATATTAAAACTTAATTTAGTTTTGTTTTAACCCTCCAAGGACGAGCGTGACCATATGTTCACAGTAAACACTGCTGTCTATTGATCCCACTATTGATCCTTTTTCTACCAGAATATCGTTGTTTTTACTCAAATTTGGTTAAAAGGATACAGACTTCAGTTACAAGGGGACGAAAACGACTACCAAAAGCACATGCGATTTTTTGAATTACCGTTTATTTTTGAGACTGTTTACACTACTTTTACTAATATATTTGTGTTGACATTATGATGATCTAAAGAGTATGCAAATACTTAGGAAAAATCAAACGGGCTTCCTCCCTGGAAGGTCGTGTGCGGACTAAATACACAATCTTCGATGTCTCCTCCAGCAGAGCAATGAATTTAACAGTGCTCTTGCTTGTTGTTTCGTCGACTATGAGAAGGCATTTGATAGTCCGCACAGACCGTCTTTATGGAGGATGCCTATGGGATCCCGCCAAAGATTGTGGCTATTATCAAATCCATGCATGAGAATAGGACAGTTTTTTGAGAATCGGTGACTCAAATACCGAATGGTTCGGGGTCACAATCAATGCTCCCTAAGACGAGAGGATAGCTGCGCATAAATTTCAAAGACTGCGCGGGCCAACCAAATATTAATTGAATAGCTGTCTTGGAGTGCGAGCCAACCCGGAATGAGTGCGCAGGGGCACCTATATTTCAAGCCTGAATGTTTGTGTGCCCATGCGGTCACGCTCGTCCTCACTACTGTCCGTACAAAATATTTCACTGTAATATAACGATGAGAATGACCATTTAGTCGCGCGGGGTTTCTACATAACTGTTTTTTTTTTTTTTGTAATTTTTATTATAAATGAAAGTTATCTGTGACTTTAATATGGCTTAAAAATATTTTTTTTTATCGAAACAAAGCTCTTGTATCTAGAGAGTTCAATTTCAAAACTTGTAATTTTTTAAAGTAATTAATTTTAAAAAAATCTCAAAGATACGAGAGTGTATTAATAGTTTCAGCAGTAAAATGTATTTTCCACGAATAAAAAAAAAATTCTCACGGCAATTTTTTACATTTCAATTTACTATAACAATAAAGCAAATTATTCTCTAATGATGCAATATACTGGATAGCAAGAAATGTTATGATTTTTTTTACCATGTCCACTCCCAATATGGAGCATATGGACTCCTAATGGAGTTTATCTAAACAGAAATGTTTCTACGAGAACTGCTTGTTACTCAGTTGCTCAACCTCTCTTTTTCCAAAGAGAATATGAATAGAAGGAAAGGGCTAGGACAGGACTAGTGGTTAGCTAATCGCTCTCGATACACCCCGTTTATAGAATGAGATGGGTGGGAGGGGGGAATTCAAGACATCACATACATCCATGCCTTTGAATAGAAATTCATAAATCGATTGAAAAATCAATTTATAAAACTGCCAGTACTGGGATTCGAACCCGTGCCCTCCGTAGCGGTAGCCAACGATGTTGACCACTCGACCACACAGGCGGCAAATGTTATGAATACTAGATACTAAATTAATTAAAATTACCTAAAACGTTCTGCTTCGGGTAAATTTGCTTGAGGACCTTTATCCAAAAAATTATAGGCACACTCTGGATTCAATTTGATACCAAAAATGAATGGCTTCTTAAGTGCTTTTCCCTTTTTCGCGGAAATATCAACCGGCCAAGATATTTCTTCGGGCGTCAGACACTTTGGAGTCAAAAGAGAGATTCTTTCCCCGAGACCTTTACGCATCAAATCACACAAATATTTCTGGATAACAATATATTTATCTGCGCCGCAATCTAATTTGATATTTTTGTCAACAATCTCCATTACAGCATTTTCTAATTTATTGGTGTACTCTATCCTGAAAAAGAATAAAATCACACATTATACAAATTTTACAGTAAAATTTATTGAGAAACAACAATTCAAATTCTTGGTCTATTTGGTGTTTTGTTTTGTCAAGAAGATGTTGAAGTCGGAGAAACTGGAAAGAGCGATGACAAAAGTTGAAAAAGAAGCATGGTGTGCATTTCGTGACGTAGTTCGATGATTCCTAGGAAATCACAAAGATTCTAATTACAAGCAACTGGTAGTAAAACTAATTGAGAACTTCAAGAAACTGGGATGTTGTATGTCTTTAAAGGTTCATTTTTCACACTCTCTCCTGAATTTCTTTCCCGAAAACTTGGGTGATGTCAGTGAGGAGCATGGTGAGAGATTTCGTTAGGACATACCAACAATGGAAATAAGATATCAAGGACGATGAAATACTGCTATGATGGGAGATTATATATGGTCTCTAGTTCAGAAACGATGAAGTATTCACTGTATAAAATTTCGATCATCAAAGCACATCTAATCTTAATAAAAGAGTTATTAAAGCATTTAAAGTGCAGAATTGTATTTTTTTTTTTATAACTAATATTGTACTTTCTAAATACCTTTCAATACATGAAAAAGTCATAAATGTTGTGTAATTATCCTTACAATATTTGAAGTTCAAGTCCATCTGTGCACTTGAACGCCTGAAAATGGCGAAAGGCAAAACCTGGGTCTTTAGTGATAAAAGTTGTGTGAATGTATATAATGTGAATGATTCAAATTTAATATTTAAATTCTACCAAGCACCTTCAGTTGAAATCTTAAATTATATTAGAATAGGTTGAACCAACATACTGCTGTAGAGAAAATTTGTGTCTACGAGAAAATATAAAATTAAGAAAAAATTAAAAACTAACGATGTTACTTCAAAACAAATGGAATTTTTTCATTCAGTGGCAAAAAAACACAAATAAACAAAAATGTGTAACATTGTGTAATCAATTAGTTCAATTACAGTTTAAACTATGCATCTTGAAATTAAAAAATACTATTCAAGCAATAAGAAACATTCTTTCCGTAGGCAAATGTTTTAAAAAAAAATTTAAGCGAGTAGTAACAGTAACTTGAAAAACCTTAATTAAATAAAAAAAAAAAAAACTCACTACTCAAAAGGTTAAGAGGAAAGCAAGAGATACCCACCTAAGAATATGGTCATATTTCAAATGATAGTCAACGGGTGTCATAAAAAGGGGAAGAAACCCATTGACAAATCTGCTGTCCAAAAACTCCACAGCTAGCCGGCTCTCGTGTTTGATAGTGTTGTACAGATCCAAACTTGTGTGCGCACAGATGTTGTTAAAACCAGAGCAGTCAACAAACACAACAGGAAAATTAGTGTGAAATTCTGACAACACTGGCTGATGCAAAATGGGCTCTGATGAGCAGAGAGATATTCCAAATTTGTTCCATTCGCTCGCAGCTATAAAAAGAAAATTTTCATTGTTCAAATAATCAGATAACAATACTTTTGTTCTTCTGTGCTATTCTGATGGATTCTATGTATATGATCAAACGGGTTCAAATTTGAAATAGGACAGGTGTTTCGCCACTATTAAATTTATTTCTCATGGGATTTTTCCCTCCAAACACAAGTTGTTTAAATTGTAATTAATATTTTTGTTGTATGTGTCAAGCCCTCTCACCGAATCCAGTAGGAAGAGAATATTTCACTCTTAGTTTTTGTCTATACAGGTTGACAATAAGAATCAATGAAATTACAATAGTTAGTGTGAAGATGCTTCTCAAAGAGGCAAAATGTAAGTCACATCTGTTAACGCAACCAGTGGATTAACAATCTTATCAATATTAGTTTTATATTGATCATTATTTCTTTAAAATTTTACACATTAGTAGAGCCATTTTCATTAATTTCCAATGGTTCATAATTATGAGTTGATTTACATTTTAGAACCAAATCTGATATGTGCACAAAAACAAATAGCTTCCAGCCTGGTTAATCTGAAACCGATAAACCAGTTTGGTATTATTAAGGCGACTCAGTAGGAATGCAAAACTTAAATTTGACCTACAGCATAAATATTGCACTGACTTAAATAGGTAACCACCACTATACGTATTTTTACAGTATCAAAACAAGCAAAACATTTTTACATTTCATTACAAAAATAACAATACCACCCAACACACGAATGGGTATTTAGACAGTAATGAGGTATTGGTACATGGTAGCAACAGTAAGCTATCGTATTTCATAAATTAACGGTTTGTGACGATAAGCAAAACAAAGCATACAATACAAAATTCTCAAACTTTCTCTAATATATTGAAAGAATTATTTTTAATTTTGTATAACCTATTTTTATGATATTGATTTGATATGATTTTTTATGATATTGATATTGATGAATACAGTTTTGAAAAATAATTTTGTTGCATAAAAAAGATTAAAACATAAAAAAATATTGACATAATAAGATTAAAATAGAAAAGTATTGAGTAAAAGAATTATAAGTTGCAATTGATAGTTATTTTTGGTTCGCGCTTTAGTTTTGACGATTATTTAATCCGAAAATTATCTTAACTGACAATAATTAAAAAACTTCGATATTTTTAAATTATTGTAAGTTAAGTAATCGTTCTTTTCAAATCGATTGAACATTTCGCACAGTGACTTCTTTACGTTTTTTATTAATAGCATCTAAAATGTATTGCGGATTCCATATTTCTATTGACCTTTTGAATCTAAGATCAAAAATCTCAGGATGATACATTGGTTCCAGAAAGTGGTGCGTAAAAAAGACTAATTTTCATATAATTTGAAAAATCGATTCCAAATCCGTATAACAAAGTACCAAAAATGTATGAAAAAACGTAACGGTGCCATCCAAAAAAAATCGCATAAAGAAAGGATTGGGTGTACATTTTACTAAATGTAAATATTTTTACTTCAAGATTCTATATAGTCTAACTCGATAAGGAAGAAACTAAATGAATATTAGACCAGATCAAAAGTAGTTATTCAAATAATTTATAGCGAATGCATAGATATATTCGTATTTTTTAATAAATGTTTGAGAACTTTCTTTATTGCCAGCTTGCGTGTTCGACGATATGCAGGGCTGTGACATATTAAAATCTTACCTTTTCAAATATTTTTTTGTTTTTAATAATATTTTTTTTTTACTTTTAGACGACGAACTTTGTTTTTTTAGCGAAAATCTTCCCCATCTGTAAGCAGCACATTACTTTTGAAATATAAAAATGATTCAAAACTACTAATGTGAAAAATCCTTTTATTCGACTACTGTTACTATTATATTGAATAGAATCTCTTTAAAAGCATTGCCAAATAATTATTTTAAAATGCTTATCTATTAAGCTAAAGTAATACTGGTCTTTACAAGAATTGTTATTGAAAAAGACATTATTGTATTATAAATAATAATATTATTTGTCATCGCTTTGGGCAACCCTAACCCCAACCGATATTTAACCGTTTTTTATGGTAGCGTAAACAATACATTGCTTTGATTCGTACCTCTAATATTCGTTGATCAGTGATTTAATAAAATTGAACAAAAAATTTGACACGTCCACTCTAGACCAAGCCCTATCTCATACTGAACTCAAAACTGAAAAATAGTAGGTAAGAAAAGACATCCCCGAAAAATGGTTACCATTTATTAGTGTTATTAATTTTTTTTGCTTTTAAATGTAAACAATAAAGTCTTTTATCACTCCAATTTTTTGTGGAAGTATTTATGATCCAATTATACTTTAAAAATCAGTCAGAAAAAGTGGGAGAAATGGTACATTTCAGATGGATGTACAATCATTATATTACATAAATTGGAAATTCTGCTCAATTCACTTTCTTAAACAAACCTTTATCTGCATTTCTTTCTAAGACATTAAACTTCGATATCTTACAATAAACTATAAAAATGATCAAGACGTAATGCAGTTGAAAAATTCCGCGTCAACTGTTTGCTGTTTATTCTTGAAAATATGACTATTTTCATGAAAAAAAAAATGCAGTAGTGTAAAAAAGCGTTTGGAAAATGTAAATATTGTTTTTTTTTTTTTAAGTGAACGGTTCACGAGATTTAGTCGATGGCAAACGATCGATTTACTCTATTTTCAGGCGCGAAGGAACTATATCTTCTTAAGTAATGAATGTGCATAACAAAGCATTTTTTTTTGTTATGCGTAACATATAATACTTTTTTTAAGATAATGTTTTTGACGAGATTGATTACTTATGGAAAAAATAATAATAGATATCTGTTTAAGCAAATTAAACTCTTCATTAACCCTTTGGTGAATGCGGAGCGATATATCACTCCTACCGTTTTATGCGAAAAATTCAGGAATCGCAGTGGCGAAATATCGCTACCTGTTTTAGCTTCTAGTTATAATGTCACATAAGTTTGTACGAACGATAAGTTACTATTCTTGTTGTAAAATGTTTGGAAAAGCATACACAAACATATGTTTTATAAAATAACATATTTTTTAAATTTTATTTTATGATTATTTATTTTTAAAAAAATCCTTGTCAAAATTATTTACTCTTAACCACTCTAAAGCTAACGACCCACCGGTGTGTCGCATACCTACTAACCACACACGCTACCCACCAGTGTGTTCTAATTATTACGACGTCAATAGATATTTTTTAGAGTTTGCATCATTGAAAAAGGGTCTGACATCTCTTAAGGACTCACAAAATGAATATTAAGTTTTCCTTTATTTGTTTTTAGAAAATTGCTAGCTTACAGGGCAAAAAACGTTATTTTTTTCTACCTTTAAACGGGTTAAATTGTTTTCGGCATTTTCTTTACTTTGAAAAATCCTTTGAAAAATCAAAATTTCCATTTATATTATAAGATATTTTTTTTTAATTAATTCTTAGAAACCATTAAGTGTGTAAGTTTTATGTGTACCTTATAAGATTTTTAGTTTATCCTGTTTTAGTATAGTATTTTTTTCCCGATATAATTTAAATTGTTATAAGAGGTGATTTTCATCCCTTGGTTTGAATTCGTTAAATCATTTGATAGTTGGATGATATAACTGATAAATTTTCAAACCACTAGTTTGTGTAACACAAATGAGCATAAAAAAAGCATTTAACTTTATTTCTGATTAACAGCTTAACGACCGTGGACGCGTATTCGAGTCTTTGAAAAACAAAGGTTGCTGGCCGGCGGACACATATGCGTATAGACGAAGTATGTGGAAGCTAAGAAAATTAAATTTTGTAGAGATATCTCAATTTGCTTACAAATTAAACAGGTGATATTTTATAATAAAAACGTGCGGTCGTTAAGCTGTTAATAGACATTACTGTATCGGAATCTGAACCATTACACCCACCCCTAAGGTGAAAGAAAGATCTGAAGCTTATATGACATTGATTTCTATGATTACGAACGAGTAATTAAAATTTTTACATTATTCAAGTTGTTCATAAAATTTCGAGTTTCCGTTGATTATGTTACTCAAATATAAGCTATTCTACCATCCGTGAGTTGACCAATTATTTTTGATCATTATAATTATTACATTTTTTATACAAACAAAAAATACTTACAAGAAAAACCACACTATATTAACAAATAAATATCACACCAAATCTAAATGTAACATTTTGGTAGAGAAATATAGCATGGAAGAACAGATTTAGATTGTTAATCCCTTAGTTAATGTTATAAACAAAGTTGAACGTGAAGTTTTTAGTGCACAAATTTAAAAATGGTCTTTGTGGTCTCCTGAAAAGATGATTTTTTATACTTATTATAATAGTGTGGTATTCTATAAGGAAGTCAATAACATAATAACTGAAAACGATTAATTAATGTGAATCTCACCTAACGCAGTCCAGACATTCCTTATTACTTGATAACTACTCATGGCGTTGTTGATTCTTTTTATTTTTACTAAATGGGCAACAAACATACTAAGTATAAAACCAGAAAATCTATAAATATGTCTCTGTTTTAACCATATTTTAAGTAAGATGATTCCGTTCATAACGTTGTCTTTCCCAGCAATATTCTCATGAAGATATTTGTTGTTGATATCGCAAGTCAAATCTTGCAAAACAGCGGAATTATACATAGGTGTCGCAGCAGAAAAATTATTTTCCGACGATTCTCCTGTTTGAAAACGCCAATCATCTCTGACATTATTTCTAGAAGGACTAAATCTGAATAATGTAAAAGCACTTTCTTCCAAGGACACGTGTACGTTAATATTCATATATTTTCCAAGCTTTCCTGAAGGTTTTATCAGAAGAATAGGTTTGTAGTTAGATCCGTCCAACAGCGAGAATTTCATGTGTTCAACAAGTTCATGGTTAGACAATTTCATAGCGATGTAGCTAAGAAATAAAGCTTTTTTACGATGATATTTCTCATTAACAAAATCATTTTTGTTTATCATCTCTGCGGGCATTTCAATTTTTAAATCAACAACAATTGCAGGCCCTAAAATACAGCCAAGTTTTAGAGAACCTATAACAACAGCAGGAGGAAATTTAACGAACTTAAAAAATCCTTTTGTTTCTGATGGCTCCTCGATTATTGGTATTTTAATATCACTCTGATACAACCATTCTCTGTCAGAAATATCACGACTAGTGCTATTGTGCAAAGTCTCAGTAAATTCGTTAAATTTTTTTAACCATGACTCAAACTGCTTAATTCGCTTAGATTTGACAATAACCTCCTTAAGAATTTCTTCGATCTGAAGCCGGAAAAAGTTTGAATTGAATAGGTTCTCAGTTTCCCTTAATCGATTCAATTCTTCAGTAGTAGGTTGTTTTGTAAGTTTCGAAGATTTCAATTTCTTTAGTTTGTCACGCGAGGCAGACTGTTTCAGTTTTTTATTATGAGAAACTTTTTTCATATGTGGATTGATATCATCTTCCGACATTGATCCATAATCAGACTGACTTTCTAAGGCACCGTCACCCTAAAAAATAGAAATATTAATGATAATAAACATAACCTACAACGTCAATCTAGGAAAATAATGTTGATACTAACGTTGCGTATCCGCTTCAAGTTGATTTTAGTCATTTTATTGTTTTAGAGTCGTATGCTATCGAATAAAACTATCGATTTATTTATGAATGTTTTGCAAGGTTTTACAGCATGTTTCCTATGGCAACTACACACGTGAAATTCTGTCAGCTGTAATCAGAGATTATCTATGAATCAGAGATAATATAACTTATGATATAAGTATATGCTCATAGATAATTTTATGGTCTTGTCTCTGGGTCTTACCATAGTCAAATTATTGTCTACGGCTTAATTACAATGATAATAAAAACGCCTAACTATCCCAATTTGCATATCTATGAGAGCGCTAGTTCTCCTTGTACATGTCCTTTTTTACGACATATTTGATATTTTAAGTTTTCCCACCACTTCTACCTTTCAATGGTTGGATTTTAATTTAGGTATATTAAGGGCATAGATCAGTGATGCACAAACGCGGCCCTTTTTGAATTTTGTGGCGGCCCTTAAATCTCTTTCTCAAACATACCTTTTTCACGTAAAACATGTATTAAACAAATTTAAGCAAGCTTTTTCTTCAATGAAGGATAATAAATCGGTTCATAGAAACAGGCTTACAAATATTATGTCAAATTAAAAAAAAATAGTTAAAAATTAACAAAGACCATGAACGCATTAACTTATGAATTGTATAGAAATGAAAAATAAATATTTCACAATGAAATGATTTTTAATAAGCAAGTACTCATGATCCTTTTTTGCATGGCTTATTTATTTTCTAAATAACACGGTCAAAATAATAAAATGGAATCTATTACTCATTTATCTAAATTCACTTAATCTTTTTTATACGTTCTTAAGGCTGTTTTACATGGAACATACATATTTTCTGTATAAAAAAGGATTGAGCGTACTTTCAATCATTTTTTTCTTTGCGGCCCGAACCAACGATAAATTTGTTTTATGCGGCCCGCTAGAAGGTAGAGGTTGTGCATCACTGGCATAGATAAACAACATTAACGGCAAGGTTGCACCATAAGCAATTCACCTAAATTCATCCTTCGTGACGTTTAGTAGGAAATGTAGCAAATTGAATACAAAAGCTTTTACCTTTTGACGGGAACTAGCGCCATAGAATTCTATATTTTTGCGATCGTTTCTATGAATTTTGTATACAAAATTAGGTAAAAGTCCAGTTGGGGTCGAATATTATTTGCGCATAAGTTAGTGGCCAGCAGAAAAAATAATTATTGTTGTTATTGTTATTACTCGAACTTCGTATGTTCCTTACATGGTTTTTATAATACAATATCCGGCAGAAGGCATTGTTTATTAATTATTGTTATTTATTTTTGTACATACCTAAGAACTGTAATTCTCTCCTAATGCCCTTAAAAATACTCCGAAAATACTGCCTGGAGACCGAAACGAATTTCTAAATACAAATTCGTCCAAATAGGATGTGAATAACCCCCTACTTGTACCTTGGCGTTTGACCTTGCGTTTCGATCGCATCCACATATTCTCGACGTTTTGCGTGTGAATATCACTATCGTATGGATCCAAAAAGTTGTCTTGGTGGATCACAAACGAATGCGTGAATATTCCACCATAATTGAATCATAATTAATAAAAAAAAATGTATCATAAAAACCATGGAACGAACATACGAAGTTCGAATAATAGTAACAATTATTCTTCCTGCTTCCAACACTGACACGCCAATATTCGACCTCCAACTGGACTTTTACCCAAAATATACATGATAAAACAAAACAATACATGATAAATATACCTTACAACATGCTTATCTTTTTCTATCGAAAATGTATTATGACTAGGGAATCCAATCCCGAGCCAAAATGTTGATCCCGGGATTTCGGGATTAGAATTTTCCGATCCCGGGATCCCGGGACTGGTCCCGGGATCAGTACATTTTTTTTAAGAAATACAAGTTGATAATATTGGTGAAAAATAAATTAAACAATTTATTCTACATGACATGACCAGATGTGGGCTGTTAATACCTTACCAAAAAGCTCTCTTAATCTCAGTTATTCGCGACGTACAAGTGAACAAGTGGATTTTTTAACATCTCGTAAAAAAAATATGTGCCATAATTATTAAACGTACTTAATATGCATACATTATAAAAAAATACGCAATATAACTTAAAATAATTAACGTCGATAGCTGAAAAAAGTATCCACCTACTTTAGACTGCAAGATTGAAGAGTTCTTAAATTATCGTGGACATGCATTCTCAATTATTTAAATAAATTAAATGTATTTAAAAAATACAAACATAAAAATGAAATACTAAATAAGTTAAATATTATTTTAAGCTATGCCCGAAGTTAATACAAAATCATCAATTTATCCGCCATTTAGTATACGGTTTTATTGTTCAAAGAACCAATAAAAAATATTTGTATAATTACCATATCCGGCAACTTAGTGGCATTCAATAGAAATAGTCAAAGTGAGAATAGATTTTCAACTCTTGCAATAATATTAGTTGAAAAATCTTTTATACAATAAATTAAACGAAATGCGGTTATTGATGACTTTTGTAAGATGGAGCGTCGAATAAAATATTTTTTCAAAAAATGAAGAAATTAAATTTAAAAATTAAAGTTATTGTTCTCCTCCCCTCTTCGCACGCCACTGATATAAATAATATTTTTCATATAGAAACTGACCGAAATAAACTTTAGTTGAGATGTTTTATATTACAAAACTAATGTACATATAAAAATAGAACAATAAGTCACGAAAAATAAACACAGTCATTGATATCTGATAACATTCATTAAGATATTGATAAGAAAAAATATTGCAATGTGATGTTTAACAATAGATATCATTTTTGTTATCTTCAAATGCATTCAAATATAATTTACTAAAGAATGCTTGGTTTCAAATTACTTTTTCTTTAGCATTGTTATCACAAAGGATTAAAAATGAGCTTTGTTTATTATGTGCGTGAATATCCATTCGACTTGAAAACCAACACGTTTCTGTTTGATAAGTAAACCAATCCCGAAATTTCGGGATCATATATTCTAATCCCGGGATTGAAATGTATCGAAAAATAGACGGGATCCCGGGATTGGATTCCCTAATTGTGACGCAATTATCAATGCTGTTCTTTAAGAACTGTATTTACGGATAAAATAATACACAAACTAAACGGCGTTAACTAAATTTTCAGTAAGAAAATGAAGCATGTTGTTAAACATATTTACCGAAGATATAAATTCTTCGGATATCAATCCTTCACAAGTTGAACCAAGTGTTGCTACAATTCCGAGTGCAGAGCGATTCTTAGGTGATTCGATCATGTTTATCTAGAAGAATTACCAAAGAAACTAGAAAACACTAACTAAACAAAAATATCAACAGTTACCAATGAATAAAGAGTTCATTAAACAACTTTATAATATAGAAAACTTTTTAATGTAAAGAGCAGTGTTTATTAATCATAAAAGTAAACCCCACTAAGGGGCAAATTTTATGTTTCGGGGGCACTATTTCTTGCATTTTTTACCTTGCCAATCACTAATGATTGACAAGGGCAGTTATTCAAAATGGATAACAGATTACAACACAGACATGTTGCTTGTAACAAGGTGAAAAAAAAACAAACCGTTAATATTCTGGAAGGTAATAACGGAAGCCTTTTTTTGCTTTTTTTTAAATAATGAAGTTAATAATCGACTTAAAAATTAAAAAATATTTTTCTAACTACCTTTAGATTTATTACGACGAATATAAATACTTTTTACATTGTAATTCGACAATGACTTGAGCGTGACTCTTACCCTTAAGGGCGAGTGTAGTGTTCTACAGCGACACCTACAATTTAAAAATCTATCGCTATTTAAGAACATTTATGTAATTGTTAAAATATAGCGGTCTCGCAGCAGTTTGAACAGCAATACAAACATAGGTTCTAAGTGTCGACTTTTGGCCAAACTAAAGTAATAATGAGGCAGTCTTAAGCGTAGCATTATCTACTAATTTTGCTTAAATTTCCAATAAGCCGTAGTTCTATATAAGTCTGTTTTTTGAATCACCTGTGGATAATGGGGGGGAGGTGGTTTGATTTTGTGAGGAATTCAGAGATAAGGGAGCGTACAAGACAGCGTCCCGTCACGTCAGTGGTTATGGAGAGACGTTGGAACTGGCTGGGTCACGTGCTGCGGATGCCTCCGGTAAGCCTCAATCCTGCCTGCCTTTTCTTTCGACCGGTGGGATTCTGGCATCCCGGACGTTCGTCGGGTACCATCCATAGGATGTACTCGGCGGAACTGAGGGATGCTGGCATGTCATGGGAGGAAGCAAAGCAATTGGCAGGAGACAGGGAAACCTGGAGGTGCCGTGTGGCGGCCATATGCTCCACATAGGGAGCGAACATGGCCAAAGAAGAAAGAAGAAGAAGTGCTTTCATACAAATTTCAGTTAGAACCTTGTAGTACTGGCGTTTTGTTTGAATTTCAGATGGACAAGGTTCTAATAGAAGTTTAGGTATTTCTAATTAACTATGAAGAACTATTTTTAACAATATTTTATTAATAGTTATATCATGCCAGTACTATCATTGATATATACAATCAAAAAGAATTTTGGAAACGTTTACAATTTTCAAAATACAAGCATTCAAAATTATAAATGCCCATATCTTTTTTGGTGCAGCTGTCCACATAGAACCTTGTAGTACTCTGTTCGCGAAATAATAAATTTTAAAATTGGACTCCAATTATATGAAATAAATCACAAATGACATTTGATATTTATGATATAAAATTTATTTGTGATATAAAATCAACATAAAATCTGATACGCATATCAGATTTCATGTTGATTTTATATGAAAACTATTCTGACTCTTATGAAACTTGTATGGTTGAATGAATATGGCTTTATTAATTTTGTCAATTAAAAAATAATGATAATTGGTGAACAGGTCATTGAAATTTACGCATTTTAAAAATGCACCAATTCATACCATTTGATCGATGGTTTGAATCTATAAAATCGTTTTTCATAATATAATTAGAAACCAGCATAATCTGACAGTGACGTCCGCCATGACCTATGGTCTCATACTAACCGCTGGGCACTGAACAACGCAAATACGCGGTTTCAAACAAAATCACTGGTCGTGAAAGGTTAATCACAAGCATAAAGCCGTCATCCCAAATTATCTCGATGACAGGGATTTTAAATATTTTGTTATCTAAGACATTACAAATTTAATAGCAATTGATAAGAATTATCTCTGATTATTTTTTTTTGTCAATACAATTCATAATGATAGCAAATTTATAAGATAAGAATGTATTGGAATATTGAATTAGTACGACTACAGTTTACAGTTTGTTTTTCAATTCTTGCTCTATTAAAAAAATACATGAATAGGGGGTGATAGAGTTCCCAAATCCTACAAAGTGTAAAGATTGTTCGGCAAAAGAGATCTCAGAAATTTCATTAGTAAGTACATCAAATTATTAAAAAGCAGAAAACCAGAAAAGAAGTGCGTTTCAATTTTTGAAATACCAAATTTATTTTTTGAACGCTGGTGAAGTGATGAGATTTTTTATATAAGACTAGCCGGTTCCCGGAAAGTGTTCCAATGCCACTCAAAAAAAGAAAGTGTTTGTGTTTTAATTGTGTTTATTGAAGTGCATGTCTTCTTTTTCTGTCTGTTTGACATGTAATACGACACACGTGCCACCTACTGTAATTTAATTGTACTACGCCTATAACCTTCACGCAAGTTGCATGAACGGTATGGCAGACATACAAGCATTGATTTTTATGTATAAGACCTATTGTAAGTTAATTTTAATATGCCTGTAAACTTCGCGCAAGTACAAGCAAAATGTTTGTCAAAGTTTTATTGCAATCGGATCAGCGGTTTAGCAGCCCATAGAGTACGAACAGACAATCATTTTTATATATTGGAATATATTAGATAAGATAGGTCTTAGTTCAAGTCCCGGCAAACTCATATTTATATATACAAAAAATTTGAGGTTATGGATACGGGATGGGTGTTCAAATCTCTGAATAGACAAGTGGTTTTGCTGTTTTGCTCTTACATTCTTTCATATTGTCAAATGGCGAAAGAATATCACAAATGGACAAATACCAAATTACTGGACTAGCCAATTTGTATCTGGGCATGGTGGTTTTGCTGCCGAGCTCTTCAGGCTTGGTCAGATTGTGGATGGACCAGCGTGTATAAGTGGCGATATGCAGGATGCTTACTGGATCCTCTGGGACTGTCCTTTAATTTGCTCTAAGCAGGAAATTAAAGTCCAACCTGCTACCGGACTAACGAGTCACTTCAACTTGGTGGCTCAAAAGGCAACAAAAGTGCTTTTAGAAAATTGGTGACAACACATGTAGAGCACATAGATTTATACAGATAGGAACTCCGTCATACATTTAGCTAAGGACTTTTGACACTAGCACACTAAAGTGCAAGTCGCTGAGTCTTGGGTAACTGGTTCCGAGACAATCTCAGCGCTAAAAACAATATATCTGCATAACGTTATTACACTATGGGAAACATCTGCTAATACTAAATGTATTACGGTGGTGAATGTTAGTGGGCATTGCCAATTACTATGTATTATAAAGAATCTTCAAGTAAAAAAAAGTGATTTACTTATTATAATCTCATTCTTAGTCATCTTTTCTGATGTAAAAGATCTCTGTAATAAACTTTAAGTACATGTACGCTATATGTTGCATTTTGGGAAGAAAAATTGTAAGGAAATGAGGAAAGTATATTATTATTAGCATAAATTGAAATAACAGACGTTTCTTTCTAAAAACAAAATCTAAATTTTAGGGATGCTTAAATATGCCAATGAAAATGAGAATGAAAAATCCAATCTTGAGAAAGAAAGACCGGAATCACCAAGCTTCTTCGATGAACTGTCGAAGGGTAAAGTAGAAAATCATTACATTTATTTTTCTTACCTTTAAGATGCATAAAAAAGATTTACATTCGAAAACTCTGTGGCATAGCATTTTTTGCATTTGCAATCAATGTTCCCTCTAATTTTTATATTGTGTGTGCGAACCATCAACTTCTGTGACCAGTAAATTTTCATCAAAATAAAAAATGTGCGCAAATATAAAAATTTGGTGAAATAAACATATTTTTAAAATATTTTTGTGTGTGGGGATGGAAAAATGTGTGCGGGCACATTTTGAGAGGTGTGCGCGTGTGCGCGCGCACTCCTTAGCGAGATCATTGTTTGCAATGTATTTATTTGTAAGCTATCATTTTCTTTTTGTAATTTTTTTTTTGTATGCCAATGTGATCGGGTGGTAAAAACTCTGCCCTGGCGATCAGATGGACAACGGAACAAGTCCCGGCAAGGTCATTATCAAATTAGAATTCTTTCAATCTAATATTTGAAGTTTTTGACATGGGTGTTTTTTGTTCTTCAGTTGATCAAAATTGATGAAAATTAAAATTATTTGGCGGCTTGCCAAATATTTTTTTTTATCGTGTATGCATTTAAAAAATGCTTACTTATCTGTCAATTTTAAATTATTCCTATGAGGTTAGCTCTCGCTACCCTCCGTTTTTAGGATAAGATGGGTAGGAGGGGACAATTATTCAAGACATCACAAACATCCATGCTTTCGAACAGAGATTAAAAAATTTACTGTTAAATAAATTTATAAAACTGTCCGTAATTGGGATTCAAACCCGTGACCTTTGTAACCAAAGCCAATGACATTGATGACTCAACCACGCAGGCGGTATGATGGTCTAACTCAAAATACATATTAAAAATAAAATACTACTTTATTTTTTTATATGTGTGTACATAATACCTATAATAAATTAATTGAGATGATTTTGTACTAACTTTTTACGAACAAACTAAAATTAATGAAGCATTTTTCAATAAACAAAAATATCAGTAATTTTTTTTTTAAGCTATGTATACTCCCAATGTGGAGCGTATGGCCTCCTTATGGAGGTATCTCAACAGAAGTTTTTCTATGAGAACTATTTGTTACTCAGTCGCTCAACCTCTCTTTTCAAAGAGAGTAGTAAGATAGAAGGATAAGACCAAGACAGGACTAGTGGTTAACTAATCGCTCTCGCTACGCCCAGTTATTTAAGGATTGGAAAGGGGGGAAGGAAATTTTTAGGTGGTGAGATCCGGGACGGAAGCCAACAACGATAACCTCTGTGCCATAGGACCCGATTTGCTAATACTACTACCTGTGTTATCATCAGTTCATTATTAGCTGTTCCAAATCTTTAAAGCTTTTAAAAGACATTTATAGACAAAATACAAAACTGAATTTTCACAAGATGCGCGAAACATTATTGCACGGACTGTTGGTACAATTAATATACAATTACATATGTTTACTGTTTTAGAGCTCTTTTAATCTTATAAATCGATAAGAACGTTTCATCTAGTTAGTCCATGTTTTCAATGCTAGTAAAGTAGCTTTTAAGGCCTTCAATATTCCTCATTGCATCGTCTTTTGTTGGAATTGGATGGATTAAGTCTACCACTTCTTTACCAGATAATTCTTCATCGGATAAGTTTTCGTGGATGTGACCAGTGGTGAAGTGGTAAATAAATAGGTACTAGGTCCGTCATTGATTTTTTATATCTGTCAGAAGTTAAAAAAACCACAAGTTTTAAAAATTAAAACGATTTTGAATATATGTATGTTCTTGAAAATTAAGTATGTCAAAAAGGTGGCGGGGCGCCTTCATCATTTTCAGGTGCCAGGTCGTCGACCTGGCCCAACCTGGCCCCACTACACCACTGGATGTGACTGTTTACCAGTGACGGTTCGTGACCTAAAATCTTGGGTGGGCTAGAGAAAACTTTAGCATTGTATACTATTTATGAAATTGTGCATGTTTCCACTTCACCTTAAACATTAATCTATCTTCAGACATCATGTCATTGATTATGGCCACTGTTCGTGCGAGATCCGAAATTTTTGTAGCAGTTTCTTCTTCTGGAATAGCGGCTACGTTGATAGAAGCATGCCGAACGCCTCATTCAGCGTTGAAATTGCCGTTAAACCTCCAAACGACTGAAAAACCGACATGCAATTTTGTGAAACACTCAGCAATGGCCGAAGTTTTGGAAGCGAGTAAAATCATCAACTGGGATGAATGCACAATGACGCACAAACGCGCATTGGAAGCACTCAACCGAACCATGAAAGATCTGGGCAGTGACTCAAGATGTTTTGCAGGCGCAATGATTCTACTATCTGGCGAATTCTGCCAGTCATTCCAAGATTAACCGTTGCCGATGAAATAAACGCTTGCCTCTGCTGACGAAAAACATGCGAGTTGCATTGCTAAACAACCCATCTGCCGAAGATTTCTCCATGCAATTGCTGACCATCGGTATCAGCTGTGTTCCTGTCGACGAATCGAACGGATTGATTTCGTTTCCGCCGATTTTTTGCAATTTCGTCTCAACGAAAGACGGCTTCATCAACAAAATGTTCCCGAACATCTAATCACAAAAATCACAATTGGTTGATTGAACGAGTAATTCTTGCAGCAAAGAACAAAGATGTGGATCATTTAAACTTCAAAATCAAATCGTTGGTCCACTGTATTTTTTAAATCTATTGACTGTGCCACGTGAATTACATCATTTCAATGATATTAAAATACTTTTCATTTTGAATTTTGCACATTTATTGAACATTATTCATTTTGAGTATTCATTTAAACTGAATTTAATTCAGCCAATAAATTAACACAACATTTATTGATTCTGAGGCGGTACAAAGTTTGTTGGGTCAGCTAGTTATATTATAATAATCAAAATAATATTTTGTATTGTATTTTATATTTGTGTCAGTGAACGTTTATCTTTTTGGGTCCAAGGTCAACCGATCCACGTAGTTGACTTCCTCAACAGTGCTCACAAGTATGTGCAGTCGAATTTTTCAATAGATGCATGGATTTCTGTTCGCCATCCTGAATGTTTGCGATGTCTTAAATTCCCTCCGATCTTTCCAATTCTTAAACGGGCTTAGTGATAGCGATTTGGTGACCGCTCGTCCTTTCCTAGTCCAATCTTCCTATCTCTACTCTGTATTGAAAAAAAGAAGTTAAGAAACTGAGTAACAAGTAGTAATATTTTATCAAGATAAACTTAATTCGCAGTCCACATGCTCCATGTTAAGAGCTGACATGGATGAAAAAAAAAAGTTAATATACCTATGCACCATATTCTTTTTTAAATGTTTTGGAACATTGGTACTAAAATTGGTATTTTGGGAAAAAGTCTGGCTTAAGCCGGTTGGTCGGTTATTTTTTTGTTTGAAAAAAACCAAAAAACAGTTAGTTGATTTGTATGGTTCATTGGATGCCCTAAATATAATTATTACTCCATCTTAGTTTCTGCAAATTTTGGGCATATATGTTAACTGTTATCAGATGTCAAAGCATCAAATTTAAAATAGTTTCAAAATAAACATCAGTTACTTATAAATATACGACACTGTTAAATACATTTGAGCTGTTCTCTTAGTCTTAACACAATTCAAATAATAATCAATTATCTATGATAATTTCAGAAATCCCATGGCAGCATAAAATATTGTTGAACAAACCTCTAAAGGTAGCTTTAGTGATGGTTGTAATAACTGTAATTGCTCCAACATTAGTGTTTTACTACCTCTATGAAAATATATACAAAGCTTCAACTGTTACTGATGGATTCTCTGCCGGAACATGCGGTCACAATGTCACACATAGAGTAATCTGTGGAATAGAAAATGCGACCATGGAGCAGTGCCTTCCGAATTGTTGTTACGATGAAGAAAATAATATTTGCTATCACTATATGCCGTCCAGATTCTCATTTATATCCCGCAACGGATGGAATGAAACAAAAGACATGAATCCTAGATTTTATAACACACCCTACAATTCTACTAAAAGTGTTCCAGCGCTTCGCTTACACTTCTCAGAAATAAGTGATTCGCATTTGAACATTGTGTTATATGATACTTCAAAGTTTCAATTCCGGGAAACACCAAAATTACAAAGTAAAAAATACTATTATAAAGTTTTTTATCCAGAAGTGTTCATTGAAGTATACTCTGAAGAAGACAAACAAATAACAAAGCCACTATTGACAACTGTTAGAGGTCCGTTGATCGCTGCAAAAAATATATGGGAATGGTCGTTCCACATGGGCGATGAGGTTGTTTATGGGATGGGGGAATCAATATTGAAATCTAATAACCATAAATTAATTTACAATATTAACGGAAGTTCTACTGCCACACCGTTCATGATGTCGCAGAGGAATGGAACATTCAGCGGGTTATACATTGAGCTTCGCGGACCATTGCAGATAAATATTACCGATTCTAAGGTGGTTAGTTTGAAAAGCTTTTCCGGGGGTTCCATAAATGTTCACTATTTTTTTGGACCTCGACCAGAAGATGTGAATCGAGAACTTATAAAATATCTTGGCGAGAGGGATGTTCCACCGTATTGGGCTTTGGGAGCACACTTTTGCAGGTTCGTTAATAAAAGAAACGCTCTAATTATAATAAACGAAAAATCTTTACATGTATGTAGGTGACGGAATTTATTATAGCAAAATATTTCAGGCCCAAGGGACAGTTTGCAAAAGTACGGAGAGCAAAATTAATATTCTATTTTTCTTACATTTTTTTTTCACCAATAATGTGGAAAATATGGCCATCTAATGGAGGCGTCTCAACATAAGTTTTTTTCGATGAGAACTGTATCTTACTCAGTAGCTCAATCTCTCTTATGGCAAAAGAGTAGAGATAGAAGGATAGAGCTAGAACAAGACATCTCAGACACTGAAAAAATGCTGTTCGTACTGGTACACGGAAGCCAACGATGTTGACTGTTGCACCACGAGCCCGACTTTATATACAACCACAATATTATAAACACATAAATAGAAATTTTATAAATGTGCGGAAAATAAAAATTGAATTGACTAAATGACCTTTTCATGACTAATTTTGATATAAAAAAACATTTATAAAAATTAAAAATTTAAATAGTCTAATTTCAATATTTGTTGTATAGAAGTGAAATGAAAATACTGTTATTTTATTTAAGAATCTGACTCTTAAAATAATAAATTTTGACCAAAACGTCACTTATGTTACATAGGATCAACAATTTCACTATGAACAAATATTTGTTTGCATTTCCACGATTTGATATTTGATTTAAAAAAACAGGTTGTAGCGAGAGCGATCAGCTAATCACTAGTCCTCTCCTAGCTCTATCCTTCTAGCCCCGTTCTCAAAGAGAGGTTGAGCAACTGAGTAACAAGCAGTTCTGATAGAAACTCTTCTATAGAGATAAACTTCATTAGGAGTCCATATGCCCCCCATTGACATGGTAAAAAAAAAAAAATTATTGTTAAGCATTGTGTGCATAAATACTAATTGTCTACTGCGATTGACTAATTTTATGTTTTAGCTTAAGTGAAATTTCTTGAAGATTTACACATGTCAATCGCTGTCCAAATTGGATTTGCGGGACACAATAACTCATTTCATGTATGATCAAATATGACTTGAACTTATAACGAAACTCAATCTTCAAATTACTCTTTATAATATTTTAAAAGAGTCAGTGGCGGTTGATACCTTGGGAGGCCCCGTGCACAACCATATTTAGAGGCCCTGTTTTTCGGATAACTGTAATAATTCCATGTAGAGTAAAAATAGTTTAGAAGACTGGATTTAAAATATATGGCTTATTTATCATACAAGTTTTGAGGCCCCAAGCGCGCGCTTCATTTGCTTATAGAGTAATCTGCCACTGAAAGAAGTGTACTCTTGATTATGCGTAACTAAAAAAAAATCATTATTTTTATTGAGAATAACACGCAATCATGTGTTGAGTATATCAGACTGATCAACATAAGTGTACGAGTGCAGGAATTCATAAAATGAAACTTTTGGTGATTAGAAAAGCAGAAAAACTTTATCATTTGAAGGCTCGCAATGGAAAATCTTGTTGTAGATTATTGTTACAAAAAGGCGCATGGATGGATAGAGAGATCTTCAAAGATTGGTTCAAGACTAAATGGGTTGCTGATAGGGCTGTCAACTTTTTATGTGACGATTCTAGGATCATCATCATTATCATTCAGTCATTTAATTATCCATATCTGTCTTGCCTAGTATTAGATCGGGTAATCGAGAGTACACTGTAATTGATTTTTGTACTATATAATCAACATTCAACTTTCAGGGGCCAAGAAGGAAAGACTAATTTCACACGAATCTTAGAGAACTATGTAAATTTTTCGAATGCGGCTAAAAAAATGCCATATGACTCGGATTGTATCAGTGATGATCTCTTTCATTATATGAACTTTGATTTAAGCGCAACAGAATTGGATGCCATAAAGGTTGAAATCAGCAACCTTGCTAAAAATAATAAACATTTTCTACCCTCACTGAGACCACACGTAAGATAAGTTTGTCTAATAAAAATATAATAAATATTTTATCGGAAGATTTCGAGAGTTCCGTATTATTTTCTATTGACCAACTTTAAACTAGGGTTGTAGTCATGAAGATATTGTTTCTGCATTTGCGAATTTAGTGAAAAATATAAATATCTTATAGGATATTTTTGTCTTTTTTTAAATTGTGATTATTGAAAATGAATTGGATGAAGTGCGTCTACTGCATCTGTCTAACACTATACAAAAAAGATAGCAGAAAACCTTAAAAGAAACGATTATAATTGCATTTGACTATGTTTTGACATAATAGTGTTTGAAGTTTTAATTGATTATATTTTATATTTAAAAGAAAAAATATACTTTTAATGATGAGAAAGTATAAAAAATACTTATTTTAAGACTAAATTATTACTGATAAATCCTATATATTAGGAAATAACGAGTGCTTTAAACTATGATTATAATGTTGTTGGATTAAATTGGCAACAATTATTTATTTGAAAAGGTTTTATTGGCTATTGTTTTACTTATAGCATTTTCAGTGGAATTTTGGACAGAATCCACCTCTTGTTTACAAGTGTAGTCTATAAGAAAATCCATCACAATATTTACTATGATTGTGGTCTTAGGGAAAACTAGAGTCACTTCAGGTTAACAGTTGTCAGGATCGTAATAATGATTTTTTCACAAACGTTTTCTCATATTTTCTTAAATGTACTAGCTTTTTCGTTTCTCGTATAACTGGAAGTATCTTCGTGTCACATATCACAAAACACCACATCGATCGCAGGAATATTCACTGTAAGGTTTTAAAAAAAATAGTTTTCTTCTATAGAAAGAGCTTAAACCTGCATGGGAACAGATTTAAAAACAAAAATGAAAAAAAATGTGTCATCATGTGGAGCATATGGCCTCCTAATGGAGGTATCTCAACAGTAGTTTTTCTACGAGAACTGTTTGTTACTCAGTCGCTCAACCTCACTTTTTTTCTAAGTGAGTAGTAGGGAAAGAAGGATAAGGCTAGAATAGGACTAGTGGTTGGCTAATCTCTATTGCTACACCCAGTTATTAAAGGATCAGAAGGATGGGAGGAGAGGAAATGATGTGAATTGACATCACAAACACCCAGTCTTCGATCACAACTTTAAATTAAATAATTCTCAAATTCACTGTGATCTGACCGGGAATCGAACCCAGACATTAGATTAGAATACATATCATTAGAATGAGGCTAATACAACGTATTTCAACCGAAAAGTCAATGTAGGTCAAAATGTCGTATAATCTTTATAATGTATAGCAACGAAATATAATATTCTATTTAACCAGAAGTCAGGTTGAAAACATCGTATAATATATAATATGGGCCCGGCCCAGGCCCGTGCAGACCTCTAGTGTCTACTAATGCATCATCGAAATGGGTTTCATTTTTTACAACAAACTCTAAGCTATGCTTCCAAGAAAATAATAATTACTGTCATATTATTGCAGATAAAACTTGACAATGATAGTGAAATTGTCACAACTGCCGTTCAAGATGGCATTTTGTTTATGGACTCTAACAGTGGTGATGTGCTAGAAGGTGTCGTAGATGAAGAAATGGTCTATTTCCCTGATTACTCATTGGAGAAAACAGCTGCATGGATAAAAAGAATCTGGCCATTTTTAAATATAGCTGACTCATTTATTTTAAAAGATAACTGGCCGAGAAGTGATGCTAATAAACAAAACTGCACTGTCGAACTCCCTTACTTAACACAGGTGGTTTTTAAATAATCATTTGTATAATATCAACTATGTATTCTTCTTATAAAGCACATTCTTCTTCTTCTTTGGCCATGTTCGCTCCCTATGTGGAGCATATGGCTGCCACGCGGCACCTCCATGTTTCCCTGTCTCCCGCCAATTACTTTGCTTCCTCCCATGACATGCCAGCATCCCTCAGTTCCACCGAGTATGGATAGTACCCGACGGACGTCCGGGGCGCCGGAATCCTACTGGTAAAAAGAAGAGACAGGCAGGATTGAGGCTTTCCTGAGGCATCTCCAGCACGTGACCTAGCCAGTTCCAACGTCTCTCCATAACCATTGACGTGACAGGATGCTGTCTTGTACGCTCCCTTATCTCTGGATTCCTCACAAAATCAAACCACCTAACCCCCATTATCCGACGCAAGCATCTTTTCTCGAAGCTCAGTATTCGGTTTTTTTGAGTCTTCGTCAGGTGCCATGATTCGTAACCGTAAAGCAGTACCGGCAGAATGCAAGCTTTCAGTAAATGGCATTTGGTTTTAATCGAGTACACCTGCGTGTCCTAGACAGCATCATCGGCATATTCAAGGTCACAGCTTCAGACCGGGACCAAAAGCAGATTTATTAAACTAATTTTAGTTTTCCAGTTTTGCTTGTATCAGTTGAAAAAGCTAGCAATACCGGTCTCAATCCATTGGAAAAATGTAAAATTAGTGCAAGCAAAAAAATATTGTTAAAATTTTTGTAATTGCGAAAAAAATAATAGTACCTTTATTCAAAACATTGATGGGGAATTTCAAAAGCCTTAATAGACCTTAATCCTTAACACTTCCATTGCCCATTATGTATTTATACATAATTTAAATTAATAGCTTATTATATTAGAGCGTATAATAAAATTATGATTTATGATTTTATCAAATACATTGTTTAAAATAAAAACTACAAAAATCAATATTTGATGAAAGTATTACAACTAACCACGCTGCCCCTATTTTGGCTTAACATTCTTTGCTAGATCAATGATTTTTTTTCTTGGGTAAATGTCCAGATAAATCTATCATGCAATGTTTTACTTTTACATTTGAGCCTAACATGCTTTTATATGAAAGAGAAAGCTTTGCTCAAAATTAAAATCTATTTTTTATCTTCCTGAACTCAGAACTCAGTGAGGTAAGATTGTTCCTGTTACTTTTCATTTTTGGATTGGACAATGGAAAAAAATTTTATACATCAAATACATCCATGCCTTCAAGCATAAATTCATATCTCTCTTAAAAAATAATTTATAAAACTGTCCGTACTGGGACTCAAATCCATAACCAACGTAACTAAAGCCAACAAAGTTGACCACTTTGCCAAGGGCCTTGAAAATATCTGAATTAGCCAGGCAAAATGAACTGCTATGAGTGACTTCATAATTAACCGTTTGAATGGTTTTAGATGGCAAATTAACAAACAAACTGTTTGCTTTATATTATTTATGTATAAGATTAAAATGACTTCATTATAATCATACTCGCTAACATATTTTAAATTTCAGGAAATAAATACAACACTCTGTATGTCAATACCTTGGGACTCTTATAGCGGTCTCAAAAACACATCAAAACATATGGACTCGCATAACTTGTACGGAATGAATCACGCATCGGCTATTAAAAATATTATCCTAAATAATCAAATTGACGGAAAGCAAAATAATTTTATACTCACGTCGAGCAATTTTATAAGTGGCAACGTAGGAACTAGCGAACAGAATGTGAGCACAACATGGGAAACGATGAAAAGATTATTTAGACAGGCGGTTGGAAATTCTCTATCAGGATCATTTGTACAAAGTGTTCCTGTTTGCGGAGATACTGACATCTTTGATACTCGAGAAATGGAGCAGATTTGCTTAAAATGGTATTTGGCATCTGTGACTCTGCCAATTTTCCGCGTACTATCAAACAACGTAACGCGAGATCCTTTTTCGTTCAGTGGATACGCAGCTAACGCGATGATGAATGCCATAAAGACACGTTACACATTATTGCCCTATTATTATAAATACTTGAGCGAAAATAAGCCTCTTATGCGACCCATGTTTTATGACTTTTATAAAGACAACGGGACATATTTAATTGAAGATCAATATATGATTGGAGATGCGGTAATGGTGGTGCCCAGCTTTGCCTCACAACAGCCAAGCCTCCATGTATATATCCCAGCAAACGAAACTTTCTACAATATTTGGGATGGCAATAAGTACCCTTCCAAACCGACCGGATCATGGGTAGAAGTAGCTACGGCAGAAACAGAGTTATTTATGTTATTAAGAGGAGGACATATAATTGCCATTCAAGAGGTGAGCAAAATTAACTTCATATTTTATTGCATGTATCCAAGAACGACTTTCTCACTGATAAGCCTTTCATTTTCCATTACTCTCTGAAAATAGAGGACGAGGGACTAAATTAATACTAATTTGTTTTTAGCTATTTTTCTGACGAATTTGGAGCAGAATAGTTAAAAAATGAAAGCAACATTACGCAAAATATTCAAAATGGTTTATTTTTTATTTTATGCCAAGACGATACTTTCAAATGTGTGTGCTCAAAAACTAAAACACTCTTTTGCAAATAACTGATCAGTTGAAAATGCTCATCATGAGCGAAACTGGTCCTGATCATAAATAAATGTCAAATTATGTAGTACAAGTATATTTTATTTTTTTAATATAATGCGTTTCCACCAAGTACTGACACTAAGCACCTTAAAAATAATCATGAACTTGTTGTTTTCTTTACAAAATCTTACTGTATAAACATTGGAATTATATTGAGCCAGGGAGGCAATGTCTCTGTTTTCTTTATATTTTTTTATTGTAATTATGATTATTTTTATCCTTATGTCGCGCATATTCTAGATTGGTAATTTCTAAGTAATGTATATGACAGCTGAAGGTTTTGGACAAAGAAAATATTTCTTGATTCCATCACTGAACCCACGTGTTCAGTAAACAAATGTATAGTAAAATGTTTAGTACATTAAAAATACCGAATTTATCCAATGTTCGATAATAATTACTAGTTTGTTATTATGTTGGTATTATGTTACTTCCAATACTAATTTTAAATATTTGCATTAAGGAGTTCATTATCATTTATTTTAATATTAACTCGAGTTAATATTTTCAAGATCGAAAAATATGTGTCACACTGTTTGCAGAGCATGTCGATTTTTATATTATTGTTTATTTAGAATCCAATAAAGAGTTTTTCAAAAGGCTGCGCTTTGTCAATTCGAAAGTCATTTCAACAGAAATTACATTTTTAGGGTGTTCACTGTCGATACTTGGTGAAAGACATTGAATAAAATATATTAGGAGTAAAACTTTGCTTCTGCCGTTTTTTCCAAAATTTGAGGCTTTATTGTAAAAAACTGGCTATACATTTATGATTGAAAGTATTGTCCATCGCTGGCCACTAATTTCTGGCATCATTCGGGCAGCATACAATCCTGCGTTCATCATCATCTTTTGAAGCGGTCCATGAATCGATCCAATTTCTTACTTATTCATAAGACTGGAAGTGCTGGTCAGCCAGGTCGTTGCCATTGATCGAAACTATTGATATTCAGAGGGAGCAATGTCTGGAGTGGAGAATACGGCGAGTGGGGTACCTTTCTTGACCACTTTCGTAACATGGGGTTGAGCATTGTCATGCTGTAAAATCACGTTATCCTGTCTCTCGTTGTATTGCGGCTGTTTGTCCTTCAATGCTCAGCTCAAACGCATTATTTAGGTTCAATAACGTTCGCCTGTGATTGTTTAAGTCGGTTTTAAAAATTCATGATACATTACGCCGAGCTGGTCCCACCAAATACAGAGCATGACATTCGAGCCGTGAATATTCGACTTGGCCGTCGACGTGGAAGCATGGCTGGGATATCCCCAAGATTTTCTGCGCTTGGGGTTATTGTAAAGAGCCCACTTTTTGTCCCCAGTCACAATGTGATGCAGAAATCCCTTCTGTTCAAGCAACTGTTCACAAGCAAACAACCGCTGTTCAACATCTCTCGGTTTCAACTCGTACGGCATCCAATTTCCTTGTATCTGAAACATTGAGTCACTCCCAATGATCGTGCCAATTCTTCTTGACTTTGACACGAGTCTTCATTAAATAATGCCTCCAATTCTGCATCTTCAAAAACCTTCACTCTTCCACCGCTATGTCAATCTTCTGTGTGTTGATGTTATCTCTGGTGTTGATAACCATTCTTGAAGTGTTAAAACTACTCATGACACATTCTTTCACTAATAGCGGCCTCACCATAAGTATTTGAAAGCATTCAATGAGCCTCAGTCGCAGATTTCTTCATATTGAAACATAAAATTAAAACCTTCCGCAAATGACGAGAATTTGACTCGTTAACTGGCATTTTCAATCAAGATCAATATGTGATGCAGACACAAATTGGCTAATGTTTGTATGGGGTTATGTCGACAGATGCCCAAGCTTATTGCATGACGTCTATGATCTATTTATTTTGACCACTACTTACCGCTAAAGCCATCTATAGAAAAACGGCGGAAGCAAAATTGTACACCTAAGACAAATGTATATTTTATTTTTTGAAGAAATTACATTTCATTTTCTAACTAATTATTACCATGTTATGCAAAGTAGATTAGTACTTAAGTATTTGGTATGCAGTTATTCAATTTAAAAAAAATATATTATAAATGTCTAGACTTGTGATGGAATATATTATATTTATATATTTTATAGCAACGAGAAAATGGATAAATTAGCCCTACTATTAAAAAGGTGCGCATCACAGCAGTAAACTGATGTATATTTGTATTTTCTCAGAAAACTCAACTGACAGCTGAAGAAACTCGTCTCTTGTCAAGTTATACTATAGTTGTTGGAATGAAGTGCAGCAAAATACTTAATCAAACGTGTGCAGCCACCGGATCCCTGTTCATAGCTGACAACACTTACTGGGAATTTGAGGCAACTGATCTGGACCTAACTATCAACCCCAATTTAGAAATATCGCGACAATATGTCTGTGAGACATCACCAGACGACGTTGTGACGTCTGCCATTATTGACAAAATAAAAGTCTACGGCTTAAATGAAACACAAAACAATTTTGAAAACTTTCACATATTGTCAGAAATAAATTTTAATCTTTGTGATCTTAAAGACTCGGAAACAAAAACTTTTAAGTTCTTGTAAAAGTATGCCACACTCTGAACTGAAAGACTTATTCATTATATAATAATATATTTATTTCTTCCCTAAGTTACAGATTTTTAACACAATTCCAGAAAGTAATTGCCAAAATGATATGATATGTATATTAATAAATTTACTAACATATTTTATAAATTTATATAAAATTTTCTAGTTTTTTACGTCGTTCCTTACTCCATTAAGATCAATTTCTTGTTTTGATAAAAGATAGGAAATCCATTCTAGTTCAATTATCTAACATAAATGTTCAATTTCTAATTTGTTTCGGTAAATTCGGTGTATTCCAATAAAAAATATATGAATAATTGTATTGGAGTGCACGCCAACCCAGAATGAATGTGTGAGGGCTTTCAAACTGCTGCGCAACTTAGAGGGAACATTTTTAGGGTGTTCACTGTCAATACTTGGTGGAAAGGTATTATAAAATAAAAACACAATAATCCTTTGTACTTTATTCCACTTTTGTATAAATAGCACTGTTTAAAAAAAAAAAAAATATATTTCTTATCAGTTGACGATGCTCGTAATGAGCGAAACCGGTCCTGACATATTAAATAAAGTGGAATGAAGTACAAAGGATTATTGTGTTTTTATTAATAGAGGGAACATTGTTCAGTACTTCCCCAAATCTGAAGACACAAACAATTGGATTTCAAACCCCTTTGATGATGGTCATTACCAATTAAGAAAAAACTAGAGCTTGATTGAACTCTCCTATGATAGAATTTTAAAAGGTTATTAATTTTTGGCTAGATTGGTAAAGAATTTTAACAGTTTGCTGAGAAAGCGCTTAAATTTCTGTTGCCGTTTATTAGTACTAGACTGTTTGAGAGAGCTTTCTTCTCATATATTTTTATTTAGAACAAATATAGAAATATATTTAATGTAGCTCCAGACTTAAGAGTATAACTTGCATACAAAACATATTCATTGCGTTTACAATGTTTTCACATTTCTTACCATGTAAATACTATGTAACTGTACTGTACTGTAAATAATATAATTACACTTGAAATAACAAATTTCATGAAATACATTTTTTTCAATTTAGCCTAATCCAGTACCAGTGATACGCGAGTGAAAAAAGATTGGGAAACCCTGGTGTAATAGATAGAATCTAGCTTAATAGGATTTTCAAAACATCCCAGTTGAGTTAAAAATTCTTTATTTTGGTAAAAAAAATCTGTAAAAAATGAACACGGAGTCAGTGGCCTGCTTAAGTAGTGACCTCCTATTTTTTTCAATGAAAAATCGCATCTCAACCAAACGTACTATGAATAATAGGGTAAAAATATCAAGGTATTTCAGTTCTACAGTTTTTTATATATGTTATACGTTGATAGCTATTTCGGCTATCAACGTATAACATATATAAAAAACTGTAGAACTGAAATACCTTGATATTTTTACCCTATTAAAATGGAGTTCTACCAAGTCAATGCCAAATCAATAAATAAACGTACTATGTATTATAGGTGTCTCTGTAGACCACTACACTCACCCTTAATTTTGTAAAAATTTAGCACTTAAGATAAATAGATGTTTCTATATTAAAGGTTAAATATACAGGTCTCCAATTTAAATTAAATATTTTTATTTTTGTCATTAATTAATTAACAACAGTGATAATTAATAGAACCAAGGGGGTAGTGCAAGGGATTAAATTTTCTTTAATTGTATGAGTGTTTTACTATTTTTGTGAAAGATAAACCAGTCACCAGTGGCTACGCGCAAAAGTTTTGCGATAGGGACTTTGTATCTTGACTATATTTATCTCAACCTGAGATACGGTATCCAAATTGGGGGAAAAAATAATCCCCCAATTTTAAACGAAATAAAATCAAGAACTCAGAGAATATAGTGGTCTTTTATTTGCTGGCTATCGTCGTCTACGGTTAAATTCTTTACCCAGTGCAGATGTAAGGAATAGTTTGTAAATTAATATTAACCCTCCAGAGACAAGTTTTTTCTTAGTAAAAAAATATTTTTTAAGCCATATTGAAGTCACGGATAACTTTAATTTCTAGCAAAAAAAAGCACAAAGTTGTTGTATAGAAAACCCGAGTGACTATGTGGTCATGATCATCTTTATATTACAGTGTAATATTGTGTAAGGATAGTAGTAAGGACGAGCAGAGACAAACATTAAGAGTTGAAATATAGCTAAATGTGAAATTTTAAAAAAATACATTCAATTTGATCTCTTTAGATCAACATAATTTCATCACAATTATATTAGTAAAAGTAGTGTAAAAAGCACATTAGAAATAAACGGAAATTCAAAAAATCACATGCGGTTTTGGTAGTTGTTTCCGTCCCTGTGGTTGATGACTAGCACAAGTCTGTATTCTTTTTTAACCAAAATTGAGTGAAAGCAATGATATTCAGGTAGGAAAGGATGAATAGTGTGATCAATAAACAATGGTGTTTACTGTGACTTTATGGTCATACTCGTTCTTGGAGGGTTAAACTTATTGGTGAATCAACATGATGGAGTCTCGAGTACATCACAGTCCATGGACTAGCTCTAGGGAATCTTTTGTATTAATAACCTTGCCAAGATTGGCGAGGTTATTAGGGTATATTACTCACTTTACTGTTTATTGATTAACATCGTAATTTATCACTGAAGGGTTAAAACAAATTCACTTTAATATCTGCCTCAACTTAAGAATTCTAATAAATCTCTTGTATATTCTCCCCGGCAGAGGGAATGATACTGAAATAGCTTTTAAGAAGGTTGATAATTTCCAAATAAGATTTTTTCTTGAAGTTAAGATTATGGTAACATAGGGTTGACAGACATCCCGATTAACCGGGACTATCACCGGTTTTGAGTCTCATGTCCCGGTGTTCCGAACAAACCTCTCGGGATGCCCAAATATCCCGGTTTACGACCCACGCTGTTTATTTGGGCAAATCGGTAAATTCCTGGGTTTTTGGATTCGAAAGTCTTGGAAGTGCTAAAAAAAAAACGAGTTACGCTGATCGGCAAATGTCCCGGTTTGACTTGCAAGAAGTCTCGCAACCTTAAGTAACAGCCAGCTAGAAGTCCCTTGCTAATGGATACATATTTGTAGTTTTGTATTGATTATACTATACTATATTTTGTATTGGTTATGGAATCTATAGTTGTAATGATGTTCACATGTAAATTTTTTTGAGCTATAATTATTGTGTTGTTCATCCCTGGGGTTATAATATCGGAGGAACAAGTGGACGTTTCCTTAATGTATATGATTGCTTAGTTGAACAGCAGAGGTGTAAATTATTGATGAAAAATACCATAAGCCCACCGCGTACGGTTTACCTCTCTCAGATTCGCAATCTCCGAAAGAAAGGTAGACAAAGAATTTCCCCTCTAGCCACCCTACTGCCACGGGGGAAATTTTGCTTGTGAATAGGGTTGCCACCTGTCACGGATTGGCCGAGATCGTCCCGGAATTGGAAGTGCTGTCCCGGATGGATCCGAATGAATGCCAAATTGTCCCGGAAATTTTGAACAAATTGAGAATTTCAAATTCCTCAGTGAGTTAGAATTGTCAGAAAAAGGTGGCAACCCTACTTGTGACAGTTGTCTAAGAAGGTATCGAACGGATGAGGTAATATATTCTGGATGAACGTTCTATCATTCAAATATATCAATTACTGTTACTCAATTTAATAACACAAATGTGTTAAAATGTTAAACATAAGAAATCTTTGACATGAGCAATACAAGTATATTATCTATGGCAATACGCGCATTGTGACGGGATTGAAGTACAAATATGTCATTATTGTATCTAATATATGTACTAGAACAAGGGTCGACAACCTTTTGTTGTAAAAGTGCCAAATATTTTACGTGGGGATTAGTGCGGGCCGCACTTGGGTCACAACTAGGGCATCCAATCCCGGGATCCCGTTCAATTTTCTGATCCCGAAATCCCGGGATTGACATGGTCGCGATTCCGGGATTTCGGGATTGAGAAATTTTGAGTAAATCTCGAAAAGTGAGAAATTGGCAAATTGTCGATTCTAATTTTCCCGGTGAGCTAAAAAAAAAAAAAAAAACGAGGTTTCGTGAGAATTCGGGGAAAAAGTATACCAAATCGGAGATTTCAAATTCCTCGGTAAATTTATCTCAATCCCGGGATTGAAAATTTATCAATCCCGAAATCCCGGGATTGGAAAAAGGCTCCGGGATTGGATACCCTAGTCACAACAGTGTCATTTAAGTGTAATGACAAGTATAAGCAAATATTTTAATCTAGAGAACTTTGCGGGCCGCGGGTTGCCGACCCCTGTACTAGAATAACTAATCTATTAGGGCACTTTACATTGAGACCCCGGCGTGGACGACAATAGGGCACGGTCAGAGATAAGATGCGGTATATGCTGGCGAATAGCCCGCCCGGGCAATCCGGCATCCAAAAGTGTTGTCACTAGTGGTAAAAGCGATGTTGTCCACGAAAGTAGGTAATAAAATTGGAGCGCGGGAAGAAACGCTGGTGCATTGGCGGATCCAGAAATTGTCCTGAATTTGTAAGCCTGTTTCTATGAACCGATTTATTCTCCTTCATTGAAGAAAAAGCTTGCTTACATTTGTACAATAAATGTTTTACGTGAAAAAAGTATGTTTGAAAAAGAGATTTAAGGGCCACCACAAAATTCAAAAAGGGCCGCATGCGGCCCGCGGGCCGCGTTTGTGCATCACTGCTTTAAATGAAACATCCTGTCAAACGCGTATAACTATTTTTAAAAATAAATTAACATTTATTTTAAGCTCATGTGTGTTTAATCAAACGGATCAACATTCTAGTATCCCAGACTTAATAAAATAGCATTATCTGCTTTTAAATACCTTAACTTAATAAATTAATCTATTTCATGTATTTATTTTTCATAGTACCGGTAATAATTTTGACCATTTTTGATAAAATTCACCGGCTGTCAAAATAAAACAAGGCATTTATCTAAATTACTGACTGTTTTATGTAAATACCAACCGTTTAACATAACTAACTAACCGTTTTATTTCATAACTGACCACATTCTTACTGATACAGTGGATACGGATCGTTTATAATATTAACTGACCATTTTGATATACTACTGACAATTCATTTAATTTGCTGACCACACTGCGAGTTAAATACAGACCCATTAAATACAGGCCAAAATACTTACTGGACTTACCGGACGCCGTCCTTTCATATTTGATTATAATTTTGATTGACACGATATCCGGCGCACTCTGACTTACGTCATTGTATCCTGGACGACGGCGCCCCAGTCAACCCCAGTGGACAGTCTCCCAGTATCTCTATTATCTACGACTAGTACAGAGGTAACTAGACTAGTATGACTAGTACATACAATTTCAATTGGAGTACGGTGACTATAGCGTCTGGTGTGCCAGTGCTGAGAAATATTGTGTAACAAAAAAATAATTTTGTAACAATTATTTCTTTCCGATTCAACAATTACTATAAATTAATTACGGGGAAATTGTTTTATCAACAAAGTCAATTTTAATTGAAGTTTACGGAGGTAATTTATTTTTGGCTAAGGCGACATTATTCCGGACAGATATATAACTAGTTGGACAATAATGATTTATTTGAGTGAAATATACATTTTATTATTCAAGTCTTAGAGAACAAAGGTTTTGTAGACAGCTAACTATTAAAATAATTATTTACATTTACATCAACACCTTGAGGGTAAGTGTCACAGTCTACAGACACCTATGATTAAGAGAAATTATTAAGTTGCTTATACACAAAAATCGTTTAATTGATAAAAAAATATAGATTAATGCGATTTTTAAAACATCCCAGTTTTTATCAATCACACAAATGTTTGTAAACAAGTCATTTCATAATTTAATTATAGGTGTCGCTTAGAGGTCTGCACGGGCCAAAATTTTACAAAACTACCCGGTCCGAGCCCGAAAAACTCACGCCCGACCCGGCCCGGGCCCGAGTCTAATACCGCACTTGTTACCCGAACCCGACCCGAAACTCTTTATTTTAGCTCACCGAGAAATTTGAAATCCTCGATTTGCTATACTTTTTCCCAGATTATCTCCGAAAGTCCTTTTTTTTTTTTTTAGCTCACCGAAGAATTTGAAATCCTCGATTTGCTATATTTTTCCCGAGATTATATCCCAAATTCCAAGGCCTGGCCCGGCCCGAGCCCGACTCTCAATTGCGCTTACCCACCCGAGCCCGTGGGCCAGGTCCGGGCCCGTGCAGACCTCTAGTGTCGCTATAGACTACCACACTGTGATGAACGAATTGATTAATAAATGAATAATTAATGAAATAAAGTGCGTTACTGAAACATTATAGTTCTAATATAATTGAATATTAACATTTCTTTTTTGATGTTTATTTATAATTTTCCTATTTATGTTTTGTTTTTGTTTTGAATAAATTATTCAATTGAGAGTCAGTTAGTAGTTTTGGTTGAGATACGATTTTTTATTGAAAACAAATAGGAGGCTAATTAATTAATCATGCCACTGGCTCACTGTTCATTTTTTACAAATAAACGTTATTACAATATGATAAAAAGGAATGCTTAACTCAGCTGAGATGATTTTGAAATCCTGTTAAGTTATATTCTAGCAATTAACCGATTTTTTGTGTATAAGCAATTTAATAATTTCTCTTAATTATAAGTGTCTTTGTAGACCGTGACACTTAACCTTAAGTTTGATTTATTGGAATTAAAATAAAAACATTTTAATCTGTTTATTTTTAACTGACTCCCAATTGAATAATTTATTCAAAACTAAAACAAACAATCCGGACGAGACGAGGGGGTTCTCTCTCTCTCGCGTCCAATCCATGGGGTCGAGTGGTGACAGTTTCATGTAAAATCATACATCAGTTTTCAGTCGTGAAAAACGTCACTACTCTGCACGTCTGAACAAGTCAATATAGTGAACACCCGAACACCGCAGCAAGCGGCATATTGCAAGTCTAGGGCCTCAAGTCCCGGGAAGAAGCTCAAAATTCTCGATAAGTTGTTGAAAATAGGCAACCAACGCGATAGCTAAAAAAAAGTTCCCAAATTATTTCATTCAGGCAATTCCGCAAATTCAAATGGATTTTTTAATTGGAATTCCCGAAAAAGCATTTTTTCGTTTCGGAAATTCCGTAAATTCTTTGTTTTTTTTAAATCGGCCAGAGAATAAAAAAAAATGAAAAATCCCCGCGAGAGCCAAAAAAAAGGTCTTACATTTTTTCATTTTATGGTGAATGTTCACCATAAAATTCCTCCCTTATTTGGTTTTAGCAAAAATTTTGTCATTCGAAAGCCAATTTTGCAATTGTATTGATTTTAATCCGGTTACTTATATTATAATTGAAAAGAACGTTCATATTTTGATTTGAAACCACCATAGTAACATATAAAACGGGAAGCAATATATAACTTAATAATCTGGCAATCAATGAATGAAAATATTATATCGTCGATGCACATCAAATATGGTATATGTGACCTATGGGTACAAATAGTCACACAGACCATATTTGATGTGCACCGACGATATTAAGGTTTATTTAAAAAATATTTTTATTGAGAATATTTTGACTCGGATATAATAGTTCACAAGTACAACAAACTCATTTTTTTTTTAGTTCAGGACATTTCATTAGCAAAATTACGTTACTAAGCTATAGATGTTTTGTGTTTTCTAAATATATATTTTTAAGGAAGAATATCGAATATAATTAGTGTATTTATTAAGTGCTTACTACACCTAGTCCTGCCATGAATACTGTTACAAAAACAAAAATCACTGCATAAAGTAAACCACAGCTTCCACGCCCGTGAAACAAACGGATTCTGTAGCCAGAACCCTTATTTATATTTTGCGAACTAGTCTCCGTCTGTGCGTTAAGTTGTCAACGTAGTGGGGTGTTCAAGCCGAAAACGAAAATTCAATTTCATAATTTATGTAAAATTTTGAAAACTGAATTAAATTGGAATTTGAAAACCGGTTTATTTAAAAGTCGGCTTTTGTATCAGCTCTAATTTCGGCCACCGGTCTCCTCAATCTTTACAAAATAACGTATTTTTCAAAATCTCACTCTCTTTCATTTTCGAATATTTTCCCCGGTACTTTACCGCGCCCGCGTTTTCCCGAACAGCGTGAGGCTTTTATTTTCTCATCGGATAGGTGTTGTCAAGGGTGTCACACGGTCCTTTGTAATCCCTCGAGTGGACTATTCAACGGCTTTATCCGATCCGCGTTGCATTGTCGATTAACGCGGCAAACTCTGTTTACCTTTAATAGTTAATTAATTGTTTGTGTTCCTCTACGAGGGTGACAGTTTCCGTCGCATAAACTTTTTGTTTATTGATTAGCTTGTAGGGTAAAACCTACTATTATTGGCCATACTCAATTATTGGCCACATGCAGATAAAATCTAGTCTTATAAGATGTGACATCAACTTTTTTACGTGCTAACTTATTAAAAAAATTCACCAAGTGTTCTTTCACTGGAAAAAAACACAAAATTGTTATATACGGCATTGCAGAGCAGCCTTAAAACCATTATCATAAATGCATTGAAAATATATTTTTTAATATGTTATTATGATGGTGGCCAATAACTGATTCCAAAAATAAGTCGATTTTCTATTATTGGCCAGCCTGGTCTATATTATAAAGTGTATCCAATGTTCTTACTTAAATAATGTTTAACGACATTATTAATCATATTTATATTTATAAGACTTCTTCAGCATTCGACATGTAAATATTGGTGTTCTGGTAATTGGTTATAAAGATTCATTACTATATTTATTTATTAATTCAACACCTAATGATGATGATGATGAACATGGAGCAAAAAATCTCAATGACGAAGTATTTCTCTATTCTTTATCAAATATTTAATATTTTGAAATTAATTTTCATCCAGTTCCATTTAATTAAAAAATATTCTTCTCTCACTAAGCACAATGAATTCTATGCATATCGTTTAAGTGTCATATGTCTACTAAAATAACGTTCAAATTGCAGTAAGCACTTGACTACACATAAATACCAATGTGTGATTATAACATTACAAAATTAGTCATTATTCTATTTTGAATTAATGTTTTAATGTATTTTTGAAGTGGCCAATAATTGTAGTTTTTGATGGCCAATAATTGAAAAAAAGTGGCCAATTATTGCAGATTTCTGCCTTTTTTTGATTTTTTTTTAAATAATGTAAAAGATGTTTTTTTAGATGTTATTATAATTTATAATTATAAACAAATGGACAATTTATCAAATAATTTTTTTTAATTCCACCTTTTTAATGCTATGTGTTTACGACACATAGCATCTGCCAATTGTTTGAACACGAATAACATGATAGTTCAATAACACGATAGTTCTGACGATGGCGTAAGCCGAAATAGCTATCAACCTTTAACTTTTTTAAAAACTGTAGAACTGAAATACCTTGATATTTTACCCTATTAAAATGGAGTTCTACCAAGTAAATGCCAAATCGATAAATAAACGAATAACATTGTTACGCCGCGGAATAGATCCTACAAGAAAAGTGTGAAGCCGAAGCAGGTTGTGGTGGGTATGAATACCGTAGAGTTTTTCTGATTATTTTTTTAATTTCATTCTCCCCGAGTCTCGAATAATTAATTAGTATGGATAAAACGGTCGCGGAAAAATATGTGACTCAAAAAGGGGACACCTGGGAAACTATACCTTAGTCAACGTCCAGAACTGTGTAAGCAAAGAAATAAAAAGAAGAATTGTAATCAGCAATATATGTATGCTTTTGTGACGTTTGTCACAAAAGACAATAGCTTATTTAAACTTTAATCATTTTTCACTAGTTGTTGGGAAGTTATATATACTATTTTCAGCAATGATTATGATTAAAAATAGAAACAAAAATATTTCAACAATTTAAACAAACAGAATTATGAACATAAAATATACTAGGACAAGACAAGTACTTATTTATTGTTGTTGAGCATTTTTCACAAATATTTTGATACATCTTATATATATTTAATTTAATTTAAATCTCTTTATATTAAGTACTTAAATAATTTAAGCAGAACAACCTCATTTTTAGGGGGTCCGTGGTATCAAAAAGGTTACGGAACACTGAAATAGACTAATACAGGGTTTCCCAAATTTATTGTTAAATGGAACACTTCGCAAATCTGGAAATTTAACCGGAACACAGCTTAATTTTTAGGTCGTGTAATTGATAATAAATAATAAAAATATTGTATGTTATTAAATCACTTATTACTTTTTGATTAATTATTTTTAAAACATGTTACATAAAAATATGAGTAAATAAAGCTCTAAGTGTTTCAAAATCTCCGCCTGTACATAGATATTTGACGTTTTAAACATCAGTAAAAATTTATGAAGATGAAGTTAAAGATGCTTAAATGTGTTGCAGCGTATATTACCATTCCAAATTTTCGCGGAACACCTAATTAGGTCCCACGGAACATAGTTTAAGAAGCCCTGGCCTAATATATATTTTGACACCTTTAAAAAACATACACGTGGCTTTATTTTACAATATTATTTGGAAATAAAACATTTGCAAATGAAATAAAATACAATACGTACGTTTCAATAGATCATATTAATATATATAAACAAAATAAAACATCGGATCCATGGTACAGTGGTCAACGTTGTTGGCCTTCGTGCCGGATCTCGTCAGTTCGAATCCCAGTATGAACAGATTTTTTAAGCTCGATTGCTCAGTTTCTGTTCGAAGGCATAGATGATGTCTAAAATTTCAAGGTGTAGCGGGAGTGATTAGCCAGCCACGAGTCTTATTACTTTATTAAAAAAGTTAATTGTCTAAGAAACAAACAGTTCTTGTAGAAAAATTCTTGTTGAGATACCTCTACTAGGATTTAATATGCTCTACCGCTAAGAATGAAGCGGAAATGGATTTTAAAAAAATTGCCCCATGGCCCTTAAAAATCGTTAAAAGTAAAAAAAAAGGCGAAGTGATTAAAAAAGAAATTGGAGGTAAAATAGAAAGCGGCAAAGGAACACCCCGAGCGGCAGAACCCCGTGCTACACAATTCCGCCTACTACTAATTTTACTGCAGATAATAATTTGTATCAAATCTTCTTTGGATTTTTCAATGGATCGTGTTAGCTACTGGTTTGCAAGAACCTTATTCCAGGGGTGGGCTGGAGGGGGCTCAGGGAGGCTCGCGCGAGCCCCTTGTTAAATTTCAGCGCGGCCGACGAGCCCCTTGTTAAGATAAGAAAATCATTCGTCTTAGATCAAATCAGCACATAAATGCAATCTCTGTACATGGTTAAATTTTATTAAGAAACAAGACTTAGTAGCCAATTCATTTTTTCATTCAGCGTTGTGGGCTTCTGTGCCGGACCTTATGGGTTTGAGTAAATCACTAGTCCTGTCTTAGCCTTATCATTCTATCCCTACTACTCTCTTTAGAAAAGAAAGGTTGAGCGACTAATTAACAAACAGTTCTCGTAGAAAAAAAAACTTTTGTTGAGATACCTTCATTAGGAGGCCATATGCTCCACATTGGAAGCGAAAATGGATACAAACAAATGGATAAGATTTACCGAGTCTTTTGTTAAGATATTGGCAGCCCACCGCTGCCTTATTCCTTTACATATGTATGCATTTAAAACAAATAATATTTTAGATTATTTACTCCTTTACTTATTGCACAATTTTTAATAATGATCAAGACCGGTGTCACTCATTGCGAACATTTTAACTAAGCCTGATCGTTTTATAAAATTGTGAAGTTTGTGGAAAAAAAACTGTTTTTGACTAAATTAATAGTCCCAGAATATAAACACCGAGCGTCGTTTTTTGTTCACCCCTGTAATAAAATAAACATTATAAATTTATTAATATTTCTGTTTGTAAAGTATGAACTATTAATTTGTAGAATTTATTTAATATTTTAATTGATATGCGAATATTAAAGTGCAGAATATTCAATTGAAATCCTTTTATAGTTACAATTCTTTTATAATTTAGCTTGGTCATTCATCGCTCGTCACTAAGAACATTGTGTGTTGTCAAGGTGATGGCCGGCACTAGCCGGTATTATATGTATAGTCCCTTTCCATAATTTGAATCAATTAGTATTATTGCATACTGACGTTGTCTCGGATTCCTGAAAATGCCGGTGGCGAACAGTGCATGTTAGTTGTATATTAATAGCCTTATCCTGGAAATATTAAATTCAAGTCTTAGCGTTAATACGCTTTTAGTGCCAAGGGGCCAATTGATCAGTCTTCTATGATTTGCTTATGCGAAAAATAACAGGATCTTTGTTGATCTAGTTGACAATACAGTGGAACCTCGATTCTACGTTTTTCAAGAGATCGTAATAAATGAACGAATAATGCGGGAAACCGATAATGCGGGAAATCACAACAAAATGTTTAATTTTCAAAAAACTCATTTATTTATTAATTAAAGAACAAATAAATGTATTTTTAACTTGTTTAATACAAACTAAGTAGCCTATTTGCAGTTTGGGACTTAAATTTTAACAAACACTCTTCAAAATCGCGTACATTTCTAAGTCAACTAACTCCTTTTTGCTATGTCGACTCGTTTTTCTCCTGAATTTTTTCCAATGTCTTTAATTATTTTCAGTTTCTCAACTAGAGTTCTAGTTTTCTTCATTTAGGTATTTTAGTTTTGACTTTTGAGTTAGAAAAATTTACGCAACCAGATGAAATGTAAGATTATTTATGAGCGAAAAAAATATTCTACAAAAATGGTCAATCGGGATAGATTAGTAACTGGGACGGGACGATAATATTTAAATGATAGATCGAAGAAATCGGTAAATCGAGAAATGATTAACGTGGAATTACTAAACATTGCTATTACGGGGTGGGGTCTTGGTCGAGTAAAAAATAAACGATCCATGCATAAAGACGAAGATAGTGAGAACGGAAGATCGGGGTTCCACTGAAAAAAAACGCGAAACGAAATGCGAGGTAAGATTATTTATGAGAAATATTCAACGAAAACGGTCAATCGGGATAATATTTTTGACGAGACCAAAATATTTGAACGATAGATCGAGGAAAACGGTAAATCGGGGAACGGTTAATGCGGGATTATTTTACATTGTTCTTATGGGTGTTTGGCCGGGACTATGAAAAATAAACGAACCATGCGGGAAAACGAACAATGCGAGAACGGTAGATCGGGGTTCCACTGTATATATGTTTTTTTTTTACTTAAAATAAAAATAACATGTTTACACTACAGCTCTTGTACATTACAACAAAATCTCGTTTATTTTGTAGAGAATAATTAAAAGCGGATATACGAAGGAATGTCACGCGTTTATGCCAGGGGTTGGCTGGAGGGAGCACGCTGGAACTCGCACGAGTCCCTTATAAAATTTCAGTTAGGTCGGCGAGCCCTTTGTTTATATTATATAACGCGTAGTTGATATTCTTACCTCTATGCGTTATATAATTTATAAATATGTATTATAATTAAATTTAAGAAAGACGTGATTTTCATTTCGATGATTTAAAAATATATTTTTAAACGTCTTTTGGCATAAAATATCATAAGTTTTCAAATAAAAATAAATATTTCAAATGTATGAAATTTTGCAAATATTTTTGATGTGAAACATTAAAAATGACGAGAAAAAAGGTGTCGGACCGCCGTTCCACCGCGCTACATGGAAAAGAAAGCACTGCTAATTTGAATTAAAAAAAATAAAAGGTACCCTACCTTTTTGAGGCTGGGAGCAACTTTAAAAATAATGCATAGCAACAGGATTTTAAATTTAACAGATTTTTCTGGATTCAGTACTTTCATACATCAGGAGATTTCAATTGTCTCAGCGTGTGTCATTTTGCAATTCAATCATCTGCAGGGACGTTCCGAGGGCATAGGCGAGTAGGCAGTTGCCTAGGGCGGCAAGTCTAAGGAAGCGGCAAATAATCAGATATTTTTTTAAATGACTGAATATTTTTGACACACGAATTTAGTTTGGAATAAAAATGATGCCTCAATATATTTGATACAAAATACCGACAAAAACATTTTCAATGATAATAATATTATGACCGATGGGTATAAACAGTACTTCAATTTATCGCAACAATCTTTTTTAAACGTGACATTTACCGATCTTAGCACTATGATCGGCAGATAAGGTAATTTAAAAAATATATATTTTGAATAGTAAGAGCGCTATTTTAAACTCTGCCTAGGGGCGGCACATAGCCTAGGATCGCCACTGATCATCTGTTATTTGAAATTCCACAGTTCCATTGGAAAAATCATGATGGTGGTTTGTGCTTCGGTTATTATTTTCATCCATATTTAAAAATGAGTACACCTCTTGTTAAATTGATCATATATTTCTCCTACTAAAATGATTAATCTCGGTAAACAAAATAATCTTAGTTTTAACCAGTCTCATGTTTATCATCATTATAATCTTTGAAATTCACAATTCTAATAGCTATCGACGAAATTTTGCTTTGTGGTCAACCTGTTTGGAACCCTCGTGTAAAATGTATATTTCATATATATAATATGTAATCATAAACGCGGCTAAAATGATTCTTAGTAAGTTATTTAGAAAATTAATATTTAAAGATTTCCTATTCTGTTATACGTTTTTAAAAACCTTAAGTCTACACGTATTTTTGAAAAATTCCGGGTCTTAAGCCGAGTGGTCAACATCATTAGCTTCGGTTGTAAACCCTAGTGTAGTCAGTGTTATAAATTGACGTTTCAATCAATTTATAGATATGTGTTCGTCAAATCAATCCATACAAGGCACGGCTGTTTGTGATGTCTAAAATTCCCTACCGATCATAAAATTATGGCGAAGGGCTATCTAGCCATTAGGTCCAGCCTTATTTATATTATTTTACATATATCTACTGTTTTCGAGTTTTCGAATTTTCGGAGTTTTTTTTGTTAAAATTAACTCTTCAAAAAGTTCATATGTTCCACATTGCAAATGGACACGGTTATGAAAAAAATGAACATTAAGTGGTGAAAAAATAATGTTTAATGGGTTTAAAGCGTTAATTTAAATCCATTTTTTTTCGAATACCAAAGAATTTCAATTAAATTTTATTTTATTTTAACCATTCAATACAATACATAAAACAATGATTTAATTTTTATTTGTCATTTATAATATCGCATGTGGACGCTTGAAAGAACTTCAATATCAAATTTGAACAGGCTAAATTTTGTAAGTACAAACCTACAAACTTTTTCATTAACGATCAAACGATATCATCATGTATTTGTGTGCACGAAGTGAGTTTAAATAAATTTAATGCGTGCATTTAATTGTGAAAATATGCTTTTAAGTCAAGTTGTTTTCTCACCACCACCCGTTGTGTATATGCAGCCAACGTTTAATGGCCGCCTTCCACAACGCTATCGACAGAAAAAAGGAGTCTACCCCTCAAATTCATAGCCCGAGCAGAACTGCAAGGGACTGATTTTGAACCATGCAATAATTTTCTTAAAATAATAATAATAATAAAAGTGTTACTATCTCAGACACTTAAATAAAGTTGATATTAAGTATCTTGTGTATAGTCCGTATACTGAGAGCCCGTCGATGTAGACGAGTTTAATGACTCTAGAGAGGAATCAAGGTTGTGACGTCCCCCATATAAATTGGCAAACTTTTCAAACGCCATGAAGTTAGCTTTGGTTGCAATCAAGTCAGCGTGGCCTATTGGGCTCGTGGAAGGACCACAGCAAACAGTTCTGCTCGTTCGAACTCCATCTCAGGACAGTCCCACAGAACGTCATTAACGTCCTGCTCGGCATACCCACAAGAGCAGTCCGGCCTAAAAACTTGCCCAGCGCGAATAGTTTTGCATTGAACTTTCCGTGGCCGGTTAGAAACTGACAAGTTTAATGTGATGGTGTTAGTGATTTTATTGCAAGCCTCCAGGACACGTCCGGGAAAAACTGATACGTTTGACGTATACTTTTAAGTCGTCTTATATCGATTTAAAGTTGGTGTGTCAAAAAAGATTAACAAGCACGGTTATACGCATTTGTATGTTAGAACAACAAAATCAGCTGTTTGACCTTGAAAACGAAAATACGACACAGATTGAAAAACAAAATTTTGATTTGCTGTTGTCGATATCTTAACCCGTTAACAGCTAGAAAAAAAATAACGTTTTTTGTCCTGTAAGCTAGCAATTTTCTAAAAACTAATAAAGGGAAACTTTATATTCATTTTGTGAGTCCTTAAGAGATGTCGGACTCTTTTTCAATGATGCAAACTCTAAAAAATATTTATTATTTTATTTTACAACACACTGGTGGGTAGCGTGTGTGGTTAGTATGTATGTGACACACCGGTGGGTCGTTAGCTTTAGAGTGGTTAAAATGTTAAAATTTGCCACAAAATTTCCTGTGGCTTAGATCAGGCGACAAGGACTATAGATAGATTCGTTGTTAGACTCGACGGAGCAGGAAGCTAACTCGACGGTAAACAATTTACAGGTAAACCTATTCATGTTTTGCAAAAAAACGTGTATTTTTATTTATTGCGCTGTGATTATATTTGCAGTTACATAATATTTACATTTTTTGAATGCACATTGTTCTAATTTATACTTAATATTATTAAAACGTATTATTGAAAACCAATAAATGTATAATAAAGACGAACTCATTAGAAAAGTTTCATTTTCTGCAATAAAGTTTCATCAAACTGAGTCATGAAGTTAAAACTTCATATCGCCAAAATGATTTGTGATTCAGCTAAGGCAGCAATTTGCCCGCGGGCCGTAGCCCTATGTGTGTTTTCATGTGATTATGTGCCACTCTGTAACTCGTCGAATTAAAACGTTCGAAAGGGTCCTGGTTTTATGCGATTCTTGGCATTTTATATATATACATATCAACACAGATATATTACTCTAAATTACAAAAAAAATACTCTAAAACTCATTTAACCCAGTTTTTGAAGATTCACAAAAGAATAATTCAATCAAACTAGCAAAAAAGGCTTATTTTTTAAGCTTCGTTTATTTGTAATAAAAACTGATTTTCTCTAATTCTTAAATACAGTGGAACATCTCATAACGAGTTTAATTCGTTCCAGAATCTTACTCGTTATGTGGAGCACTCGTTAAGCGAAACAAATTTTCCCATATAAAATAAAATAATGCGTTCCATGTCGAAAATAAAATCATTTTTTATATTTTTAAAGTATATATGTTCAATCAAGAACGTAGAAACACTTCTGTTGAGATAAACTCCATTAGGAGTCCATATGCTCCACATTGGGAGCGGACATGATAAAAAAAAATATATATATTCAAATAAAATTACATACTTAGAAATTTATAAGGAGGGTAACAACCTGGAATGATTTGTAGATTTTCAAAAAACAGTAAAAAAATCGACTAGATTATTATTTATGACAAATATTTTTTTTTTTACTAGAAAGCTGTCTAGAGACATTTGTTTTTGCCGACGCTTCAAAATTTGGTGAAAATGTGACAGCATTATCATTGAATAAATTTGTAAAACGCATAGCCACCTCCTTATTAGAGTGATGCTTCTCAATGTACGATGCAGCAGTTTCCCATGCTTTCAGCATTTCTCTTTTTGCGCCAGAAGATTATTGCTCTGCTTCTTCCTCCTCCTCCACTAACAAACTCTCATCCATAACTTCTTGTTGTGAAAAAAAATGCAACTCCATAAGCTCTTCAGTGGTCAGCTCTTGACTGTGCTTTTCTACAAGTTCATCAATATCGTTGTTATTCACCACCAGTTCCATGGTATTGGCCAAAGACACAATCTCTTTGACTGTAGACTCCACAGGTACTGTTTCAAACCCCTCAAAATTACATTTGACAACGCCCTCTGGCCAAAGCTTCTTGGAAGCAGAAGTGAGGGTCTTCTTCGTAACCCCTTCACACGCCTTGTCAATCATCTTGAGCCAAGCAACGATGTGAAAGTGATCTTTCAAAAACTCTGTGTCACTCGTTATGCGAAATTTCTCTTGTTAAGGGAGCATTTATTTCCACAATCTGTTTTGCTCGTAATGCGAATTACTCGTTATGAGAGATTCCACTTCAGAGAACTCGGTGTTACTATTTGGTGTACTTGACTTGCCCCGTACCCGTAAAGTGTATTCGTGTCAAACGACCAAACATATTTTTAATATATAATATAATATTTTCAACGCATACGTCGATGTCAATTGAGAATTAAACTACATAATATTATTATTACCAAGTTGAAAAAACCGACATTAGAATTACACAAATTTTCTTTATACGCCAAGTTTTCAAAATTAATAAACTCAACTAGCAAGCTTTAGTTTTTCGATCTTTTAAAATAATTTAAGTCAATTTTGGCCTTGCTTGCTTGTTAGTTTTTTTTTTTTTTTTTAAATACTTGATATTATAGCTTACGCCAATGCGTCAAATATTTTGAAGTTGAAAGATCATACGAGATATACTCGATGAGAAATTTTGAAAGTCACATGAGATTAACTCAAGGAGAATTGACTTCACACACACCCATTTCCCACAAAAATTCAATTTTACATTGACCTTACCGGGAATCGAACCCGGTCCCACCTGATCGGTAGAGCAAGCTCTTACCAACTAGACCAAACCAGGCGACGTTATATAACACCATAAATAAAAAAATGGATGGTGTCTTTTTTGCCAAGTATCGTACCTACATAATACATATCGACTGTGGAAAAGAAAAAGGAAATAACCCACAGATAACAAATTTTACAGGAGACACGAAAAACATTTTATCATGATTTTGGGTCAAAGGCAAATTATAAAATATACATAACCTTGATTTGCACTGAGACTGATAAACTGGTTTTTAATTAACTTTATCCAGTATTAATTTAAATATTTTTTCAAGAAAACCTTTTTTTAAGTATTCATTCATAATCGCAATTTTCTTCGGCCCTTTTTAAAAAAAGCTAAATAAAGATACTTATTCTACATTTTCAGCTTACATCCTTTTTATAGAACGTGTATCAAATTGTATACATTGTGATTATCGAATAAAAGCTGTTTCGAAAAAAGTGTGGGTTGCGTCCTTTTTCCTTTCCACAGTCGATATGTACACATATCGAAATGTCGTGTTTTGAATTACTTTTTACTAAATCAACTATATTACCTGATATAAACTTATTTTTTCCTATTGAATCCTTTAAATGTCGACGTCATTATATACATGCAGAATAGCTCCACTTTAGTTTCCGAAAAGTGAACAGAGTATAAAAGGTTTTATTATCCATGATGTGCAAATATTATTAATAATATTGTCAGTAATCAGAAAACTGAGTTAAATTGAATGGTTGCAAATTATCGGTCGACCTTTCTTTTTATCGAGGTTTGCAAAAAAGCAATACTGGAAAACCATACGCCTATTCATAAATAGGTAGCTAATAAATTGCAGGTCCTAAAATCGAGTACCAAAGTAACGAAATATCTAGAATAACGAATATTTGTGTTAGTACCACGACCTACTCTATAACTAGGGTTACCAGGTGTAAGTAAAGTAAATGGAGAATAAATTTATACGATGAAATTGTATGGAAAAGAGACCAATATATTTAGTATAAATTTGATGTGGACAGGGCCGGCGCCACCATACAGGCGAAATAGGCAACCGCCTGGGGCGCAAACCATTAAGGGGCGCACACATGGAATATTCAAACTATTTTTAAATACTCTAATAATAATAAATAATAGTACGTTTTATTTTATTTTGTTCCTTATGATTATTTATGTATCGTATTCTATGTGATTCGAAAATGAAATGTTCAGCGACTGAGTAACAGTTCACGTAGAAACACTTCTGTTGACGTACCTCCATTAGGAGGCCATATGCTTCACATTGGGAGCGGACATGGGTAAATAAAAATAAAATTTTCTAAATATCTCGAATTGTTTTGTTTCGTTATTTAGAAAAAAAGACTATTGTTTTGTTTAAGGGGGCGCGCCAATAATCGTTGCCTAGGGCGCCAAATAACCTCGCGCCGGCACTGGATGTGGAATCATTTGATGAATGCGATTTCATTGGCGGTGACTTTTTAAAAAATCAATGTAATGTAAAACTGAAAATTGATACCATACATTTTTTACCACTATCGCTTCCAAAGTAGAGCATATGGACTTGTAATGAAATTTATTTCAACATAAGTTTTTCCATGAGAACTGTTAGTTACTCAGTTGCTAAACTTCTTTTGAAAAAACAGAGTAGAGATAGAAGGATAGAACAACGACATTACTAGTAGTAGATATGTATAGATAATTTAAAAAAATAAAAAAGTTAAATATCTCACTAATTTAGGTAGATATTTTTAAAAAATGTGGTGTCCCTTTTCTGAAAATATGTCATTTTTTCTTATTTCAATTCCGCCATTCCACCCATACTGCCTTTTCTTGTTTCGTTGCCGAATGAATCTTATACAATTTTACACAAGATACATCAAGGTAAAATACGGTTGGTTTACTAAGGTGTATTTAACCATACTAAAAATACATATTATATAACGACCTCACTACAAACCCTGCTTAAAAAACTTTTATCAATGGCCGTGTCACATTTAGGGAGACCGCGTGTTGCTTAGCGCTGGTTTAGATGTATAATGTTATCTTTTATTATTATATAACATATGTTATGAATATATTATAAATGGCTATTTAATATGTCTTGAAGAACAAACGAGAGAATGACTTTATTGAACAGTTTTCTACCCGTCCAGTATATTATAAACAGGATCAAGAGTCGGACACTAGATATTTTGTCTGTATACATCATTCGCTTTTCGTCATATAAATGAATTTTCAAATGATATTGTGGTATGTATACATAATATTTACAACATATTAGATATTCACTCCACACATGTATGGAGATTATTTAATAAAAAGAATGATTAGCATCAGGGAGTAGAAATCTATCACGATAAATCGATATCGTCGTATCTGCGAATAAAAGATAAAAAAACCTATTGTTTATCAGCTTGTAAGAATCAATTTAAAACTAACAGTATCATTTCTGATTTAAAATAAACAATGTAAATATATATATATACGGTTCACCCCATTATTATCAATGTATAATTATTTCTAAATGTGGTATGTCTTGATTCTGAAAAGAGAGTGTTAAAAAAAGTACATACATATTTAAAAAAAAGTTTATTGTAATCCCCTCTCTCCAATTTTGGTTAGGGTAAAAATGGTGATGGAAAAAAATTCGTTGTTTGTCAGTCATTTTTTACTTCTTATAGAATTAGAAAAAGAGCAGGGAACGAATGTAAAATCCACATCTTTAGACACGAAGCCATAAATCAATGTATGAAAGTTACCAAATGGATATTGGAACTCTTAAGTGAGTAACCTATGAATTGTTAGATCAAAGGCTGCATGCCGTCAATCCTAAAGTGGATGGTCAAACATAATTAATTTTATTTGATATAGATCAGCGGTGGATTACTATAATTTATTAATATATAATTATAAGAGCACGAAGCGTGTGCTTGCGGCCTCCAAATCTTAGGGGCCTCAAAATACATAAATTGTTAAAAAAAATATATATAAATTATAAAATATATATTTTCAAAATTATGTTTCCAATATAACCTTTTATTTTACATGGAATTTTCGATGTCTTTATGTTATCCGAAAAACACGGCTTCCAAATTTTTTGGAACCAAAGTCTCCCAGTGGTTCTGATGATTTTTTTTAAAAAAATGATCATTCAAAAAGATATACATTATTTAGATGATTGTTTAGCCCAGCCCTGGCTGCATTTTTGATATCAATGCACCTGCTGCGTCAGTCCAGTTGGACAAGAGACATGCGATTTGCAACAACGTTCCCTTAGTGTGAGCTTTAAAAATCATCCCTTTTACCGTGGTTAAACTAAAGAAACTATACCATTTTTAAAAAAAGTGTTAAGTCTATCAGTTTGAAATGTCGGACGAGGTATGTTTCTTAGTTATATTTATATGCATATTTAAGTGCATGCCATTTAGGCGCGAAAATTGTTATAATTTAATAATTATAAGTTTTTGTACACAAAAAATTGCTCAAAAAATAAAACAATACAAACTAAACATTATTAAGATATAATTTTAAAATATCTTTGTGATTATCGTTCATGAAAAAATTATATCTCCGCAAAAAAATCCAAATTTCAGGAAAACTTTCGTGTTTGTGTTGACAATATAGTGTCGATACTTGACAGTGTATATAAAATTAATATTACACCCAGTGAAAAGGAAAACGTTTTCTATAAAGCTTTTTCAAACATCTAATATTTTATTCAAAACATAACGTAAATTATTAAATATTTTGGATTTATTTTAACTCTTGTTTAGTTCTTACATTTATGTATTTTTTTGTACGTATATCTATGTACATATTCATATCGAATGTGCTAAGGCAAAAGGGATTAACCCTCCAGAACAAAACTTACAGGTTGAGGTCAAGTCAAAATAAATTTTGATTTAAGCTTACTCTTCGTTCCTCAAGTTCCTTTTTTCTGTGAGGGTTAATTAACCGTTCTTTCTAAACACAGTCGATATTTTTATAAATTAGATTTAAAAGGGGGTTTTATCACTATATTAACCCACATTTTTTCCACATTCGCCTATTTCGACTATGATATTATTTCATATTTGCACTTATTTGCCTAGGTTTCAAAAAAAAACCTACAGGCAACCAAAAGGTGCTGGACTAGATATTCTAGATAATACTACTAGTAATATGCTTAGAATCTTCAAAACTAGTTATTTCTTTCTTTAAAAAATACGTAAATGATGGTAGTTAAGTGTTTCACGGAAGTCTTAGAATAAACAGGTGGGAGCTTTGCGATTTTCATCACTTAAACGAGTATGATGGAATATAAAAGTTTTCCTACAAATTTGAAATATAAAAGCACCAAATTAATTCGTAATATGTCGAAAATCACTAACGTAAGACGTAGAAACAAAAACGATTTTGTAATAAAATTGAGAAATACTACAAAATTTAGCATTAGTCAAATACTGTAATAAATTCAAAAGTCGTGCTATTTTTTCATTCCACGCCTTATTTTATAAAAATATTAAGAAAAAATGTGTTTTGTGTAACATTTCCACCAAGATTTGACAGTTAACACCTGAAATGAAATAAAATAATATATCAATAGATGATATTATAAACAGTGGTAATTTAAATTTTCTGTGATAAACCTCATCGTTGTCTATTCTCCTGCTACGTTTGTGCACAGTGGCACAAGTGGCGACAATATAATTGACCTGTTCCACTAAATATTAATAAATTGAACAACCATTTACTCCATTTTTAGTCCTCGAGAAGTTAATATTAATATTATTTTTTTAGAGTAAAATAATGAAGACCTGCTTCGGATTGAGTGATAGCTCATCCTCTGAACCCAAACAGCGGCGTCAGTTACCAGACAATTTTCTATGTGTTGTCGACAAAAATTATCAATCATCTTGGTAAGTATAATTAAAATTATCGCTGTGATTTAAGATTTCGACTGAAGGTGCTTGGTGGAATTTCAATATTAAATTTGAATCGCTCAAATTATGTACACTCCCACAGATTTTGTCACTAACGACCCGGGTTTCGCCTTTCGGCATCTTCAGGCGTTCAAGCGCACGGATGAACTTGAACTGACGCTTAGTAAATGGATGTCTCGTGTTTATATATTAAATAAATGTATCACTGAGTCTAAAGCCATCGCTGGCGAAAAGGATAAGCTCATGGGAATTCCCAAAGATTTGAGTAGTGAGTGGTTTTTAGAATTATATTTATTTGTTTGTCGGCAAAGGTTTTATGATATTATTTATGATACTATTTATATAGGGTATAGAAGTGAAGCCCGGAAGGTGGAAGTTTCATGGCTTTTGCGCATTAGTAAAATCCTGTGATAATTGCGCATACGGATATATGCGTATAAAATAGTGGAAACTATATTTCAGTGGTGGGTATAAAATTCTGTAACTTTGCCGTGGTTAAAATAACCCAAACACTTTTATGGCGTAATTATAATATATCTGCTTTAAGCCGAATTGCATCTAAAAAAATATATTCTATTTATTCGTCGGAAAATTTTATATCAATTGAATTATTGAGCTTTTCAGTACTAAGCATTAACACGCCTTGAAGCAATTTTTCCGGAAGTCTGTAAAACTGTTTTCCACGGATGTTGCTGGAAATGCAATTTGCTATTTTGTATATTTTATGTGTTTTATAAAATTTTATTTACAAAAATATCAATAAATCACATTTTAGACGTAATATTTGTACTCAAGTCGAGTTTTCTATGTTAACTATTATATATTTTAAACACTCCAGAGACGAGAGTTTTTTTTCAATAAAAAAATATTTGTTAAGCAAGAATGAAGTCGCGGATATCTTTGTTTCTAGCAAAAATTAAAAAAAAAAACGCAAAGTCGTTGTATAGAAACCCCGCATGACCATATAGTCATGCTCATTTTTTTATTACCGTGTAATATTGCTTACGGAGAGTAGTAAGGACACACGTGGCATGCAAACATTCGGGGTTGAAATATAGCTAAATTTGAATTTTTTAAAAATATTTACAATTTGACCTCTTTAGATCAACATAATACATTAGCAAAAGAACTGTAAATAATTTGATGTTTTGATAAAAAAAGTTTCAAAAAGTTCATTAAAAAAAACGGAAATTCAAAAAATCGCATGTGCTTTTGGTGGCCGTTTCTGTCCTCGCGGCTGATGATTAACTGAAGTCTGTATACCCTTCTTAACCAAATATGAGTTAACACAACGATATTCAGGTAGAAAGGGATGAATAGTGGGATCAATAGACAACGGTGTTTACTGTTACCATATGGTCACGCTCGTCCTTGGAGGGTTAAGCGATGTTCGTAAAATACATATGCTGAATTTTTCAAAACATAACAATTGTAGCGTGTTCACTGTAATTATATTAAAAAAAAATACTTAATTTTACTTTTAACTTATTATCAACTGAGCATTATAACATGATAATTCTCAGTTGATAGAGCTCGTCATGAGTGAAACCAGTCCTGAACTTTACAAATAATAGAGGAATTAGTACCAACGAGTATTTTATTTATTGGATATTTTAACAACATTTAAAATGGATTTTTTCTGTAAAATGATTATACAAATAAAGAAGAAGTTTTTCAACACACAGTGAAATTTTTTGAACTGTTGTAAAATATAGATAGAATACTTAAAAATTAAATAAAGGTGAGTTGATAATCATTCAGATTTTCAGTAAAAAGAAACATCTATTAGTTTAAAAAAAATCTTTTGTTTCTTTTACTAAAAACATTGTTCAAGTAAATGGTCTCAAAAATATATATTATTTATTTAAGGTGAAATTGCCACTATATTTTGGTGAAAAAAGTATTTAAACTATTTTAGTTTCACAAGAATTATGAAATTTCGTTAAAAGCTTTTTCGACATCACACCATAGTCAAAGCCGTATTTTCGTGTAGTCTCGCTATTTCGCTTTTTTAAGTTAAAAATCACACCATGTCAAAAATTTTCCCTTTTTCCCAAAAATAATTTCGCACTTATAATTCATCTTCGTATCTATTTTATGTCATCTAAATAAAATTGTGTTTACTGATTCGAACCAGTCTCTTCAAATGCATCATCAATAAAATAGGTCATTAAATTAAATGAAAATATGTTACAAAAGCAGTTTTTTTATCGTAGTGACATGTTGAGCCAGAACAATAACGATATTAAAATTTTATTTGTCAACAATTATATTGGTGTCGTCAGTAAAAAACAACAGTTATAATGGTATAAATAATATTTATTACAAAGATTTTTTTGCTGAAATTATGCCTTTTGCCGTTGCTCATATTACTTGCAATGGTGGTAAAAATGATATAGTTTCAGCGACTATTTTTCAGAATTGAAAAAAAAAATGTAATTTATGGAAGATTTATAAGTCTTTTAGTTGAAACAGTGTGACATATTTTTATAGGAATTAATGTCTTAATTTCGTATCATAAAGGTTACAATTTATTCCTGCCAATATATAAAAGTTTTCAATAATGTTTTGTGTTCCATTGAAGCCCTGTCTCAAAAATGAGAGAGGGAATCTGGTGTTTTTTTATACACACATATTGACGCGTAATTGTAGATTCACCTTGATAGTAAGATCCAGATCAGTTGTCTCGAATTCCCAGTAAGTGTTATTGGCTATAGACAGGGACCAACAGACTGCTTTGACTTATTCCTGGTATTTCATTTATCGACACCATTGTAACCTGATGAGAGGTGAACTTCTTAAGCTGTCAGTAGATTGTTTTGATGAAACACAGATAGGAGTTATAAAAGTGTAAAGCAACACATAAAAAACAAGATTTTTTCAATGAATAATGGAATATTTTCGTTTAATTTTTAATTTAATACTTTTTTAAACTAAATTAGGTTTAAGGCTAAATGTAAAGACAATACAAAATATAGAGGACTTAGTCTGTATACACATTTATAAATAATATAGCCAGAAAACTGTGAGCTCACTTTACTGATTAACATAGTTTTGGTTTGTTATTACACATATTAGAATAAGTTCAATCAAACGATAAATTCTATATACAAGTCTTACATTTGAGGGTTTCATAAATGAAAAAGTGAATAGTTATTGTATAAAGTTGCTTCTATTTTTAAAAATAATTTCTACTCCTAGACTTCTTTACCAAATTTACTAATATGTCAAAAAAATGTTTAAGCAAATTATAATCGAGCTACTCGCTCATCCACTGTTTTCGGAAAAAAAATAATGATATAAGGATGACACAAGGAAACGCTTAGCTTTAAGATAACCATTTTCTCTACAATCAATTAACAGTACCGGCTAGGGGGGTGCGTAGAGGGACATGAAACCATTACAGATATCCAGTATCCACGATTTTGCTTAGAAACCCATTAACTAATTGAATAGGTGATCAGTATATGAATGTTTCCATTCGGGGATTAGCACTTGTGACCCTAAAAGCGAGTGTGATTAAAACCATTGGCGGATTACCCCACAACGCATGAGGCGCGCGTTCGGAGTCTCTTATCTTAAGGACTTCAAATAGCATACATTTTATAAAATTCATGTAATATTTTTAATTCAGTATAGTAATTCAAAAAATAGGACCTCCAAATTTGATTGCGTCTGAAGCCTCACAGGTGCTTAATCCGTCACTGATTAATGCATATGCCACACTGATACATATACTATATTCAGCTATTTTTCCCACCGCTTGAACGGCAATTATATGTCCCTCTCAACATCATTGATGATTCTGATTCCATGGCCGCTATTTCTATTTCAAATATCGTTTGTTTGGATATAGACAGTTAGGAAATCTCACGTTCATCGCGACCCCGGCGATTGCGGAATCGTTATATTATCTTTTTTTTCTAACTGAATATGTATACCCTACAATTGTATACCCTACACTAATATAAAATTAAAATAACTTTGATTATTCCACGTATTGTGTTACAAAATGTGACACGTGTTTCGCCTCTTTCATTGGCATCCTCAGACAACTACTTTCGCAAATGTTTGCTAAGTCAATGATTTTAAGACAAGCTCTAGTCGACACCATTACCATATATGGAGTATCATACTATTGGATTATACCAATTAAATACGCCGTGCTTCTTGTGGAATTCGTAAAACAATCAAATAAGTGACTTGCTTCAATTCAAGTAGCGGATCCGTGGCGAGTGATCAACATTGTGGCTTGGTCACCGTTCGAATCCAATACTAACAGATCTTTCAATCAATTTACGGGTTTTCTTCGAAGGAATGGAAAAATGCAGTGTCTAAAATTCTCGTTTCCTCTCCCATTCCTAAAATGGAGCGTAGTGAGAGAGATCGACTTACCATCAATCCTGTTCTGGCCTCATCACATATAACATTTATAATTCTCTCCGTAAAGAAAGGTTGATCGACTGAACATCAAGGAATTTAGTAGAAACATATATTAATATGCATCCATTAGGAGTCTATTTACATTATATTGGGGCGAATGGGTATACACTAAATTAGAATCGTTCAAATTATGTACATTCACACAGATGTTGTCACTGACGACCCGGATTTCGCCGTTTACATACATAATATAACTTACATAATTTGAACGATTCGAATTTAATATTGAAATTCCACCAAGCACCTTCAGTCAAAATCTTAAATTATAAAGTATACACGACAATTATGACTTGTTTTATAAATAGGCTGCGTATCACTCAAAAACAATTCTCCATCTGACAGTTACTATTTCAACATTTAATAAGGTGTGAATGTCCAATAAAAGCTGAAAAAAAGTCAAAGTATATAAATGCATTTGATTTTGTTACCGTTTACAAAAAAAGTACGTTTTTGTTGAGATGTAATTTTTTATTAAAAAAAATGGAAAGCCACTGCATAAGGACGCCACTAGCTTCCTGTTATTTTTTACAGATTAATGTTTTTGTAATCATATAAATAATTTACGGTTAACTCAACTAAAATGTTTTGAAAGATCAAGATAAATTTTATCAATTACACGAATATTTTTTAATAAGTCACATACAATTTGTCTTAATTATAGGTTTCGCTGTAGACCAGTGTCTGCCAAACTGTGTGCCGCAAGAAGTCTCAGGTGTGACGCGGAGGAAGACGCCTCAAAAATTTTCATTTTAAATAATGCCTATTCATTTAAATTTTCTTCAATTTTAAATTAATTCAACATCTACGTATTCAAATAAATGTTTGTCATGTTTGCATGTACATATCGACTATGGAAAGGAAAAATGACGTAACCCACACAAAGCAAATTTTACAGGAGGCACAAAAAACGTGTTTTGATGATTTTGGGCCATATGCAAAGTATGAAATATATACAACCTTGAAGTGCATGGAGACTTCTAAACTGAAGCTTACTTGACATAATCTAATATTAATTAAAGAAATTGTCTAGGAAAAACCTTTTTTTCAGTCTTTTTTCTTGGTTTAAATTTTCACAAGCTCATCTTTTTTCAAACTTAAAAGCAAAATTTAGTTAATAATTCGACATTTGCAGCTTACATCCTTTGGATACAACGTGTATCATGTTTGATAGTGATTATTGAAAAAAACTGTTTTGAAAAAACTGTGGGTTACGTCCTTTTTCCTTTCCAAAGTCGATATATTTTCCACACTTCTGTTTTTTATAGCATTTTTGTTTAGTGTGCCGCGAAGTAAAAAAGTTTGGCAGGCACTGCTGTAGACCATTGCACTTACCCTTAAGTGTGGACACCAGTAGTGGTCAAGTTTTTTTTATTTAAAGTTATTACTCACAGACTGGTGCTTTATCGGCGCTGTATGGTAACACTAAAATGCTCCGACCATAGTGTCAGAAATATTTATTTTGTTCACCATTTTATTAAATAACTATTGGTATACAGCCCATTATAAAAATAATTCCTTATGTGCTCAGAATTTCACAACTTCGAAAATCATATCTTTCCAAACTACATAGATTATAATTGAGTTTTTCAACACTACAGATTTTTTGGATAAAAAAAAATACAATACAAAATATTTATTACCAAAACTTCAATCCAATCATTAAAAGACATCAAGGTACTGCCTGTTGTACTTCGACCGTTATCAATATTATAAGGTGTTTTTTTTGTTGTTTCAGTTTTCGGATTGGCGGAATGACTCCACATCAATCGAAGCACTTTTTAAGACTAAAAGACTGTATACATGCTATGGAAGCTGCAGGAAAAGAGACGACGCCTCGCTATTGTATTGCTACACGTAACGTTTCTTACATGATGAGCAGTTGGTTGTGCGGCGCCACAAATTATTCACCATCAGGATCGCGCTTCCACTTAGGCTCATTGATTGTACTTAAAATTTACAGTGTAGTGCATGCTCAAATATTGGTGCAAAAACTACCCAAAAATTTCCATGTACAACTGACGTACTCTCCTGAGGTATACGAAGGATTTAAAGTTCAAATCGATTCAATGGAAGGATATTCAACACTCGTTGATATCCTTCAACGAGCATATATTCCTTTTAATTGTTTTCAATGGCAAGAATCCGATATATTACAAGTCGTTGTATGCGGATTAAAAGAAAATATCAGTATGAAACATGTTAATGATACGATGCTAAAAATGGGCTATCCCATAATATCGGTGTATAGAAGAAATAATGCTCGCGACATCAATGGTGCTCTCCCCATATTTGTTGATGTTTTGAGGACCAATCCTGGAATGCAAATTTTTAGACTTCGATATCTTTTATCATGTAAAATTAAAGTAACAAAATATTTTGTTAAGCCAATTAATATTTTTGGGATACCAAACGTCATAACGGTAAACGTTGTTGAATGAGTTTGAAAAGTATTAATTTTAAACTTATATTAAATATTGAAAATTGGTATGTAGTGCGTTTAATACAAAAATGCGCCATGCAGTCAAATTCTATACACAGCTTGTAGTAAATGTGCTTTTGTATGAATGTTTTTAGCTCTTGTGTATATTAAATTTATAATGCTTTATTAGAAATGAATTTACTTCTCAGAGCTTTATTCGTACTGGAATTATCGGATAGACAGGGATGCCCAACTGAAATCACTCAGTGGGCGAAATAAAATAATGCATTTATCTGATGGGTCACATATTTTAAACCTTAATAATAATATAATATTTTTATATTAATCATAACCTACTCGATACCTTACAAATAAGATATATTAAAAAGTATTTATTTTACAATATATTTTTAAATGTATTTTACCAATAAAAACGTCAAATGATAGTCATTTGAAATCCTCGATAGGGCCAAACGAAACCTTCAAAAGAGCCACATGTAGCCCGAGGGCCAAGGTTTGGGCATGTCTGGGATAGAAATTTGGTGTAAATTTATTTTAAAGCCCTATCCAATTGGATTATTTCTATCGTCACTTTCACTGCAATGTTAACATGAACAACATTTTAATCTGGTTTGGACATGGATTTAAAAAATGTTCATCACACATATTTTAAAGAATCATCTATACTAATTCTATATGGGTATGTTGTGAGCTTAGTTCTATGAACTTTAATTTTAAGTTACGTTGTATAATATATATTAATGTTTTTTTTTTAAATATTATATTAGTATTTTTAATATTGTTTGGCTATTTAAAATATAATCAATGATGTGAATTGTATTGAAGTTGATAATGATATATTTTCGATTAAAATTTAATAAAAACTGATTTTATTTTTGTAATTAAAATAACAAAAAATAATTTATCAAAATAATCAAGATAATAATAATCTGAAAATTTTCGTCCTTCAAGTAATTTTAACTAATAAGTGATTTGTAATATCGATGTACCTATTACTTATTAAAAAAAATATATTTTTTTGAAATAATGTTATACACCTCTGAAAACATAGTGAGCAGAAAGTTGTTGATGATGAGATCAGAGCCGATCGGTTTTGGCACCTTTAGTTAGAGTAGCAAAACAAAAAATTGCGTTACGATTTAATGAATATTTCCAAGCTGACAGATGGAACAGCACCAAAATATTTTGACGGTAACTGACACAAATCCCGCCATAGAGCTCCCATGTCAAAAATAAAGTTAGCGAAAACAGTTTAGTGTCATTCAACCCTTTCTTCAAGAAGAAAGTAAAATTCTTTTCAAGAAAGACTTTTACAAATATCCATAAGTGCATATTTTCTGTACATTGCTTAACTATTCCGCTCAGGGAAGATTTTTTTTCAGTTTTTCAGATAATGCTTAAATTAGAGAACTGGAATTTAAAAGTAAAATTTGATAAAAATGAATTTAGCTGGTTTTTGCAGAACGATGACGAATTGTGAATCGCGTTGAGATGTATACAAATTTGCAATGTTTTGATGAGTTTAATTAAAAACACTAATCTAATGGTGTTGGTTTATCAAGGCACCGTTGTTCTGCTTAAAGCTTATGAAAGTCATACTATTTTCGTAAATTTGGTGATTAATGTCTTTCTCATTTGTTTCATTTGTTTGTTACACACTTTTTTCAGCCTCGTGTTTGAGTTTATGATTTTCCGATACTTTATTATTTTTCCTTATTATATTACCTATGTATCTATATACCAAATGTAATAAGAGAAATGTAAGAAGTACTGGAGTCAAATATAAAAAGAGTATACTGCAATCCTAGCACCCACCCTACGTCATTGAGATTCGAGATATATCATCTACTTACACAGTTAATGCGTTCCAAAGGATTCAGCGTAAATCCAAAACCGCGTAAGTCGAAACATACTTAATTTTCGATATATATATTTAATGTGAAAATTGTATTCTCAGTTTTATATCATATGAGATATAACATAATGTTAATATAAAAGACAATACATATGATTATCATCATCTATCTAACCCAGTGACTGCCAAACTGTGTGCCGCAAGAAGTCTCAGGTGTGCCGCGGTGGAAGTGAAAAATGTTAATTACAATGCCTATTCATTTAAATATTCTTCAATTTGAAATAAATTTAACATCTACACGTTCAATCAAATATTTGTCACGTTCATACATAGTGGTCAACGCGACACATTTTCTTTTTTAAAGGTACATTACCTTTTTAAAAGCATTTTTTTTGTGTGCCGCGATACAAGTTACGTTCACCAGTGTGCCGTGAAGTAAAAAAGTTTGGCAAACACTGATCTAACCAAATACTGAGATTTCACTTAAATTTAATATATTTCAAAAGTTTTGAACCAGTGAACAATATCATCAAAAGTCATAGAATACTCCAGACACGATATTCCGTAGATTTTTTTTATTATATAAAAAATATTGTTTTATTCTATATTTATTATCTTGTGTCACGGATGCCGAATATATTTCAATTTACTAACGAGCAAAAGTTTAAATAATAAATGTATTATTATAATTATAAATGAATATTTTTTGATCAAATGTTTTGGAATATTAATTTGTACTGTATTCTAATAGAGCCGATATTTTTTGCTTCCAAGAATAAATTTCCCGAAAACTAATTTCGAGACCGGAGTATCCTGTGAACGGAAGCGTCTTTGTACGGAAGATCCTTGTTTGGAAAAATCAGTGTACGGAGTATTCTTATTCGGAGAATTCTTGTACGGAGTATTCTGTATGGAAAATTCGTGTTTGGAAGATTCTTGTTTGGCAAAATCCGTTATCCATCATTATCATTGTAATATAGAAAACGTTTTGTTTACCAACATGAAAATAAAAGAAGGAGAAGAGAAACTTAAAATAAGTTAATTTATAAAAAGAGTATAAATGTTATTGGTTGTTTTCAAAAGTTAGAATTATTTTTACTATAAGGCTAGTATTATACATATAATCAGTATATGTGAAATCGATCAATTAATTTTCAAATGGCTGTTGTAGGCTTAGGAAATCCCATACAATTTGATGCATTGTTTGTTAAATAGAGTGTGGTAGGTATTATATTTCACTGTATTATTATCTGAAATTTTTATGATGTCAGTAAAAAGTTTAATGATGTTATGTGTTAATTAATAGTTAAATAAAAATAAAAAATAAAGCTGGCCTAAGATAACTTATTTATTATTGAAACCTTTCACCTATTTTGTCTTTGATGAATAACTCATTTCGTTCTAGAGTTTGCAATACCGGACGAATATCAGAATACCGGTATTTTGGTCTTGAAACAACACCATGAATACCGGGATCCACCATTTATCCCGGTTTCAGTAATACAGGTTATGCAATTCCTGGATGCTTCCAATGCAGCGATATTTAGGCTGTGGCCCATTTAAATTAATGTGAGGCCCAAAAAAATCATAGTCACCAGATGCTATTTCAAACATCTAGCATTTATTGCAAAAAATTACCTAAGCGATTGAGTGTTTTGGATTCATTGGAACTTACATTTATGTTATGTCAGTATATTATGTGGTATAATTACGTATTACTATTAATATGATACGGCCCACGTAATGTAGCAAAAACTGACATGCGGCCCAGACAGAAAAAAGGTTGAATATCATCGTTCTAATGTATGCCGGCTACGTGGTCAAGTAGTCAACGTCGTTGTCTTCGGCTACGGAGGTCACGGGCTTGAATCCATATACGGAATTTTTCAATCGATTTATGAATTTCTGTTCGAAGGCGTGGAGGTATGTGATGTCTTGAATTTCTCCCTCCCACTCACCTTATCCTAAAACGGAGCAAAGCGAAAACGAGTCACGACTAGTCCTGTCCTAGTCTTATCATTCTATTCCCAACTACTCCCTTTGTAATAAATAGAGGGTTGAGCAACTGAAAATGTCCATTTTGATTTACTCGCTTGGTATTGCGATCCCAATAGGACGTATTTTTTGGTTTTATTTTATTTTGTACCGTAATTAATATCTTCGTTCGTTATTGCAATACAAACCTAGTTGTAAGTTGCAATGTATGTAAAATAGCCACAGTATCATCATTAGATAACACAGCGTCTCAAGACCGTACTTCACTTAATACAGAAAAACATTTTCACTAGAGTCAGTAAAAATAGAATAAATTTGAAAAATTAATTGTTTTTTTTTACATTTTGAATCAATGTTACATACAAATAATATTTTTATATTGAGCTCTATACGGTGCCGTCAAAATGTAATCATATAGCGACATGCTTGCCTTCTCGATCAGAGCGAAGCAAGTTCCCAACCGCTGTGTATAATAAAAAAATAAAAAAAAACACCTCTTGTACTAATTCCACGTTGATAGAAGTTACAGCCAGTTTCGATCATCCCCAGCATTATCAACTGATGTATACACATGTCCGTTATACATACATACGTACATTAAAGGGGTTTCTTTACTAACTATCATAAGATTATTTATTCATAAAATAAACATTGATTGCGATTGAAAATAAGTATATTTTATTTGTAAGAACATTCTAATGATAATTCAGTTTTGTGTTACTAATTCATAATTTGTGGCTTTATTTGAATAAATTATTATTATATATTTCTATTGCCAATTGTTTGTTACATTTAAATAAGCTTTACTTACTTGGCTTAATGTAATAATCCCTGTATTGATGTGTATTATTATCAGTTGAGAATGCTTGTGATAAGCAAAACCAGTCCAGACCATATTAAATCTTGGAAAATGAGTACAAGGAGTTGTTTTTTTTTTCATATAATTCTTTTCCACCAAGTATTTGCAGTGAACAACTTTTAAGTGATTTGTCTATTTATATTTACATTAAAATAAGTTTTTCAATGTAAAACAATGAACACATTGTCAAAAAATGAAGACATTTAAAATTGGTAATGGAGTCAACACAGTTAGCTCCAACAAAAACTAGTTAGAAATTCGAATGTGTTGTAGACGATATTCTTTGCCTGTTTAATGGAACGGATAGACAAATAACTAACTTTCATAACTTAATAAATTCATTAGATAAAAATATTAAATTCACTTTAGAAGTCGAAGGCAAAAATATTAACTTTCTTGACCTAAATATTAACATTGAAAATCATTCTCACGACTTTAAATGACATTTTCTGATTCTGTAATACATAAAAATTCAATGCATCCATTTTCTTATAAACTAGCCGCTTTTTATTCAAAAATTCATAGACTTGTGAGTGTTCCTTTAAAGGAAATAAACTTTAATATCGAATTGAAAATCATCTAACAAATCGCCATCAACAATGGATACGATATGTCTCTTATAGACAATCTTTTATCAAAAAAACAAACTAAACTTGCAGAAAAAATCTTATTTAAAGGTATAGTACCAAAGGACATAGATCATACTAGGCATTGGCGTAAAATCATTTAATTAGGAAATACAAGTCTTCAAATTAAAAAACAGCTAGCTGATAGTGTTAGACCAGCTTTTTACTGTAAAAACTCTTTATTAGTAAAAACACAATATTCCTTTGTACTTCATTCCACTTTATTTAATATGTCAAGACCGGTTTCGCTCATTACGAGCATCGTCAACTGATAAGAAATATAATTTAACAATGCTATTTATACAAAAATGAACAGTTATAAACAACAATTGGCATTGAAAAGAAATTACCAATTACATTAAAAGTGATTCTAAAATAGCACAAAATTAAAATATTTAACACATCTAACATATAATTAAAAAGTCATCTCAGATTAATAAATTTAGAATGGGGATTGAAAGTAATTACAAACATAATCAAAATTTGGGAATTTTTTGATTATGTTTGAATTTGAATTATGTTTGAATATTGATTATGTTTGATTATGTTTTGATTAGGAAAATTTTAATTATGTTTGTAATTACTTTAAAAGTATATGGGTTATATTATAAAAGCAGTTTTTGAGCCCCCTAAGATTCGGAGGCCCCAAGCGCGCGCCTCTTACGCTTATAGGATAATCCGCCACTGCGTACAGGACCCGAATCGAAGCATGGACCACATTTATATTTCTTTGGATTAGTAGCAATAACACCTATCATATAAATATGTAAATATTTGAAGGTTTTTCATTTGACATAACATAAGGCGGCAGAAATCAATCAATAAAAATATTTTGGTATCTTCATTATATTAACTGAAAATTTGATTTATTTCTCAAAATATTTACTGCGAAATATAATTGTAACAACATAAACAATAGCGTTTTTTATTTACTAAAAATGTCTTTATCGTATTTAATACTTGACGTTACTAAACATACATATTCTATATTAAATCAGCAATATTTAATTATTTTAAGAAAAACACAATATTCCTTTGTACTTATTTCCACTTTTATTTACCAAGATCAGGACCGGTTTCACACAAATTGATAATGCTCGCCATGAGCGAAACCGGTCCTGATCTTGGTAAATAAAAGTGGAAACAAGTACGAAGGAATATTGTGCTTTTCTTAATATAATACTTTTCCACCAAGTATTGACAGTGAACACCCTAAAAGTGAATATTTAATTAATATAAAATTATGACAATGCAGTTGAAATTTTATATAAAACGCCTATTGATTGTTCCTAAAGTTAACGACGTATGTTTTTTGCATTTTTGTTGATAATAATTACATTATTAATTTTCAAGAAAAAAATTCTATTTTCATATACCTACATATAAAGTTTTTTTTGCCGATATAGCGAAACATTTTAGGCCGAAAATCGAAAACGTGCCTTAATTGAAGAGGGCCGTTATAGCGAAATGCCGCATAAAGAGCGGCCGTATAGCGAGGTATGGGTGTAATACTTCCAAAACATGCATTTATAAATAAATGCATTGAATATTTATTTTAATGTGTTTACTAAAATTCTTGTTGGCAGTGCCTCATATTTATAATATAAAAATAAAAAATAAATTGCACCAATTCCACACACTTGTGTAATGATTTGGGCTGGTTTCAATGATTTTGCGAGCCTTTTGCACTGAAAATCCTGCATTGAAAATGATTAGCGGAGCCAGTCTTAATCATTTCACCAAATCTTACAACCAGTATTACGTATACAAATATGGGAATTATCCAATATTTGTAATCGTTCCGTTTTTCCGTATTTCACACTTTTTTTTTAAAATCCATGCCCGCTCTCAATGTAGAGCATATGGCCTCCTTATGGAGGTATCTCAACAGAAGTTTTTTCTACGAGAACTGTTTGTTACTCAGTTGCTCAACCTCACTTTTTTCAAAGTGAGTAGGGAAAGAAAAATAAGGCTAGAACAGGACTAGTGGTTGGCTAATCACTATTGCTACACCAGGTATTAAAGGATCAGAAGGATGGGAGGAGAGGAAATGATGTTAATTGACATCACAAACACCCAGTCTTCGATCACAACTTTGAATTGAATAATTCTCAAATTCACTGTGACCTGACCGGGAATCGAACCTAGACCTGCGTGATCGGTAGAGCAAGCTCTAACTAACTGGGCCACAGCAGGCGACACACTTATTCACACGAATTCACACTTAAAGTAATTTTATTACATTTAATACTGTATTTTTCAATATAAGTTAGAATGTTAGAATGGGTATGTACTTCTCCGAAGCCAGAATATATAGATAAGTTGATGTAATTTTAAACATGGGTCGTGAACTCATACAATATATAAAGTAATAATTTTGGAATTAAAATACATTACTTTTTTTCACCCTTTGAAAAAAAATAGTTTTTTGAATTTTGTTTTACTTTGAGACGCATTTAATATAATTACACTTTGAATATAAGCCACAAAATGTACAACAGAATATAATTTTTGGTATGTTTGAAAATGGTCATAAAATCATTATTTTCAATAAATTGGAAATTTGACTTAAATGTCACTAGAATGATTTTTTTCTTGTGATTTATTTGTAAATTTCAAATCTTGGTAACTTACAATAAGTCCTAAAACTTTGATCAAGTGATTCATTTTTAAAACTCTAGTTAGATACATTTTTTAATATCATTTTTCTCATAAGTATTTAGCAGTAGCAATTTAATTGTCAAAAGAATCAGCAGGTAGCACTTTTCTCTTACAAAACCGTGTTTTAGAATAATATTGACAAAAAAATGATTTCTTATCATTGACATTATAACTATTGAAAATAAATCAATAAATTGTTTGAAAATCAGTAACTGAGAATTCAAATATGTGGGAACAACAATCAAATAAGACGTACGCTCAAAACGGTTTGGCAATTAATACGTATGATTCTTATTTTATTTCAAATAAATACTTTATACAGTTTTCAGAGACGTATTGACAAAATTGATTTAATATTTCAAAATTGCTGTTTTTGTGTTTAGTTAGTTTAGTAGGTATTCCAACCTGTTTTAACAACAAAAAGTTATATATTATTATGTTATACGACAGTTTTCCAGCAGAAAATAAAATTGAGTTGTTTATCATGGCAATGCGGTCAATCGTAAACGATATTTTTTACTTTTTTTTCACCATCTAATGAAAAATAGCATACATTGATTAGTCAATTGGTGTATGGACTTGTGTTCAATGAATAATGATTTTTATAGTGTTTATTATGTTCCGCGAGACTTTTTTAAATGTCCCGCGAGATTTATGTTATGTCTAGTAAATCCATTCATTAATTTTCTTCATACGTAGTATAAAAAGTAGTTTAGTAGCAATAAAATATCTTCTGGCAAGTATGAATGGTCCGACATTTTGATATTTGTCAAGCATGCTCAGCAAATGACTTCTTATTTGAAAGTACCTATATTTGCGAAAAAAGTGTACAATGAGCATAAATAGATAAAACTTTAATTTAAAAAAAACAGGCAATCACATCTAATCTGTTGTGTGTATTTGAGCATAAATTGCAAGATTTAGTTTCAAACAATCATTTGGATAAATTAAATGGCACTTTTTTTGTGCATTAAAAAAAGTAATAATAATGTATATTTAGCTTAAGATATAAAAATACACAATGAAATATTTTTTATCTCATGTTTTCAAAATACAAAAAGTGTTATTTTTTATTTCAAAACTGTCCTTTTATGAAAAAGTTTGTGAACCTCTGTTTTAGTCTATTCACATCCATCCTAATTCTGAAAACTGAACGCAGAGATGGATTCCCGCACCGTCGCCACATCCGCTCCCAATGTGTAATATTGACTCCTTATGGAGAATATCTCAAGAGAAGTTGTTTTCCAAAGAGTGATTTTTCGAGAGGAAAAAAAGGAGGTTAGGGCGTGGAAAAGACTAGTGGCTAGCTAATCACTATCACTGCGCCGCAACCCGTTTATAGAATCGGATGGAAGGGAAAGAATTTTAGACATCATGCATTCGAAAACAAATCCATGAATAGGTAGTTAGAGAATCACAGCCGTTCTAATCATTTCTTAAAACTTGACATAGAAAATATTAAATTAATTACAAATACGGAAATTAGTAGAGGTATTGCAATTCAATCAATCTGTTAAGATGCACTATTTCAATATCATAGCTCCATATTTAATTATGCAGTGCTAATTTATTTTATTTTCATATGTTACATTGAAACAATGGTATATTATAGAAATGGCGAAAGACGTGAATATAGTAAAGTTCAACGAAGATGCTGGACAAATATTTACAAAAAAACATAAATAAAGGCAAGATAGGATTTTGACAAAAACAAAGTAAGAGATAATATTATATTTGCACTCTCTAGTTACTTTTGTCAGCTTACATATTTGCGTAGCAAAAAAGTTAAACTCAACTGTGTAAGGATTTTATTTTTGAATCTTAACTTAAGTTTGAAAAAGAAATACGTAACATATCGAAATTTTTCCAACGTTCGCAAGACTATAAATCAGCTATTTTTGCTAATCAACGAAGTAAATGGTGTCAGGATTTAAGCTCCATGCATACGATACAAACTAGGTCAGGTTTTATTATAAAAATAAAACAAAAATAATTTTATATCTTTATCCTCGTTGAATTAAGACAAAAATCTTCAAAAAGATTTAATTGGAAACATGTTATCAAGTTAGCTGTCCAAAAAATAAAACACCCTTTTGTACTAATTACACATTTATTTAATATGTTCAATATCGGACTAGGTCATGAGAAGTTTGTTCAACTGATTTTCGCCATGAACAAAACCGGCCCTAATAATAATAAATAAATGAGGAGTTAGAAGATTTAATGTTTTATTTTTATAATATAATGCCTTTTTACCAAATCAATACTTGGTGAAAAGGTATTATTTTAAATAAGTTATTCACGAAGGTCCATATTACGGAAGTCAGATTCATAAAGAACCAAAAAAATAACATTCTTATTTGCATCACCTTTGAGATGTTTGGTAATATTTTTTCGTTTCGAAATATATAAAATTTACTTATCTCTTTCTTTCATTCGTAAATTGGTAAAAATCAGAGAATTCAAAAAACGTTTATAATTAACGTCTTAATTTTTCATTTTTTTAAAAAAGGAGTAGGATTGACAAGGTCCATCAAAATAAGCAGCGCTCTGGCACTTTTTTATTTAGCACTACAAGCAGTGCCAATAATTGAACACGAAACAGATTAAATGATCCCGCATTTCATTTATTATATTTAACTAATCAGAATGTACCTACAGCGTCTTAAATTGAACCCATAAAAAATTAGGCGTAATTCTTTTATTCACACCACCCGGCTCAAATGTGCAAAAGAAAATCAACAATGACATGAATAGCCACATATTCAAAGGAAATTAGAGAAGATAATACTTTTGTTTACTCCAAACAGCGGAAGAGAATTTTTTTTCACACAACCTGTCTTATCCGCAATCGATTTCTAACCCGATAAATTCGGCAATTTCATATGGAACAATTTAATATATGATACAATCAGTGTTTGGTGATTGAGATATACATACATATATATTTTAACCATGTCCACTCCCAATGTAGGGCATATGGACTCCTAATGGAGTTTATCTCAACATAAGTGTTTCTGCGAGAACTGATTGTTAGTCAGTTGGCCAACCTCTCTTTTCTCAAAGATAGTAGGGATCAACGTTCCCTCCAGTTGGGAAGCCCCCGCGCACTCATTCCGGGTTGGCGCGCACTACAGGACAGTTGCTCAGTTAATATTTGATCGGTCCGCGCAGACTCCGCGCAGTCTTTGAAATTCCCGCGCAGCTAACCCTTCGGCTTAGAGCAGCGATTTCCAAACTGGGAGGCGCGCCTCCCTGGGGAGGCATGGACTATTGCAAAGGGAGGCGCGAACAGTCCAACATATTTATTTACCCTTTAAAACGTGTCTTTATTACTATATGAAATAAAGTATGGGGAGGCGCGAAGATATTTTTTTCTTCAAAGGCAGGCGCAATGACAAAAAGGTCGGAAACCACTGGCTTAGAGGGAACGTTGGTAGGGATAGAATAATAGGACTACGGCAGGACTAGTGGTTAGGTTAGGTTACGTTAGACTAGGTTAGAATATTGTTTGTATAGACATAATCTGTAAATTCATTTTATAATCAAACTATTATATAAGACTTCCGATAAGCTACCAATCAAATGTATAAATAGCCATGCTGTTTTGTATTTTAACGCCAAAATTAATTATCTACCTATATCATAAAACTTCTTTGACCAGATCTGCTCACTACGCGAGCCATATGAACGACCCACAGTAGGCGGCTTGCCTGCTTCCATGACATGAAAGCATATAATAATTCTGTAGAGCAGGGTTTTCCAAACATTTTCTGGAATGGAACACTTCGCAAGTCCGGAAAATATAACGGAACACCTACTCTGGCTACGCTGAACACCAGTGTTCCGCGGAAAATAGTTTGGGAAACCCTGCTGTAGAGCACGGTTTCTCAAAAAAAAGGTCTCGTGTCTTTTCATTTTGGAAATTCCGTAAATTCCTGGGTCAATTTTTGTAATCTGTCAGCGAGCAAAATGTTCAAAGAATTGAAAATTATTTTGAAATCTTTCAATCTCAGTCTAGAAAAAACTTATTTGTTCAAGTGTTATTATTAAATTTTAAACTTATTTGGCAAGGAAAAATTTGATACTGAAAAGTTACGACGGGCCCAAAAAGGATGAGAAACTTGAAAGAGAAAGGAGATGTTGTAGGGTACCCGAATGTCCTCAAAGACACAGTAATCTTACAGAAGACGAACCTAGCAGGGTTGATGATGGTACTTGAAGCTCCATAAATTTGATATCCAAAAAAAAAAAGCAGGGTTGATGTTCTATTGTGGTATCTGCAGAATGTATTTCAAGTCACAACCATTTAAATGACCTCTCCATGACCGCTGACGAGGAAGCGGCTGTACAACACTGTGAAACTATTTTTATGGTATCGATAAGGGTGCGTGATGGTACTTACTACTTAAGCGAAAGCCGGGTTGTTAGTGACAAAACTTGTGAAAGTGTACACAATTTGGGCAATTCAACTATGTGCAATGAATTATCTTCAATAGAAAAAAAATATATACTGTAGAAATGTTGTTTTGTTATATTTTTATTGTAAAATAGGTATATGATTTTAAAATATACGTTTTTTTTCCTCCCAACGATTATAAACATCCCTTTAAGAGGGTTAATAAATACGTATAAATATTTTCGGTGTGGGTAGGTTTCTTGTGATATAAATAAACATATGTATGTATGTTGTTGTTGTTAACTGATTTATTATACTGTAACCGCCGAGTTGGACGGACGCAAATAAAAAATATTAAGAGACAAAATGTGAGTTTTTTTGTTAATAAAAGGTTTAATAATTATTGTACTTCTGTGAGTTTATAAGTTGACCTATTAGAATATTCAATAATTTGAATACATTAATAGGATTTTTCCATTTTACTGTGTAAACTAATCAATTAAAAATACTTCCCCGTTATGACAAACTCAGGTCGAATAAACCTTAAAAAGTGCGTTTTTTCCTGTGAAATGTAATTTTACAACATAAAGTAACTATTTTAAAAAGTTCATCGCTTATTCGTAAAGAGTGTTCACGAAAGAAAACTTTTGTTGGTGATTAATTCAATATCATTTGAGAAAAGTCTTTGGCCGAAGTTTTCATAATTATGTGTTTACTCGTTGGCAGGCTCGTTTAATCCAGTTTTTCTGAACCTTTCAAGGCTGCAACCCGAATAAGGTTAATTGTTTTGGTTTCGCGACCTATACAAAAATTTAGCACAAGCGTTCAAACAAAAACAAAAAAATACTTATTCCATTAAAGCGATATACAGTATAAGTAGCCGCATTAGTAGTTGTCAAAGTGATCATTGGCTTTTGATAAGTATTGACTATTGTTCATCCAATTAATATTGATGTTGTATAAGACAGGTTTCACCCCATGGGCTCGTGATTCTTTCGAAAACGTATTCTCCGTACAGAATACTCCGTACACGAATTCTCCGCTAAAGCAAACTTTGTATATGGATTATTTCGAACAATAATACACATAGAAAGATCGGATACAGAATATTCCGTTCATTAAAATATTATATTTTAAATATTAAAATTATTGTTTTATTCTGTAGTTAATGTCTTATGTCATGATGGGTGCCAAATATTTTTCAGAAAATTCGAGCAAACGCTTGAAATAATAAATGTATATGAATAATTGATGATTTATCACCTTTAGGATATTCATTGTCAATACTTCAGTATCAGAACACATGGCAGCCTTTAGATTGAAAAAAGACACGTCTACTTTTGCTAATCACTTAATTTCGGAAAGACACGTGTTCAATCAGGAACAAGGGATAAAAATGTTGCACCTAAATACGGACGCCCATTTCTTCCAGGAAATTTTAGAAAAAAACAGAGCGTAATTGAACAGTTTTCCGATTTAAAATGAAATGCTAAACATGCCTGGATCTCCACTTTTATACCCTATATAAATATAATCATAAAACCTTTTCCGACAAACAAAATGAATGCAATTCTTACAACTACTCATTACTCAAATCTGTGGGCATTCCCATGGCCTTATCCATTTCGCCAGAAATGGCTTTAAAATCAACAATACATTTATTTCTTATATAAACACGAAACATTCATTTACTAAGCGTCAGTTCAAGTTCATCCGTGCACTTGAACGCCTGAAGATGCCGAAAGGCGAAACCCGGGTCGTTAGTGACAAAATCTGTGTGAATGTACATAATTTGAACGATTAAAATTTAATATTGAAATTCCACCAAGCACCTTCAGTCGAAATCTTAAATTAGTATGTTTCGATTTTGTTGTTTTTTACATTATAGTTAGAGCCGAAAATACTGACTTTCGCATGGTATGTTGCAAAGATTAGTACTTATTACGGTCGTTCGTTAATCGTTTACTATAACAAACAATGGGTTTTGATTTGAACCAGAATGCACACTAGACTAAGAATGCTTAAAGATGTCGAAAAGAGAAACTTGGATAGTAAGTGACACAACGTATGAAATGTACAAATTTTGAACGATTTAAATTTTAAATACGTACATATAATGTTTGGGAATACATCGACCTAATTCTTTTGCGATTTTTTTTCATTGGATAAATTATGATATTTTCTACGACAATGTCGATGAAATTATGTGCTCATTTTTAATAAGTTGATTCAGTGTCTGTAAAGAGATAATATTCAATTCATCTACTTTTTTTCACAATATTATCTTTCCTTTGAAGCATGTAATCTTTTCAGATAATGGTCACAAAAATACATACAAATGTATTTTTGTTATTTATTTTTTAAAAATCTAAAAGATAAGCTGCTTGAAGATATCGCTTTGAAACCGATAATTTTATTAAAGAGGGTAATTTTCGTGTTTTAAATACATTCTGTCGTTGTTTATATAAGTTCCAGTGGCGTACATATGGGCTAGGGGCCGGAAGGGGCATATGCCGGTCCCCGGCCATTAATCCTTTTTTAATATTCAATTAAAAAAAGCAATGTGTCGGTGTACTGTTATATCATTATATTTTACAATTATATTTTATCATAATATAAACGGGGTGATGTGTGAAATTGTAAGGTGAAATTATTTATTTTACGCACACTCATTCTCGTTTTAAGACATACACACCGCCCAATCGCACATGAAAGCGCCTGTGTGTAAAGTCGGCTCGGATATTAGCTCGGTCTGGTTCGCACCCCCATTACGAATTCCATCATAGCTGAAAAGAATCAATGATATTCTAGCAATTTCATTATCAATTCAAAAATATTGAAAATGAAACTTTTTTATAGAAATACGAGTATATAAAAGCACGCACAAAGCCGTAGTTTTCACGTAAGAGATTTTTAGAAGGCAAAGTACATAATTAAATTTATTACTGACAAAGTGACAAAGCATAGGGTGGAGATGGTATATATCAGGGCTTCGAACCGGAACTGAACCGAAAACCAAAACCCGTTATTTTTGCCAGAACGAAAACCGGAACTGAACCGAAAAATAAATCTTTTTTCTTTCGGTTCAGCGCGTGTTCAAACACGCTGGTATTGATGGTAAAATCGTTATTTTTGCCCGAACGAAAATCGGAACCGAACCGATATATATTTTTTTACTTGAACCGGAACGAAAAAAAATAACGCTTCGAAGCCCTGGTAAGAAGAAGTCCTGTAGCCCTGAAGAATTTTTGTTGTATGATCGTAAAACTATCCTGCAATTATTATTATGGTGACGAGTATTGTTGAAGAGCAACGTAAAACGAAGGCACTCCACCAAAAATGTGATCACCTCAGTGTTAAGACAACTATCGAGAATTTAGGTTGTTGGTCTCAAAATAATCATGATTTTTTTTAAAAATGTCGATGATGCTTTCATATTCGATTTAGGCTAATTCAGAAGTTCATTGACGGAATTACATATAATAAATAAATACAGTCTTTTCAATAGATACTTCGGAAATCGTCCACTTGATTGTATATTTTAGCCATTTTCAATAATATTATTATATAAATGTGATTTTTTTATTTTTACAGATCAAACAAAATGAATGTACAAAAATCTAAGGATTCCAAGCCTTATTTAACCGTGCGGGACTGCACTCTCGCTACTAAATCTTCAGGTCAGGATGATATAACACCGTATTGTATTGTGACACGTGACATTTCCTACAAGATGAGCAGATGGTTAAACGGCACCACAGAAGATTTACCATCGGGATCGCGCTCCCATCATAGTGTTACGCCTATATGTTTATACAGTGCGTCACACGCCCAGATATTAGAAAAAGAACTGCGTAAAAACTTCAATGTTCAACTGACGTACTCCCCTGAGGTATACGAAGGATTTAAAGTTCAAATTGATTCAGAGGAAAGTTACACAAAGATCATTGCTATCCTTCGACGAAAAAGGATTCCTTTTAATGATTTCCATTGGAGAGAGTCTCATATTTTGCGGGTTGTTTTATATGGTATATCTGATGTCAGTATGGAACAGGTCGGTTTTAAAATGCTAAAAATGGGTTATCCGATAATATCGGTGTATAGAAGAAAAAATGCTATCGCTGTGAATGGTGCGCTTCCCATATTTGTTGACGTTTTGAGAACTAATCCTGGCATGAAAATTTTGAATCTTCAGCGATTTATGTCTAGCAACGTAACAGTGACATTATTTGAAAAAAATCCCTGTAAAGTTTTTGAGATTCCAAACATAATGATTTTGAATGCTGTCAAATTCAAAAACTGTACATGTACAAGTTTTATCAAACACTGAACATTTATTGCGAGCTTGAGCGGGTATTTTAGTCTAGAGGCACGAATTTCGGGTGTTTTTTCGAGCTCTGTAAAATATAAACAAAGACTATTTTTACCATTCGTTTATTTATATTTTAAAAATACATAAAAAAAAATGAATTCAAAACTCGAAAAATTATCGGCTGGTAAAGGGAGGGGTCCAAAAAAAGGTGGTGTCCTGGCGTACATGATTCCAACCCTTTTGGTGATTTGAAAAAAAAATCTAATGGATTTTTAATAAATGAAAATGTCGCTATCGCGCGTACCTCGGAGAAGTCAATTTTTTTTTTTCAGAAAACAATTTTCACGTTTTTTAAAAAGCTTAAATTTTTTTTAAAAAAGTAAAAATTAAAATTTTGACTTATATCTGGTACGGGCTATAGAAGGATGTATATAAAAGATTTTCATCAAATTTCAAATAAATCGGCTTATTAAAATTTGAGATATTATGCACACCAGCTTGAAAAAAGTAGTTTCTAGAAATACGTTTTTAAAGTTTTGAGTTTCGATTTGTTTCGGTCGGACCAGTTTAGTTGCTGCGTAACCAAAATCACTGTAACTCGGTAAGTAATTAAAATTTTGAAAAATCCCTTTGAGGACATTCTCTCAAATGTCTAAACTTTAGAAAATTATAAAAAAAGAAAGAATATATTTTTTCAAATTTCTAGACTAAATACCCCTTAAGACATCAATGAGCTAAAAGATTGTAAGAGCGGACGAATATATCAATACCGGTATTTCGGTGTTTCATATAAAATAAATGTATTGAAAATATTAATGTCAGTCTTTTAAAAACAAAAACAAAAAATATATGGCCAGTTGGGATCGCAATACCAGGAGTATATAAAAATTGGTATTTCGAAATTTCATATAAAATATAAACAAAACCATAAGCGGTTGATCCTTGCTGTGTCGAGTACAGAGGAAAAAACCTTAACCTTTAGTTAGTAATTTAATCGTTAAGAATCAGAATCAGTGTTTACATGTTTATTAAATAATATTACGATAATTAATTTTAATATGCATCTCAAAGAGGCAAAAACCGTCTCACAATTTGTTACACAATCAGTAAAATAACGGAAATATAAAAAAGGGTGATTTTTAATAATAACTTTTCCTATTTTCGTTTACTTAAAACAATATTACATCATAAAAAAAAACCCATCTATTCAGAACCCTTCTAATATTGATACAGCTCCTGGCAGATTTAAAATAATTCAGTTCGTCGCAAAAAAATATTTGTTTCTATACATTTAATATTTAATTTTAGATAATATTCATTATCAAAATGTTGAAATTTTTGCATTTTCCAAACTGGCAGTTCTCTAATAAAAAACACCATGAATACCTAGATTCTGATTTCGCTAATTATAAGCAACTTTTATTGTGATGATGTTTTCAACTTTTCTGTAAACGTTTCATTTAAAATGTTTTATCGGGAACTTCGAACGTCGGGTTTTACTTTACGCGTTTTAAGTTCTCAAGGTGCATTATCGAATTTATTTCCACACTTGAGTATTATAACATAACATATTTTGAGTCTGACTGATCACCGTTGATGATGTTGAATTTGAGTAATGATTAGGAATTATTTTTAAGAAGCTATGAATACGTCAAGGGACAAATTATTCTTCAACATGACATGAGATATGTTGAATGTTTACGCTCCGGAAGCAAGAGCGTTAACGTAAGATGACATCTGTATGTACATGCATGTAATTTGTTTGAGAAAAAAATCTTGGTTCTCGTTAACATTATTTATCGATTGTCCTCCTCTCATTATTGTTATTTATTGAAGTAAGTATATATTATAAATATATCGACTGTGGAAAGGAAAAAGGACGTAACCCACACATATCAAATTTTACAGAAGGCGCTAAAAACGTGTTTTGATGATTTTGTGACATATGGAAAATATGAATTATACACAACCTTGAAGTGCACGGAGACTTCTAAACTGGTGTTTAATTGACACAACCTAATATTAATTAGAGAAATTGTCTAGGAAAAATCTTTATTTCAGTGTTTTTTCTTGGTTTTTATTTTTTACAAGGTCATCTTTTTCAAACCTAAAAGCTAAATTTAGATACTTATTCGGCATTTTTAGCTTCCATCCTTTTGATAGAATGTGTGTCAAGTTGTATACATTGTGATTATCGAAAAAAAGCTGTTTTGGAAAATTAAGGGTTACGTCCTTTTTCCTTTCCACAGTATATATATTATCATTATATCATTATTTTGATACTCTTTAGGTTATATTGTGCTTGAGTAATATTTATTTTTATTTTCTTACAGAGTATAATTTTATTTTAAAACCGATTATTGCGCCCACTTAAACAATAATACCAAATCTAGAATTTCAAAATTTTCAATAACTTGGTTACTTTCATAATTTTTGCTATCATAACATTATGACGTGACGTCTATCAAAAATACGGCTTCGAGTCATTGTGGATCATTGAATAAGTGTAACTTATATTGCAGGATCTTATAGATATTATAATTTAACCTAACTTGCATGATCTTACATACTTTGTAATGAAAAAATATGTTACCTATATAATATGTTAAAATTATATTAATGTTGAATAATAAAAATTAATGTTCGTAAAATATTGTTTATTATTGAAACTGTTCACTTTTATAAAATCGACGATGTGTTTACAGGCAAGTAACTACATATTGGTTCTATCATTTATGATAGTTACATATCTAAAAATCTTTATGAATACAAAGAAAGTATTAGGTATCCTTCATCATGGATATTTCAATATTGTTTACAAAACTGTCAAAAATGAGGTATACAAAGAGATTATTTGGTATAAATTCTTTGTCTAGAATAACTCAGGTAGTTTATTTATTTTACCACTTTGCCAAAAAAACGTTTATTTGTATGCGTAATTATTATTAATGCTGGTTTAAGTTAGTCTCTGTCTATCAATTTTAAACTCTATTTGTGTCAGATCGGCATTAAGGCATCACTATTTTGATATTAAAATTACCTATGTAACGTAAAATATCGATGTTAGATAGCTTTACACACTAAAACCTGGATTTTTATTCATTTGCTGTTTTTTTTTTTTTTAATCCATGTCCACTCCCAATGTGAAGCATATGACCTCCTAATGGAGGTATCTCAACAGAAATTTTTCTACAAGAACTGTTTGTTACTCAGTCGCTCAACCTCACTTTTTTCAAAGTGAGTAGTAGTTACAGAAGGATAAGGCTAGAACAGGACTAGTGGTTGGCTAATCGCTATTGCTACACCCAGTTATCAAAGGATCAGAAGAATGGGAGGAGAGGAAATGATGTGAATCGACAACACAAACACCCAGTCTTCGATCACAACTATGAATTGAATAATTCTCAAATTCACTGTAATCAGACCGGGAATCGAACCCAGACCTGCGTGATCGGAAGAGCAAGCTCTAACCAACTGGGCCACAGCAGGCGACTATTTGCTGTTTACTCAGAACTAATTATCTCTAGTATCAATACAGTAATCTTTTAGTGGAATGGTATAATAAGCCTCTATCAATTAGAATGTTTTTAAAATAGGTACTGGATTTTATCAGTTAGTTACACGAATGTTTGCAAATAAGTCAATTAACAATTTTTCTTGTTGATAGGTGCCACTGTAAACCATTTCACTCACCCTTGAATACAATGATTGAACTTTCAAGAAAAGATTTTAAATTAACCTTTTCTTCACCGCATATTATTCTAGAACCTCAAAACAATTTAATGATTTACTTAGGGTTCATTATATTTAAGGTTCTTACTTAAAACTTATGCAGTGGTCCGTAACCGCTGTGCCGTAAGGCGATGATTCTAAGTGCTGCGCACTGTTTTAAGAGGAGAAAATCCATTCGCAACTGAAAACACACAAATTACACATTATCTAAGATAATATGCAAATATAAATGAAAATCAATTTATCCTAGTTATGGCAACGAGTTGAAGTGGAAATAGTATTCAAATATACGTAGATATAAAAACTAGAAGCAAAATTTATGAAGAGCATCTCGCCGCATTCACTAATAAATGTAATAATTTTATCGAAGCAGATATTCAGCATCAAATATTCCATTAGCTTACTTAAAATTCATTAAAATAAAATTATTTAAACTTGCAATTATTTCTACTGATTTTATTTATAGAATAAGCATTAACTTGGTAGTGATTCATCGTAACGTAAAAAATGTATGAGGAATGATGCAGAGAGATATTTTAAAGCCCTTAAACTATTTTTTTTTTTTGAAATTCATAAGAATAAGGCCAATAATGAGGAAACCACTGGGGTCCCTAAACGACCCCCATCGGCAGAGAAGTATTTTTCTAGTCTCCGAACCGCGAGAGCTAGTCTTGTCTTTATAATTTAACCGTTTACAGAACAGTTTTCGTGTGAACAACTTGCCTCGAAGAAAGTCATGAAAACTCAAATTTAAGACCTTGCTTGCAAACTTTAAAGATAAATTACTCATGATGCATTTCTACTAGTACTTTATATAATATATTGTTCTTTTAAAAGTATCCAAAATACTTGAATGCTCTATTTTATTATTATTAATCTTATTTTTCCATGAAAAATTGGAATTGTGTCGGATAATGATTCGGAAATGCAGTCGTATGTTTTCGTTATTAACGAATCATGTATAACGTTGTGCGCAAAATCAAAAGTACTATAAAGCCCACTGTGACGAGCTTTTGTTTTAACTGTCAGTTTATCTCTGCTGTCAGTCTAGTGCGAATTGTTGCTGGGTCAGGACAGTTTTTCGCGATCGGAAAACCAATACGCAAAGAGTTTACGTATGAAACATATTTTTCTTAACGCCGCTCAACGATGTCATGTTTTTTTAGTGCTTATTGTTTTGAATAAAAGTTCTGAATAAAAGAATTATGTTTTAAAAACTTACTTTAAGTGACTTCATATTAATAACTTACTGTTGATGCAAAGGATTATTATTGGATATAATCATAATATAAACCGTGTCAGTGACTTCCAGAATTTATTATATTTTAAATGCAAAGTGATTGTTAGTAGATACCTATGGCAGTTATTATTTATTCATAGCATCGAGTACTTTTTAAAATTTGAAAACCTATTTTGTCAATCTGAGACAAGTGTTTTATAATTTTAATTTTTCCAATTGTTTATTTTTTTAAACATAATATTACACACCAAATAGTAAAGAAATTTTTAATATGATTATATTTTATACAAAATTATATTTAAGGATAAAATAAGTGATTTAAAGTCTAGTGAAGATATTAATATTGTTACTGAGCATAAAATTTTAGAATATTATTCCACTGTTTATGAAAAAATATATATGGTGTAGTATTTTTTAAGTCGTTATAACAAACAATTGCTTGTGGTTAATATTCTTTATAATATGTTAAATCAATTGCTTCTACACTTTTTCCCTTACATAAATCTGATATTTAGAAGTGATTTGTGAAATAGTTTGCTTCTTTATTACACGAAGAGAATATAAAAAAGATGCTGATTTAAATATTACATGCATCATAGACATATTTTCAGGTAACATTTCAATTCTATATCTTACTTCTTATTCATATTTTGTAGGTATTGGTGTAATACCAAAATAGCTATCAAAAAACATTTTGCTAATCGTTGTAGAAGTAAATACCTAACTTCCTCGTAATCTCTCGTTATTTAAGTCTAAAAAAGAAATTTCATCTCCTTAAATTCCTAAGATTACCATTTTTTATTGTTATGTGAAAACACCAATTAAAAAGCAACGGTTATTTGATTTTGAAATAAGTAATTCAATCTTTAACGACACTATTGATCGTGAAAACTAAATTGCATTTGTTTGCGTATGCCAGTGATGCACAAACCGCGGCCCTTTTTTTAATTTTGTGGCGGCCCTTAAATCTTTTTCTCAAACATATGACACCCAGTTAATTTTATATATATACATTTTATTACAATATAAATAATAAAGAATGCTTGACTCAACTGGGATATTTCGACAACCCTATTAAGGTAGATTCTATCAAATAAACGAATGTTTGTGAATAAACCTATTAATAATTGGCAACAAAATAAATGGTCAGAATTTAAATCAATTTCTGGTCAGAATTTAAATCAACTTTTGGTCATAATAAAATTCAATTTTTGGTCAGAATAAAAATGTTAACGGTCAGAATAAAAATACTAACGGTCAGAATAAAAATAATAAACGGTCAGAATAAAATTAATAAACGGTCAGAATAAAATTAATAAACGGTCAGAATAAAATTAATATACGGTCAGAATAAAATTAATACACGGTCAGAATAAAATCTATTGTACGGTTAAATTTTATAAATATTTCGGTCAGAATAAAAAAAAAATTAAATTAATAATCCTTTTTTTTCAACATTCATGTTATGTGTGGAAAAGCAGACTCTTATAATGAGTCATTATTATTACAAATAACGCATCATCTGATTACATACCACTCGGTTTGTTTATATAAAGGTAGGGATCCACCGAAGTGCAGTGGATGTAGGATTCCAAGAGGAACCAAGGCTTTATGATGAATGTTGTTAGTTTTCACTTTTTTAAATTCAAATAAAAAAAAAAACCTCTTTCAATTAAAAAAAAAATAGTGTTTTCCTTACAATAAGTGTATTATATCGACTGTAGAAAGGAAAAAGGACGTAACCCACACATATCAAAATTTACAAAGGGCGCAAAAACGTGTTTTGATGATTTTGGGCCATATACAAATTAATAATTATACACAACCTTGAAGTGCAGGGAGACTTCTAAACTGGTGTTTAATTGACATAATCTAATATTAATTAAGAAATTATCTAGGAAAAACCTTTATTTCAGTATTTTTTCTTCGTTTTAATTTTTTACAAGGTCATCTTTTTCAAACTTAAAAGTTAAATTTAGATACTAATTCGGCATTTTCAGCTTCCATCCTTTTGATAGAATGTGTGTCAAGTTGTATACATTGTGATTATCGAAAAAAAAGCTGTTTTGGAAAATTGAGGGTTACGTCCTTTTTCCTTTCCACAGTCGCTATGAAATGTACCATAGCAATTATTTATCTAAATGTTCTTTCCAAAAATATTATCCTTTCCTTTACTCTCTTCAGAGCAGATCACAATGTATCGAATTGTACAAATAATTAAAAATAGTTGCAACTTTTAGATTATTTAAAATTATTTCATAACCAAAAGAATATCGGTTAGGCGGAAATACCGTGAAATTTTTTTAAATAAAAACTTTTTTGACACGAAACATACAAATGCCTGGATGTGGGAACCTAGTCTATGAAAACTGTCAATTCTTCCTTTGGGCGCGCAATAATAGTGATTCATTCAATGACCGTGGCGCTAGTAGCAACGCTCGTCCAATCGCCCATTGGACGATTTGCCGTAAGCAACTTCACTTTGCACCAATAGCAACGCAATACGATGACATCATATCATCAAAAAAAATCAGACCATCTGTCAAAATAAATATGACCGATTCCATTTAAATTCTGACCGATCCCATTTATATTCTGACCATTTAATATAAATTCTGACCACTTAATATAAATTCTGACCATAAATTATTTATTCTGCCCTCTGTAATTCTGACCGATACATTATGACCATTTAATATAAATTCTGACCAGTGTAATATAAATTCTGACCGATGTATTAAAAATTCTGACCGAAACTGAATTAAAATTCTGACCGTTTAAATACGAGCCTTAATAATTTGTCTTAGTTATAGGTGTCAATGTAGACCGCTACACTCACTCTTAATTAAGGTTAAATGTCACCTATAAATAAGAGATAATAATAAATTGCTTATACACAAAACATCGTTTGATTGATAGAATATAGGTTAATAGAATTTTAAAATCATCTTAGCTGAGTGAAACATTCCTTATTATCATATTCTAATAATTTTTATTTTTAAAAAAATTAACAGGGAGCCAGTGGCGTGTTTAAGCATCCTATTTTTTTCATTAAAATTTCGTATTTCAACCAAAACACACTATTTATTTAAAATATACATATATCAACCGTTAGCAAAATCAAATACGTCAATAATGATATTAAGTTTTTTTTTTTTTTTTTAAATTCTTTATTTGACAGATACTATTTCAAAATTAAATATGGTTTGAATGTCCGATAAAAGTTGAAAAAAAATAATATCATTATTGATGTATTTAATTTTGCTAATGTTTGACATTTTTTTAATAAAAGCAGAATAGTAGAATTGACGACGGGTTGGATGAATAAAATTTTAAGACAAGTTTGAAATAAATATTGAAGTAAGTTCTCTGCATAACTACACCTTGTTGAGATCCTTAAGAAGATCTGTTATTTGAGCTTTCAAATCAAGTTTTCATTATTTCCCATTTAAACAAAAGTCAATAATAACTTAAATTATTAACATTTCGACGACCAAGTAAATTTTTGATTAATTTTTAATAAAATCTTTGATTAACTACAAATAATATTCATAATATTTTTGGTTTAGAGTGTATATACATATCTGTACATATTTCATTCCATAATACATTTATGTATATTGCTGTTGACGGTTTAATATATTGATTTCACTTGTATATTAAACTTACAGATTGTTGTACATTTTTATAAATTCTAAATAAAAGCAAATATTATAATTAAATACCCTCCATTTAATATCATAAAAAAGGCCAGAGCTAATCATAATTAACCCTTTTGAAAGTGACACTCGAATTTTTCTAGCTTAATTGTTAACATATAATGTTTTGGCGCCAATTGAGATAAATTTATGTGGGAGTAAATATTAAAAAATAAAGTATTTTCACTAATTCCATATTAAAAAATAAGGATCGGAACCGGTTTCGGTCATCACGAGCATTTTCAACCGAGTGGTGATCCCAATAAATATATAGAGAACTAGTACAAAAAATTGTTTTTTTTTTCAATATTTCCTATTATGTTCATTCTATAAATATGTGACAAGAAACGTGCAATACACACTAAAAAAATAATGCCCTGCATACATAAATAGTCTATGCCAGGGGTTACCAACTCCGTGCCCGCGGGCGCCATGGCGTCCGCCTACTGATTCAGATGCGCCCCCCAAATAATTTATTAAATCGTTAAATCCCTAGGATTTTGAGATTTTCTAATTCCTCGGTGCTAAAAAAAACAAAAAATGAGTCACAGTGGTATTTTTGGCGAATCAGTAAATTCCTAGGTTTTGAGATTAAAAAAAAAATGTGGTGCTCGCCACCCTACTAATATTTTAGATTGCGCTCTAGGCCCGAAAAAGGTTGGTAACCCCTGCCCTACACCAAGTTGATTAAATATTTGGTCTCACATTAGACTCCCGCATAAATTTTAACATGCATTCGTCTATTACGCCAGGTAGCACAAGTATCGGGTAGACTTACACAGCAAATACTCAGACAAATCATGACCTACGCATGCCTTTTGTGAACTCACGCGAGCTTAAAACATTACAACACACTACAAACAATCCAGAACAAAAAATTGAGAATTTGATAGCTGGAGCTATAGCGAATAGTACCGTCCGTAATGCCACACTTCATGCCGATCTAAACATATAATAGAAATAAAAACGCAGAATTTATATTGCGACGTGGCAAGCCACACGAACCCCTTCATCAAGGCACTCACACATGACACAAGGGGTATCTAATTACACATCCCTCCCTAGCTCATCGCGTACCTTCCCTGTGAACGCAAACACCCCGGAAACCAAAGGAAGAATGACCACTCGTATATGATCTAAATCACATGGGATTAGGGAATCCAATCCCGAGCCAAAATGTTGATCCCGGGATTTCGGGATCAGAATTTTTCGATCCCGGGATCAGTACATTTTTTTAAGAAATAAAAAATGATAATAATGGTGAAAAATAAATTAAACAATTTATTCTATATTATATAACCAGCTGTGGGCTGCCAATACGTAAGCGAAAAGCTCTCATAATCTCAGTTATTCACGATGTACAGGTGAATGAGTGGATTTTTTAATAACTCGTAAAAAAATATGCGCCATCATAATTATTAAACGAACCTAATATGCATACAGTATGACATGCAAAACATTCACATCGCAACAAACTTTTTCACGTCTGATAAACAACAAACATTCATGTTTACTGTCTTGTTGGACTTTCTGGAAAAATAAATTATCTGTCGAAACACATACATACATATTATTGTGCAATAAAAATAACTCTTTTTTGCAATTTTTTTCCCCGCGAAATTTTACTATACGTATTCTAATACACCTCGCTTTCCGGAATTCTAGTGCGCAAGTCAGAAACTACCATAAAGCTCCCTACATTGGCACATTTGGGTTAGTGCCACGAAATTTTTGTTCAAGCTTTCAGTCTAGTTCCGGAAGCTCATCAGTTACCTTCGCGTTCACTCTCACCATTCGATTCGTTCGTAAAGCACATTTTACGAGATTTGGTTCGCATATACTTTTTCGAAAGTTTTCGATCGGAAAAATATTTGAAGTGTTAATATTTAAAAAAATATTCAAGTTTACGCCGCTCAACAATGCTATGTTTTTTTACGTTTATTATTTTTGAGTAAATGTTTTGAATCAAAGAAATATTATCTTCAAGAATAAAATCAAACACAGTCGCGAATAAATTAAGATATACAAGTATAAAAATATATAAATACATTTGTACTAATTCCCACTTTTATAAAAGTAGGAATTAGTACAAGTGTATATTTTTTTTTTTTCTAAATATAATGCCTTTCCACCAAGTGAACTCCCTAAAAGTGATGTACAAATATTTTTTTTCTTTTTATTTTATTCACGTTTATAAGTTACTGTTGTTGCACATGAGTCGTATCTGTGATTTCAACAATTTAAATAAATTATAAATACAAAGTGATTGCTAATTTGGAGTGTGGTTCAGTTATTATCAAATCCCAGCTTCGAGTTCTTAATTAAGGTTTTTCAAATTTGTATGCTTTCCAAATGAACATCTCTTTTCTCAATTTGGAAAAATGTTGTGTATTTATCATGTTGCGATCTGCGATTTTTTTATTTATTTTAAATATAATATCACAATTTTATGATTTTAAAGAATTGGTACAACAAAATTTATTATATTGAGGAAAAAAATAAATAATTCCAAGTTTCGTGAAATAATTTTTATTGTTAGTTAGCGTTAGCTGGAATATTATTTCAATGATTCAAGAAATAATTATCATATGTCATGATTAAGTGGTTGACAAATAATTTTATATAGCGTATATGTTAAATCAATTTTCTTCTACACTTTTTGCAATGCATTTGATAACAAGAAGTGTTTTGCGAAAGAGTTTGTTTCTTAATTACCAGAAATAAATGGAAACGTACGTTAATTTAAATATTATATTATGTGTATCAAAAACCGATATTTCAGGAAATATTAAAATTCTTCCCCAAATTTTTTATTTATATTTTCATGGAAATAGTTGAAGTAATGCCAAAATAGCTCTCAAAACCAATTTTTAGTTTGCTATAAAAGTAAATAATTGTTTATAGTTTATACCTATGTCCTTATTTGAGTATAAAAAAAGAAGTTTAATTTGCGGAAATTTATAACTGAAGCTTATTTTATTGTTATATGAAATCACCCGTAACCTAGTGCTTCTCATTTCTTAACATTTTTTATATCCCGAAAAATGAGAAATACACTAAAATTCTCGATAAATTTAAATTTTTCAAACAATACAAATTAGGTACATTATTTTGAATTCTTACGAACATCTTTAAAATGACGTATTCTAAATACAATATATTAACAGCAAAAAAATATAAACGTTTTTTTTTTGTTTTTAAAGTTTAAATAACTTTTTAGAAAACATAAAACATCCTACGCCCAATCGTCTTTTCGTTTTTTGTTATGAATTGTTTGCAAGTTGCAACTGAAAAAATGCGTTAACTTCAAGTTGGCATTGGTTTAATTCTAGATAACACTTCCTTAAACTGTTGTAAATTGTCCGTCTTTTTGTCAGTCAAATATACTGAATTCTTTGGTGAGAGCATTGGATGTATCATTACACCCAGAAGATTCTTTTGCATTCTCTGTGATGGATAAATTGAATTGGCCTTGAAGTGACAATTCTTCTTGCTGAACAGATAGTGATGGTTTGTCATCATCTTGTTAAAAATCAGAACTATACTGGCCGCTTCCCATTCTGTACAATATTGAACATAAATTGATAATATTTCATTATTTCTCCTTCTAGAAGTTTCACTTTTAATTTCCATCAGTAAATTAGCACTTATTTCACTATTAGTTTTTTCTAACGTTTTAAAACCACTTAACAGCTAAATCAGACGTTACTAGAACTCGACAAAAAGCAATACCACTAAAACTCCTTTACCAGGAAACTATAGCCATATGTTAATGAATCCGTAATTAGAGTTTTCAAAACAACATACACTGTAATTTAATTAAGGATTTTTTTAAATACTACATTTTATATAGTAATACATAGTCAAAAAGTCTTATGCTCAATACCAGGGTTGCTACAAAAAAATATCAATCATAAAACAAAAAATAGCACCTCTATAAATAAAATACTTAAAAAAGTCTCTGGGAACATTCAGTAAAATTACATTAGTACATGTTAATAGAATCACTGAAATGAAATACGTAAAGGTAATTTATGCAAAATTTAATAAAACATTTTTTTTAATTTCTAATAATAGATTTTTACCACACCATTACCTTTAAAACCCTGACGCAATAGTCCAATGATTTAATTTGTTTTAAAATTTCCACAAATGAGTTGTTTGTTTTGCAAAATGAATTATTTTTTGATATTAGATTTTGTCATTTTTATTTTTTGGACAACCCTGACGCAATCTTTACGATTTCCTTTGAATTTCGTCTATTTATCCTATAAAAGAGGATTTAGTGTACTTAACTTTGCGGCCCTAACAATTGATCAATAAAGTTTTTTTGCGGCCTACTGGAAGACGTAGGTTGTGCATATCTGATTTAAATGTTTCAGTTGTGAGTTTATTGACTATGGGTCAAATTATTTTTTAGCCCTTTAAGGAGTAAGTTTTGGAAGAAATTTTGATTATGTATATTACAGAGATCTTAATAATTTTACTAATGTGCGCACATTAGTGCAGGTAAAAAAGTACTTATTTCTGTCAAATTATATGTTTTTTGATTAACGCGTATGAACATCATGAAATATCCAGTTTTAAAGTATGATTATTAACAAATATACTAACACATACATCCACAAAACACAAATCAAAGGTTGCTGATTTTTTTAATCATATTATTATTATTACAAGAAAATTATAAGAAAAAAACCCTAAGCTAGTCTGTAAATATTGCTTAGTTAAATTATCTTACTCGAGAATTAACACTTTAACAAACTTTAACCTAAATTCGTTAAAAGTTATGCTAAATTTACGAAATCTATTGTTTTCAGTCAATTTTTTCAAAAAAAAAATGCGGTTTTAGGCGGAAGTTTCAGGCGAAATAGTGCGGTCGGTAAAGTGTTAATATTATTAATTTTCATTGTATCTACATATATGGAAATTCAATGTCAATATAAAATAAATAATCTTACGTAACATTACTATTACTAATAAACTGAAAATTCTCACTTTTTTTTTGCTGTTTTTTTTTTATTGATTTCCATTATTTAAAGGCTGTTAAATTTTAACCCATTTACTCCATTGAGTACATATTGTTTTTATTAAATCATGACAATTCTGCATTCAAAAGATGCCATCTTGAAAGTTTCATAAGGTTTTTGATACGGATTTTTGACCTTTTTAACTTTTAAAAGCTCCGGTACTAATTCGTCTTGTGTCTTTCGTACAAAATTTCATTTGGTCGATAATACTCTTAAATAAATAATAGATTCATCATTTACATAATCATGTAACCTAATTATGATGCAATGTTTCAAGCTATTTATACCCACTAAATTTAATTATAAGCCATGATCGTCATTAATATGCCGTAATGCTAATATCGCTATATCTCATAATTCTCTTGGAAGTAAATACTTAGTATTTTTAACGTAATGCGTATAATAGATGTTTGAAAATGCGATAATGTTATTGATTTCTTTGTGTCGTTTGAAAGACTTGATTGGAAGTATTAGACTGCGTTACATGGGAAAAAAGCACTGGTAACACCGATATGGATGTCATGGGTGTTTGTGATGTCTAAAAATTCACTCCCACCCTTTCTGATCCTTTAATAACTGGGCGTAGCGAGAGCGATTAGTTAACCACTAGTCCTGTTCCAACCTTATCCTTCTATCCCTACTACTCTATTTGAAAAAATAAAGGTTGAGCGACTGAGTAACACCCAACAGTCCATTTGGATGCCACATGCTCCACACATTGGGGGCGGTCGTGAATAAAAAAACTCACCGATATTGCAATCCAAAGTCTTAGATCGTTGCTTCTGATACACTCCAGGTAACTAAAAAAATACGGTATTTGATTTTTACGGTAATGGAAACAGCAGTGTAGTTTTAAAAACTTGCGGTAAAATTCAATTATACTAAAATTAGGACGTGTTTTTTGTTCGGTTTGTTTTTCTTTGTATATTTTTTATAACATTTTACTTTCCATTCAAGTTTTGAATAAACAGTTTACAGTGAGCATAAAGTGAAAGATTTATTTTGTGAACGAACAGCCTAAAACATGTTTAACGTGGAACATAGAGGTGAAAGAAACATGACCTACTTTTTGCGGCTTGGCCGCATTTTTCTGCTTATCTTTTTGACGGTGCTTCTAAAGTTCTTAAATAGTGGTAAGTTTTTTTATAACATTAATATATTTAATTTCTTTGTAGTTTAAATTAAAAATACATCACTTAATTTCTTTTAAAATTAGATTGTAATTTTTATTCGCTGAAGTTTAAATAAATGTATAAAATTTACACTATTCCTTGTATCATCATCAATTTATATTAAATGTGCTTTTCAAATAGTTTCTTAATTATAAAATATTCATAATCATATATTTTTCAATGCAAAAATTATGAAATAGAATATCATGACAACTTTATTTACTATTTAATTAAGCTTTCATTTGCACCTTAAAAATATCTGGCTCCCGTGCTATAAACATAAAAAAATATAGAATAAATCAATAATTTCAATTTAAAAAATGTTAAAATGTACGGAAAATTCTGTTTTCAAATTTTCCGAAACTAACATGAACCCGTCCTTTTTTTGGGGGAGCATACCATTAATATCACTGGTACGAACCGCAATACGGAAAGTTTCCACTAATTGATTTTTAATACATTTATTCAATAGAAACTCTCCTTACTAGTTTTGTCTTCACCCCATTCTTTTACCTTAACCTCTCCGAAAAGTGACATTGATTAACTAAATAAAAAGCAGTTATAGAGCAAATTCTCTTGAACTCGAAATGTTTTATTCCAAGTCTATTAAAGTTAATACTTTCGATAGATTCGACGGTAACTATGTGGACGTTCATTTTAATATAACATTCGTACTTAAACAAGCTTTGCGAAAGTAAGATTGTCTGAGAATGCCTCTGAAAGAGGCGAAACACGTATCACAGTTAGTAGCACAGTACGTGAAATAATCTAAGCTATTTTTAATCTTATATTATTCTTTTAAAGTTTATTAAAGTCCACATTCGCCAAATTCGTCTTGGACATGGTTGTTAAAACTATTTCATAAACATTTTATTTCAGATTTTAACCAGAACGTCCAAGGTCCTCAAGGCCAAGATCTCATACAGGACCTGTTATCTTGCAAGCCAAAATGCTCTTCACCGAAGGTAAGACATAACATTATATACATAATACGTATTAAATATATGAGTATGTGAAGAAATATATATCTTATATTCTGGAATTCATATTTTTAAGGTTCCCATGTACTACAGATTATTAATAGTAAGAATACAATACCATTAATTTATGCTTTTTTCTATTTATATTCATTTTTTTCTTTGTTTTAGGTAGTTTTCTAGCGAGGCACATCTTTTTAGAAACGGTAATCATAGAATAATAATTTCGAAAATAAGAATAAAAGTCACACAATCATGATCAGAAAATTAAACAAATCGTGGAAAGTTATGGAAATGAATGTTTGTTTTGCAAACTTTTTGCTTGCACTTCCGAGAAGGTTATAGGTCTTATATATAAAAATCAATGTTTGTATGTCTGCCATATAGTTCATTTTGACAACATATGCTTGCACGAAGGTTATGGTACAATTAAATTACATTAGGTGGCACGTGTGTCGTATCATAGAAAATTGGCAGCAAACGTCAAACAGACAGAAAAAGAAAGCATGCACTTCAATAAACACAATTAAAACAAAAACACTTTCTTTCTTCGAGTGGTATTGTAACGCTTGCCGGGTACCGGCTAGTTATAAATAAAAATAAATTCAGCATGGGAATGTATCTTTTAACGACTAGCTTAAAATAATCAAACAAATTAAAAATTAACGAAATCTTATTTTGAATGATTAATATTTTAAGGACCTCTTTCGATTAATAATTTCTATCAAAAACATAAAAAAATAATTAATAATGAGTCACTGCAAAAATTTTACAACAAAATTGAGGATCTCCCAAATAATTCCAATTACAAATACAGTGGAACCTCGATCTACCGTTCTCGCATTGTTCGTTTTCCCGCATGGATCCCGCATGGATCGCATAGTCCCGGCCAAACACCCATAAGAACAATGTAAAATAATTCCGCGTTAATCGTTCCCCGATTTACCGTTTTTCTCGATCTATCGTCTAAATATTTTGGTCCCGTCACAAATATTATCTCGATTGACCGTTTTCGTTGAATATTTCTCATAAAAAGTTGCCTCGCATCTCGTTTCGCGTTTTATTCATTGGAACCCCGAACTTTCGTTCTCGCTATCTTTGTTTTATTGAAATGGATCGTTTATTTTTTACTCGACCAAGACCCATAATAACAATACTTAATAATTCCACGTTAATAATTCACCTATTTACCGTTTCCCTCTATCTATCATCTGTCTAAATATTATCGTCCTATCCCAATTACAATCCCGACCGTTGTTGTTATATATATTTCTTTATTCGTTCATAAATAGTCTTACATCGCATCTGGTTGCGCGAATTTTCCTAACGTAAAAGTCAAAACTGAAATGAAGAAAACTAGAACTCTAACTGAGAAATAGAAAACAATTCAAGGCGTTGAAAAAAATCTAGGATAAAAAAGTTAAGAATGGTGTATGTCAAAATTTAAGAACCAAACTACAAATATACAACTGACTATGTATTTAAGTTATCTCTATTTATATTCAAGTTATCTGTAAGTTATTTGAAAATTAAACATTATTTGGTATTATTTGAAGATTTCCCGCAATATTCGTTGATTTATTACGGTCCCTTGGAAAACGTAGAATCGGGGTTTTAGTGTAATGTAAAATAAAAAAAATGTAAACGAAGATTATCTTAATTGTTTGTATCAACTCTCACCAGCGGTTGACGAATACTAGTGAAACGGTAAAATGCTCAGTTACTTTTTAATTCAATTGTAACAATTTTAATTATTATACAAGAATTAGTTCATTTTAAAATAATTGTTATCTAGTTCTTCATATTTATTATTAATGAAGAGGACTTTTTTTAAGTTACAGAAAATTACGATTTCCGTGTGAAAATAATTCATCTCCTGTTTGGAAAAAGTTATGTTTATTTAATTCGTAGACGACGCAACCATTCACTTTGAAAATCTAAATAATGAGTAGTTTCAATCATACTTTCATATTTTTACTTCTTTCGTTATTCATAACTGTTTAAATTAATTATAAAAATATAATATTTGACAAATATGCTTAAAATTTTATGCACACATTTTTTGCATTTGTCAAGTAAATGTTTAATACAGAGGAGGAGAACCTTTCCATTTCTAAAAAATATCTGATTCAACATAAGACCGCAGTAAAGAAAACGTTAAAATCTTTTGACAATTTTTTGATCAAAGTAAATATATTGCATTGTAAAATTGTGTATTTATTTTAAAAAAAAATAGCACAAGTCAAAAGGCCGCATCAGAGTAGCCAAAAGGCCGCTGGTTCCCCACCACTAGTCTAATATATACATATCAATAAGATAATAAAATTATGTTGAAATATGTACTATATATGTGAATTTTCGATATTAAATTCCTATATGAATGATTTTTCTTTTCAATATAATCAAAAACATCGCCCCTATTACAATACAGCACAATTTTTCTTAAATAAAATCCAAAATATGTATTAAATGATTAACTGGTCATATACATTATAATTAAATACTTTCCTTGTTTTTGGGGGTAATACGGATTTTTTTCAAAACCTGAAGAAGGAAAGTTTCAATTAAATTTTGTTTGTTCCAATATGAGAATTTTATTTTGTTTGTCTATTACATACTTACTATCTTCATGCATTTTTTTTTATTTTCCATGTAAAATTCTCTCCTTTTCAAAATGAAGAGATAATATCGTCTTACGCAAAAATATTTTGGGGTAATGCTTAAAAAAAAATCGAAAAAAAATGTCAACACATTACGCATTATAATAAAACAATGATTTCTGTATTTAAAATATTTAAATGTACGTAGTATTCTGTGTACGGAGTATTCTATACCCGGAAGGTTCTGTGTTCGGAAATTCGTTGTGCGAAGTATTCTTGTTAGGAAGATTCGTGTTCGGAGTATTCTGTTCGGAGAATTTCGTGTTCGAAAAATTCTTGTTCGGAAAAATCACCTAACCATAAGACCCAGGCAAAATGTCGAAATAATTGATGCTCTGGCATAAACTTGGGGCCTATTTTTAAATTATACTTAAATTAATAAAAAATATAAAAATAACTTTGATTATTCCACGTATTATGCTACAAACTGTGACATGTGTTTTACCTCTTTCACAGGCATCCTCAGACAATCTTACTTTCACAAATGCTTGTTTAAGTACGAATGATTATTGAAATTATGTTTTAGTTTAAATTTAATTTATTTTAGTAAAATTAAAATCATTAAAAATTCCTGGGCTATAAATAACATTGAAAAAATGTGATACCGCCGCCCTACCAATATTTTAGAATACATTCCAGGGTCCAAAAAGGTTGGCAACCCTTGTCTTAAAGCATACAATTGTAGTAGAAAGAATAGTAGAAATAGTCTACTTATCTATTTCTGCTCTTCATTCTCGCAGGCTGCAGTAGGTAGGTACTTTTATATGGCAATCAACAATACAAAATAATATTATGATATATTTTGCGCGCTACTGTCCCACGCGCTGAAGTCAGGGTTGTACTGCGCGTTAAACTCGGAGCTCTAACATCGGCGCGCTAGAGTCCCGCGCGCAAAGGTCGGGGTGCCTTGCAAACTACTTATGTAAACTGTGCCCTACTAATTTATAAAATTTAATTTAAGTCTTTTACAACTTACTCCCGTTCACCCGCGATTTGATCTATTATTTTAACACCTTTACCCCTGTTGAAGGATTACAAAAGAACTATTATATTGATTAAATTCGTTTGGAAAATCATTAGTCAACAATAAAGATGACATGATCATAAAATTAATGACAACATAAATAATATTCAGCTCAGTACTTTGTTGGTGGAGTTTATATCGATAAACGTCATTTACAATTTGTATGAATTTTCTTTGTGGGAAATAGTATAATTTATTTATTCTTTTTTTCGTTCCAGGTTATGACTTCACATGTTTACCACCACTCAAATATTACGGTAAACAACTTCCGTGGACACCATTATGATCAAGGTGAGGTTGTATTGAAATAATCTAATGATTGTTGAGCACAAATTGGCATAAGTTTTTGATTATATTCTAAGGTTTTTTAATGATTTTATTATATTTTAAATTTGAATCGTTCAAATTATGTACATTCTCACAGATTTTGTCACTAAAAAAAAATGTTTTATTTTTAATCAGACACAACATATTTTTCACTTTAGGGTTTTCACTGTCAATACTTGGTGGAAAGGCATTATATTAGTAAAAACCCAATATTCCTTTGTACTTCATTCCACTTTATTTAATATGTCAGGACCGGTTTCGCTCATAACGAGCATCAGTTGACGATGCTCGTAATGAGCGAAACCGGTCCTGACATATTAAATAAAGTGGAATGAAGTACAAAGGAATATTGGGTTTTTACTACAACATATTTTGTCATTGCTAAACGCACTTACTGATTCATTTTTGTTTGAAATTTTAATATACTTTTATTTTTTAGGGAGTCCTGCAGAGTAAAAAATCGGCTGCGCTTAGACAACAACCGTAGGGTGATTTAATCAATATTGGTGTCCAATTTGCATAATAAATATAAAATGTATACAAAATAACTGTCAATTGTATTATTAAAAAAAAACATAACATAGCATGTCGAATTCATAAAATGGATTAATTTTAAGTGTTTGGTTTGGATTCCTTAATTCATTTAAAACTGAATAATTGCCAGTACATAAAATCATTCAAAATTTAATTTATAATCAATGTTGTACTCGATGTTGTAGTCATTAAATGAATTAATTTTAAGTGTTTGGTTTGGATTCCTTGATTCATTTTAAGCTGGATAATTTTCAGTACATAAAATCATTAAAAATTTAATTTTAAGAATGTTGTTAGATTCTTTAATTAGTTAAAACTGCATAATTTTCAGTAAAGATTTTTTTTTTTAAATATTTTGATTAGCAATTTATAATATATAACAGTATTATTAGTTGTACTGACTTGTAGATTTTAACAGTATTTTACAATACTTATTATTGAAAAAAGTAGACTTGATGTGTAATAAATGTGAGACTTAATACATTTTTCAGTATAAACACGTAATGGGACCAACTTTCCCTCTAAGTTACATGCGCGCGGACCGCGCAGCAGTTTGAAAGACCCGCGCACTCATTTCGGGCTAGTGCGCACTCCATGACAACTATTCAAATAATATATATGTATATTTTAAATTGGAATAAACTTAATTGACTGAAAATTGAGACAATTCAGCCATAATTAAATTCTTATCTTTTATAAGAACAAGAAATTGATCTCAATGGAGTATACAATTTAAAGATAAGTTGTAAGAGACGACGTAAAAAGCTTTAATTTTAAAAAATAAATTTAGAAAATATGTTAATAAATTTATAAGCGACTGATTATTTGTTTCATTCTGCTTATTTACATAATTTATGCTCGTTTTTATTTTAAGTAAAAAAAATAGAACGAGTTCTGTTATTTCTTATGTTTTATTGAATACACTTAATATTAAACAAATATTTATATGTCATCAAATGATAATATTATTTATAAGTAACATTTTTTATGTCAAATATGAAAAATTATGTCACGCATTTGTTGGATTGGCCCGCGCAGCCTTTGAATTTTCCTCAAAGCTAACCTCTTTTTGTGAGGGAGCATTTAATGAGAGATAATTTGGTGGAGCCAACGCTTTTTGATAAAACTAATAAATAAATGAATAAGGCTTTTCCTCTCGTTAAGGCTCCATTGTTCCCTACCCCTGCTACAGGAAGTAGGCGTAGTCTTAATATTATCTTTAAACAATTGTTTTTAATAAAAAATAATATTTCCGTCTTCGGTTTATATTTGTTATTTTGTATTTAAAATATTTGGACGTCTGGAGTGCATTATTTCGACAGAGTAACTCTTGGTTGTAAAATGTATGACCGGGAAATATGCTATTCAACGAATTTAATAAATGAATTGTATTTAAACAAGTTTTAGAGCAGCATTACATCACATGATTTTGCGCAGGGTCACCATTTCTTCTTTAAAAAAAATCGCGTAACGACAAGTAAATCGCGTAAAAAAGGTAACGGTGCCGTCCAAAAAAATCGCGTAAAATCAAAATCGTGTAAAAACAAGATTGGGTATAAATCACTATTTTTCAACACTTTTACCCTCTGTGGCCCGCGAAAGATTATAAAATTGATAAATTGGTCCTTCTTTCAAAAAGATTGCGCACCATTGCTTTAAAGGGTAAATTTTTTAATGTGTGTGATAATGAAAAGGATATGTTTTGATATGAAAAAGGAAAGGAATTAAGCAAATTTTTACTAAGCTATTTTTGTTATGTATTGATATGATTATTTTTTTTTTATTTAGCGGTCGTACACAGAAACGTGAAGTTTCATTAATTTTCAACTTGTTTTCAGTTGATTGAATATCATGTTTGAAAAAACTCTTTTTATAATAATGAGAAAAGAAAAAAATAAACCTGTTTATTTATCCAGTCTCTGATTGTAAACTATGTTCTGAAAAAAATAAATGTTGTAATAAGAAAAAATGGATTTTTATTTTTTCCACACCGTGTTTGTGTCGATTCTTAATTTGGTAGAGGTATAAAAAGTTTTAGTTTTATTATAAGAATTTTTTTTAAAAATTCACATGTTTTTCGACACATCACATCACCATCAGAATTATAAACGCGATATACACTAATTACTTGGACTATTATTGGGATAAAGACTTCCAATTTAGTATTCGGATATGTTTCCATTAGCACTTTATTCAGATCTTCTGTCATTAGTATGACTGACAGTATTGAACATACGATTCACGGACTTAAAGATCTTCGTTAGCGGAATGCGTCCGGTAACTGAATTAATAATAACAACCCCACTTATATTCGAAGAAGCACAAAAACACGGGTACGAACGCGTTGTGAGTGGTGCTTAGTGGAACAGCACAAACAGGAATAGGGTCATGGCAACAGTCTATAATGCAGTGATGTAGGAAGGGGTCCTGCTGCCCGGGGCGGTTATTTAATTTGCCGCCCCCCATATTTTTTTCTAATTTTGTTTTAAAATCACTTCAACTGTTTTTATCCATGAACTAGACGTTTTTACTACAGGTGTCTTAATTTTTTTAATGTATAAATATAATTTATCGAAAAACATTGAATTTATTTTTGAAAATGCCGCCCACAAAAATGTGCCGCCCAGGGCGATCTGCTCTTGCCGCACCTCTCTTGCTACGTCACTGCTGTAATGTATTAAAATTAAATATTAGGAATCGTTATCAAAACATATTTTTTTATCTTAAAATATTTTTTTCAAGGAGCGATGATTTACAAGTCTCACTAGATTGAAATGCAGACTCAGCCTTAAATTCTGTCACGTTTTTTTCAGAAAAAGACAATTTATACATACAAGGTACTTAATAATACAGGTCAGAAATTATTTACTTGTTTGATACTTCACGTGACATACAAAAAAAGACGCGGAATACCCTATAAATTATTCATGGTTATTAAACATAAACAAATAAATAGGCAATACAAATTAATATCTCCGACTGACAAAACACAAACAAAAGACATATGGTAAGTAAAAATAAGACATGTGAAAGAATAGAAAAGGGGCAAAGCATAAGCTTAAAATTAAAAAAATAAAGCTTCACTTAATTCTTCTTCTTCTTTGGCCATGTTCGCTCCCTATTTGGAGCATATGGCCGCCACGCAGCACCTACATGTTTCCCTGTCTCCCGCCAATTGCTTTGCTTCCTCCCATGACATACCAGCATCCCTCAGTTCCGCCGAGTACATCCTATGGATAGTACCCGACGGACGTCCGGGACGCCGGAATCCCACCGGTCGAAAGAAAAGGCAGGCAGGATTGAGGCTTTCCGGAGGCATCCGCAGCACGTGACCCAGCCAGTTCCAACGTCTCTCCGTAGCCACTGACGTGACGGGACGCTGTCTTGCACGCTTCCTTATATCTGGGATGTTAAACTCACTTAATGGGAGAGGTTAAAATATGCTATTTAATAAGAAATAAAAGAAATTGCTATTTCAAAAATAATAAAGGTTCATGAGAGAAGCTTGATCTTCTTGTTGAAGTTGAACTACCGTATAGTCAAACGGGAATCACAGAACTTCTCATTAAAAACCCATACAGAAAGATTTGTATAGCACATGAAACCACATTAACATAATTTTGGAGAAAAAAATTAGACAATGCTAAAAACCAGATAATGGAATAACGTTTTAAATTTTTATTGATTTCGACGTAAACTATTATTTATATGGGGGTGAGTGGAGGCGAAATAAGCAACTTTTAGAACCCTCTAACTTTTTAATTTAGCACTTCACAGCTCCATAAAACAGTTTATAATTACACCAATGATCCGGGAAACATCGTTGAGATTCACTTTGGCCAATTCACTTCCCGTTCGGACTCTGGGGGTACTGAATTTATTCGCTAAAAGATTTTGTAGGCTTAAAATGCTCGTCCAGTGAACTTGGCCCGATGCAAAAGCTAAGAGACAGCATCTTTCGATATCATAAACACCAGCTGATATGGAGATGGAAAGACTAAACTGATTTGTGTACAAGGGTGTGACCTTTTGTTGATAGTTTATCTTCCTATATAATATCAACCTCTCACAATGTTTAATGAATCTTTAAAAACGGCGGCGCAGGAGAGGTGTTAAGTTACTAATGGTCGTCAACTATTTATACATATATCGACTGTGGAAAGGAAAAAGGATGTAACCAACACATAAAAAAATTTACAGGAGAGACAAAAAACTTTTTTTGGTGATTTTGGATCAAAGTCAAATTATGAAATATACACAACCTTGAAGTACAAGGAGACAGATAAACTAGTTTTTAATTGATTTAAACTAATATTAATGAAATATTTTTTCAAAAAAACGTTGTTTTAAGTATTTTTCCAGATCGCAATTTTCATAGGCCCTTCTTTTTTCAAACTTAAAAGATAAATTTAGGTAGTAATTTGGCATTTTCAGCTTACATCTTTTTGATGGAACTTGTATCAAGCTGTATAAATTGTGATTATCGAAAAAAACTTTTCCACATTCGATATGTATATACATATGTACATATATTGGCAAATAGGGTGAATAACACTTGCTTAATATGCTAAAGATCCCGAATAAGCAATCAGGAAATAGGATATGTGTAAAGTAATTTTAGAAAAAATATTCCTGATAAAATAAAAAGGCCTCCCAATGAAGGTATCTCAACTCAACAGAAGTTTTTCTATGAGAACTGTCTGTTACTCAGTCGCTCAATCTCTCATTTTCAAAGAGAGTGGTAGGGATAGAAAGGAGTTTACTTATCCATGTCCGCTACCAATGTGGAGCGTATGGCTTCCTAAAGGAGGTATTTCAATCGAAATTTTTTCTACGAGAACTTTTCGTTAATCAGTTACTCAACCTCTCATAGAGAGTAGTAGGAATAGAAGGATAAGGCTAGGGTAGGATTTTTCCTTCAAATCTTATGTTGGAAAATAAATCTTTAGTACTGGTTTCAAGTATAAACAGCGATGTGCAGTTGAAGTACACTGGAAGATTCCGTATATATTTCATTGAAAAGGAAGGAACTGTGGAGTATTTTTATTAAGCATTTCGATTTTACAATTCTCAGCCTCGTCGTAAAATATAATATATTTTTACAGTGAATAAATAGTACTGTCTAATACAGAACAAGTTGTCAACATCATTTGAAAATTATAACATGTTAATAGTTTTTAAAATCCTGTTTTAATGTAGCTTTATTTGACCAGTATTATCGGGTAAAATTTATGAAGAAAACATTTTATTTCTTCCATATATTTTTTTCCTAAAGCTAACATTATTCGCCTGCTGTGGCCCAGTTGGTAAGAGCTTGCTCTTCCGATCACGCAGGTCTGGGTTCGATTCCCGGTCAGATCACAGTGAATTTGAGAATTATTCAATTCAAAGTTGTGATCGAAGACTGGGTGTTTGTGATGTCAATTCACATCATTTCCTCTCCTCCAATCCTTCTGATCCTTTAATAACTGGGCGTAGAATAACGATTAGCCAACCACTAGTCCTGTTCTAGTCTTATCCTTCTTTCCCTACTCACATTGAAAAAAATGAGGTTGAGCGACTGAGTAACAAACAGTCCTCGTAGAAAAAATTCTGTTAAGATACCTCCATTAGGAGGCCATATGCTCCACATTGGGAGCGGACATGGATTTTAAAAAAAAAAAAAAAACATTATCAACCGGTAAAAAATAATCATGTTCATTAATATAATATAATATAAGATTGCCGCCTGTGTGGTCGAGTGGCCAACATTCGAATCCCAGTACGGGCAGTTTTATAAATTGATTTTTCAATCGATTTATGAATTTCTTTTCAAAGGCATGGATGTATGTGATGTCTTGCATTCTCCCCTCCCACCCATCCTATCCTATGAACGGGGCGTATGGAGAGCGATTAGCTAACCACTAGTCCTGTTCTTGCCCTTTCCTTCTATTCATACTCTCTTTGAAAAAAGAGAGGTTGAGCAACTGAGTAACAAGCAGTTCTCGTAGAAACATTTCTGTTGAGATAAACTCCATTAGGAGTCCATATGCTCCATATTGGGAGCGGACATGGAAAAAAAAAAAGATTGAGTAAGACTAATGACGTGGCAAGAATATAAACAATGGGTAATTCCAACAATTGTCAGCAGACTTATCATATAAATTAAAAATAGTGCAAATTTATCGAATGCCTCAAATTTGGCCTTCGTTGAGATGAGAACAGCGTTGCATAATGACCACAACACCATTTAAGTCTAGAAATGCCAATAGATATCAGTTATTCTTTGATCATATTCATCCTCTATGTGGAGACATGTAAGCATCCCTCAGTTATGTTGGCTACATCATATGGACAGTCTTCGACGGTCGTCTATGTCGATAGGCAGTATTGAAGCTCTCCGTAGGCATCCGCCGCGCGTAACTCCATGAACACTGACGTAACAGGACGCTATGTTGCACTTACCTAATATCCAGATATTTCCTAGATATCTGTTATAGTTACGAAGAAGAACGATTTATAAAAATGATACAACAATAATAAGATAATTTTGTTGAAAACGTAATTTTAGACGTAATCGATATAAGTTAAAATCTCCTTTTGAATAATCCGTATTCAAGCAACTTTAATCTAAACTGAATATTGGTTACACTTAGCTTATTTAAGACCAGTTTTATAAAATTATCAACCCTTGGGAGTAACGAATAGTGATGCATTTTTTAAAAATCCATTTCCGCTCTCAATGTGGAACATATGGACTCCTAGTGGAAATATCTCAGGAGAAGTTTTTCCACCAGAACTGTTTTTAGTCAGTTGCTCAACCTCTCTGAGATAATATAGAAGTATAGGATAACTACAAAACTAGTAATTAGCTATTTTCTCTCGAAAAAAACTTCCACAAAGTTACCGCCAAACCTACTATCAAATATATTAAAATTACGATAGTTTGTCTGAATTCAAACTATTTTTTTACATCGGAGTCCGGAGGATAGATTATAAATGACGTAGCTGGAGTCAGAGTTAAGGTTTTTTTATGACTACACCCCTGGAGAAAATCAAAACCGTCGGTTCGGCATCTAATATTAACACATGTATTTTGATACATCTTATAATATGCATAAAAACTTGAAACTAAAGTATGATCGTAAAAGGTAGCTTTTAATGAACTTTGTGTCGATATTTTTAAAAACAATGCCGATTATAGGAAAGACTACTTTGATCAAAAATTGTCAGTTAGTCATAAAAAAAAAAAGTGCAATTTATTGCATAACTGGTTTACCGGTATTTTTCATTTTAAAATCGATAATGACAAAAGTAACGCTGATTTTCTGGAAGTCCGCTTTTGGTATGGCGGTGTTGCGATCTCTACATATAGGCCGTTGAATCAGAATATTGAATATAAAATTGTAGGTATTTTTCAAAGGGTTTACCGATCTATAAAAACAGAGTAACATAAAACACGAGTGTAAGTAGACTGGTCTTGTGTGATTTCGACAACACTCCAACCCAAAAAATACGTAAATCCTCATCTCTGGTTCTACACATCGTGCTTTTATTTACTTTTAAGGTAAATAATAAAGAACATATTTTATCGATAAATTTTCAAGTTTGCAATACAAAGTGCTTGCGGGGAAAGTTGACTGCTTGGAATCATTAGAAGGCTTTTCGTTGCGCGTGACTGCGTCCTAGTGCCTGCTTTTGGCTGTACGTAAAATAGATAAACGTATATAACCATATGGCTTATCACTCAAGTTACGATAGCGTTCTCCATTAAAATTTTCCGTAAAGCTACGTTCATCTCCAAAAACTTAAATGTCAATAAACCCACACCTTCAGACCATAGGGTCCCATACTGTCACTTTTAATGAATGCAAAGGTGACTGATGAATATATTGAGAATTTTCTGTTTAACGTATCCTAGAAACAGTGCCGACGCGAGGTTATTTGCCGCCCTAGGCAACGATTATTGGCGCTCCCTCTTTTTTCGAAATAATGAAAAAAAATAGCTCGGGATCATAGATATATGTTTTTCTATACCCATGTTCGCTCCCAATGCGAAGCATATGGTCTCTTAATGGAGGTATCTCAACAGAAGTTTTCCTATGTGAACTGTTTGCTACTCAGTCACTCAACCTCTCTTTTTCGAATTATATAAAATACGATACATAATTACAACGAACAAATACAAGCGTCAAAATAAAAAAAACTTTATGGTTGGAGTATACAAAAATAATTTGAATACTCCATTTATGCGCCCCCTAATGGTTTGCGCGAAAGGCGATTGCCTATTTCGCCTGTATGGTGGCGCCGGCTCTGCCTAGAAATGGTCTTTATCGCAGTATGGTTTTTCATTAAAATGAAGGTTATCATGATCAAGTTGAGACAGCTTATTGGTATAATACGTAAAGGTGTCGTAAATTGTGTTGCGAAAGAAACTTTCAGTTGAATTATTGAATGAAAAAAATGCGTAATTTTCCAAAATGTTAAATTGTTTGAGCACGGCTTCGAATTGAGGTTGAAAAAAGTGCGATATTTAATTATAACTAGAAAAAGGAGAGATTCATAACGCATTTCAATTACAGAGTATATAAATTATAAAATATATTAACTATCTACACCAGTGCTTCCCAACCTTTTTCGTTCCACGGCCCCCTAAATCTAAAAAAAATAATCCGCGGCCCTCCTCAATTGCCTCCGTAACTCTTTTTTTTGCTATCGGAAGCACTATTTGTACTTTCTACTGAATTTCGCGCCCCCCGCGAGAAATCCTACTATTTCTGAAAAAAACATAATCAAATATTATGTTTTTCAATAATTCAAATTATCTTTCGGTTTAAGCCGGATAGCTGGCTTATTGGTAGTTGAAAACTGGTTATTAATTGACTGCCATAGTATACAGTATTTAACTTTATCGCAAACATCTTTTTTAAATATGTTATTTACCAATAGTAGCACGTAGATGAGTAGAATATTTGAATTTGTATATCGTTATTTGTATTCCTAGAATTATTGGATGAAAAAAAACTGCATCGATTTAAATATAATGTAATTTTGAACTCTGCCTAGCTTAGGAACGTCACTGATGCAAAACAGTTTTTTGTCATTTACTCACAACTTCAAAAACCTTACAGGAAGCATTTTGCAGCTCGATGATTCAATTCATCAAAATGAAAAGATAGAGTAGCCGTACAGACTGCCGTCGAAATATATATATACTATAGGATACGCACATTTTAAAATACGACGTCAGTTCCGCTGGATCCGGTAATTCTCGCTAATACAGTAAAAGTTGAAATATTGGATTTCACCAACTAAAGGGTGTATGTCAAATGGAACTCCAATGAAACACAGTACTAGGCCATACGAGAAATTCAACGGATGTCAATTGAGTGCTTCTCTTTGTTTCTTTAATTTAATCAGCCTCCAACCATACAGCGATCTACCTACCAAGTCCATTACCAAACGACATATCCCAGTTCAATCCATATTAGCAATAACAAATGCAATAACGGAGCAGCAACGGGAAGTAATAATATGTATATCTATCTATTCTAAAAATACCTGTGACAAGACTCTGGACGACGACCAATGAATAAACTTTATATTGTAACCAACGAAACTCAACCTTTTTTTTGTCTGGGCCGCGTGCTGGTTTTCGGCCGCAACATATTAACAATAATACATACATATACCACATATATGCAAACATAATATAAATATAAGTACAGCAAAATTCAAATGTGTCCAAAATATTCATTATTTTATGTATAGTTTTGCAATCAATATCAGATGGCTGGAAAACATCTGGTGACTATGATTATTTGTGACTACGCATGTTGAGTATTGCTGTAGTGGCGAATTAAGATCTTGGGAGGCCCCAAGGGCAATCAATTTTGGAGGCCCTATTTTTCAGATAACTTAAAAGCATTGCAAAGTTCCATGTAAAGTTAAAATTAATATAGAAAACTGAATACAAAATATATGGATTACTTATCATATTAACTATTTTGAGGCCCTTAAGATTCTGAAAACCCAAGCGCGACCTTCAATCGCTTTTAGGGTAATCCGCCACTGTGTAACAGTAAAACGTCAGTAAATCCTGATCAAAGTTTGCGTGGATACAGAATCCATTTGCCGATAGTCAAGATAGAATTAGCAAAGAAATAATTTATAAAAGAAAAAATTCACTCATTTTCAGTTGAATCTTAGCGTAGAGTATGAAATACTGTATTGTAAAGCCAATGCCTTTGTGGTTCATAAGCTAATATTTGCGCGAAATGGGTTTTGTGGCAGTGACTGAAATGAAAACGAGAGGCGTATTAACATTATGTTTGGAAGCCACTGGATTTACGGTGTATCGTAAAACTCTCCAATGACGTTATATAAGTAGTTGTTGATTGTACTCCTATAAAATAGAGTGAAATATTGAACTGAGTATTTGTTCTATGTTTAACCGGATGTCGAGAGCCGACGGAATCACGGAATGTGATAAAGTCGAACCTTTGTGCAATTACTAATAGTGAGTACCCTTTATATATAAAAGTTTAGTTAATTTAGTGACGGAACTTCTCAGGGAATTGTGAGAGACTACAAACTGTCAATATCAATTGAGATTTAAAGAGTAGTGAAAAAACTAACCTAAATAGTAAGGGCGTCCAATTACTTTGACGGATTTTGGTATTATACAGTAATTGGACAGTTTTTTTAACAGTAGTTCAAGTACTATGTCTGCCTGAAGTTATTTAATATCAGTGAAATTTGATGCGGTTCATTGATTTATGAATAAAAACTTATTTTCAAATTTTAATTTTACTTGGTCTTTTCGTTCAGTAATTGACTAAGGTTCAAGATGAAAAGAAACAAATACGCGAAGAGAAAAAAAGGAAAGTTAAGGTAGGTGAGAAAATAAAGACCCAGAAACTAAAGACAACGAAATTTCAAAATGAGAAAAAAGACTATATAAAAACGAACCTAGTACTTCAAAGATTCAAATTGATAATTCAACCGTCAAATTTTGGAGAGATGCAACATACGCAGAATGAGTATTGAAGACAATGGCAGCACTAGTGAGCTGCATGCCTAAAAAGCATTACATTATCTTACCATTATATTACCAACAAAAGAGGATAATGACACACTTTTTTGCTATATTTGCTATTATGCAGTGCTTTTTTTTGAAAATAAAAGGTACCGGAAGTCACTTCTTGTCAAGATTTTTTCTCATATGGATTCCTAATACAAATATCTAAACTGAAGTTTCTTGACGAGGACTTTTTGTTAGTCAGTTTCTTAACATCTATTTTATCCGAAGAGAATACGGATAGAATGAAAGGGGTAAGATAGGACTAGTGATTAACTAACCGCTATCACTTTGCTTCGTACTGTGATTCGAGCCCATGAAAGCAAACCATATTGACTACTGCGCTATGGACCCGACTGTTGGAAAAAGGTGTTATAAATAAGAGAACTTGCAAAACAAAACAACAATATGAAGCATTAGACCCCTGGTTCTGGTCACAGAGTAAGTCTATGGAGCTGGTATTTTTGAACATAATATTAAAAAGCACCTAAGATAGGAACAAACATAATGGTTTTCGTTTTAAAAAATCAACAATTTTAAAAGCAAAATAAAAATATAACTGTATGAATATTGATTTGAAACATTAAAAATTGCTAGAAAAAGGTTCCTGAATACCGTTCTACCGTGTTACATGGAAAGAAAAGCACTGCTTTTATGTGTCTGAAGATTTTGATAATGTCAATGAAATACAAAAGAAATGTGTCATTAATTTTCTTTTTTTTGCTTAAAGTATTTTTTCATAATTTTGAAGGATTTAAATATGTTTTTATGTTTAATGATTTAAATTTTTAGTTTGTGACCAAGACTTGAGTTATTTAAATAAGGCTACAGTTTGAAAAAACGTTATGTTCAATAACTGCGACACGTTTCTCCAATTACTGTAAAATCTATATATTAATAGTCGTTAATGTCCGTCCGTCCGTCCGTCCGTCTGTCTGTCCGTCTGTCTGTAAATTGTCCCCGATTTCCCCTTCCCCTCCTCCGCCCCAGCCACGCTGTCAACATTTTTTTATTCATACTAAAGAGATACTTTTTTCGTTTGTATATTATGGTCGCGATTTCGCCTATTCGATGACGTCAAGAAAGACGGTCCCCCTCCCCCCCATCCTGCCCCGCTGTCGTCATTAATTCATTTCTTCATTTTTCTCTGACGTCATGAGTGAATTTTTGAAATCATGACATTTTTATTTTATTATGTGTAAAAACAATTAATTTTCAAAAAATATTCTCTCAAGCTGTGGGATTCGATACCATGCCCCAATTTTCATGCGCGACGTTCGGACGGCTTACACACTGATCTATGAATCCACTTGAGAAAAGCGATATAAAAACTTTATATAATTTAAATAATACAAAGCAAAAAAAAAGAACGCGTTTTAAGTGAACTAATAATGACATCTGTGGGTGAAATCTTGCACTAAACGATTTTGAATTCCAAGATTTCCACCTGCAGGGTTGTGAACGGCTATATAGGGCTGCTCAATTATATATAATAATTTAATTAACTATTTATTTATATATATACGAAAAATGGTTGTTAGCAAACTTAAACATTATTCCAAAAATTAAATAATTTACGAGGTCTATTTCTGCTAATAGGAAAAATAATTGTTAGCAAACTTAAACATTATTCCAAAAATTAAGTAATTTACAAGGACTATTTTTGCTACTATGAAAAATAATTGTTAGCAAACTTAAAAATTATACCAAAAATAAAATAATTTACGAAATTTCTGCTTCTAAGAAAAATGGTTGTTAGCAAACTTAAACATTGTTCCAAAAATTAAGTAATTTACAAGGACTATTTTTGCTACTATGAAAAATGGTTGTTAGCAAACTTAAACATTATTCCAAAAATTAAATAATTTACGAGGTCTATTTCTGCTAATAGGAAAAATAATTGTTAGCAAACTTAAACATTATTCCAAAAATTAAGTAATTTACAAGGACTATTTTTGCTACTATGAAAAATAATTGTTAGCAAACTTAAAAATTATACCAAAAACAAAATAATTAACGAAATTTCTGCTTCTAAGAAAAATGGTTGTTAGCAAACTTAAACATTATTCCAAATATTAAATAATTTACGAGGTCTATTTCTGCTAATAGGAAAAATAATTGTTAGCAAACTTAAACATTATTCCAAAAATTAAGTAATTTACAAGGACTATTTTTGCTACTATGAAAAATAATTGTTAGCAAACTTAAAAATTATACCAAAAACAAAATAATTAACGAAATTTCTGCTTCTAAGAAAAATGGTTGTTAGCAAACTTAAACATTATTCCAAATATTAAATAATTTACGAGGTCTATTTCTGCTAATAGGAAAAATAATTGTTAGCAAACTTAAACATTATTCCAAAAATTAAGTAATTTACAAGGACTATTTTTGCTACTATGAAAAATGGTTGTTAGCAAATTTAAACATTATTCCAAAAATTAAATAATTTACGAGGTCTATTTCTGCTAATAGAAAAAATAATTGTTAGCAAACTTAAACATTATTCCAAAAATTAAGTAATTTACAAGGACTATTTTTGCTACTATGAAAAATAATTGTTAGCAAACTTAAAAATTATACCAAAAATAAAATAATTAACGAAATTTCTGCTTCTAAGAAAAATGGTTGTTAGCAAACATAAACATTATTCCAAAAATTAAATAATTTACAAGGACTATTTTTGCTACTATGAAAAATAATTGTTAGCAAACTTAAAAATTATACCAAAAACAAAATAATTAACGAAATTTCTGCTTCTAAGAAAAATGGTTGTTAGCAAACTTAAACATTATTCCAAATATTAAATAATTTACGAGGTCTATTTCTGCTAATAGGAAAAATAATTGTTAGCAAACTTAAACATTATTCCAAAAATTAAGTAATTTACAAGGACTATTTTTGCTACTATGAAAAATAATTGTTAGCAAACTTAAAAATTATACCAAAAATAAAATAATTAACGAAATTTCTGCTTCTAAGAAAAATGGTTGTTAGCAAACTTAAACATTATTCCAAAAATTAAATAATTTACGAGGTCTATTTCTGCTAATAGGAAAAATAATTGTTAGCAAACTTAAACATTATTCCAAAAATTAAGTAATTTACAAGGACTATTTTTGCTACTATGAAAAATAATTGTTAGCAAACTTAAAAATTATACCAAAAACAAAATAACTAACGAAATTTCTGCTTCTAAGAAAAATGGTTGTTAGCAAACTTAAACATTATTCCAAATATTAAATAATTTACGAGGTCTATTTCTGCTAATAGGAAAAATAATTGTTAGCAAACTTAAACATTATTCCAAAAATTAAGTAATTTACAAGGACTATTTTTGCTACTATGAAAAATGGTTGTTAGCAAATTTAAACATTATTCCAAAAATTAAATAATTTACGAGGTCTATTTCTGCTAATAGAAAAAATAATTGTTAGCAAACTTAAACATTATTCCAAAAATTAAATAATTTACAAGGACTATTTTTGCTACTATGAAAAATAATTGTTAGCAAACTTAAAAATTATACCAAAAACAAAATAATTAACGAAATTTCTGCTTCTAAGAAAAATGGTTGTTAGCAAACTTAAACATTATTCCAAATATTAAATAATTTACGAGGTCTATTTCTGCTAATAGGAAAAATAATTGTTAGCAAACTTAAAAATTATACCAAAAACAAAATAATTAACGAAATTTCTGCTTCTAAGAAAAATGGTTGTTAGCAAACTTAAACATTATTCCAAATATTAAATAATTTACGAGGTCTATTTCTGCTAATAGGAAAAATAATTGTTAGCAAACTTAAACATTATTCCAAAAATTAAGTAATTTACAAGGACTATTTTTGCTACTATGAAAAATAATTGTTAGCAAACTTAAAAATTATACCAAAAATAAAATAATTATAATATAAATAATAAACATAAACATTATTCCAAAAATTAAATAATTTACAAAATTTCTGCTATTACGAAAAATAGTTGTTAGCAAACTAGAACATTATTCCAAAAATAAATAATTTACAATTTAAATACTGCAGGGCAGGGCTGTCGATATACGCCCCGAGATATTTCTTTTACTATCAGAATTTCTGGATTATTCAATAAATAGGTTAGTAATTTATTTTTCACGCCAGTAACTTTTCTGACTACTTAAAAATGCAACAAAAATCTCTCCGTTGAGGTCAACGGGCTTACAGCTAGTACTATCCAATTACTATGACATCCCAGATTTTTTAGTCAAATATGAATATCTAAGAAAACTTTAAGTTCCTACCTATAACTCTTATTTTATTTTACATGAATCTCATAAAATTCCACATCTTTACATACATCTGGTGTTCCTAGATACGTATATTTTTGAACTTATACTTTGCTTAAGAAAAGTACTTTCTTAAATTTCCTAGTACTGTAGCATTCACCCCAGTAGATTTTGGTTGATAAGCGACTTTTTGTTGAAAAAAAATGAGATCTCTGCTTAACGATAAGGTTGCACAATAATCAATTTACCTAAAATCATCCGCCGTGACGTCTAGTAGGAAATGCTGACAAATTTCATGCAAAAGCTTTCACATTTTGACGCGATCTAGCGCCATAGAATTCTATATTTTTTGCGATCGTTGTCTATGAATTTTGTATACAAAATGTATCTGTCAAACTGACATGTTATGTCGGCTCAGATGAATGTAACTTCGTAAGCTTAGACAGTCATGAATTTAGCGAGTATCACATGAAGGTACATTTGCATCGACATGAAATAAAATGCACACAAAATGCATGGAAAATATTCCTTACAACATGCTTATATTTTTATATCGAAAATGTATTATGCCTAGGGTTGTCGGATTGCTCGCAAGTCAAACCGGGGCATTTGACCGATTTGCCGATCAGCATGACTCATTTTTTTTTAGCTCTTCCAGGACATTTGAATCCAATATCCCAAGAATAAACGATTTCCCCAAATAATCAGCGTGACTCGCAAGCCGGAACATTTGGGCTTCACGAAAAGTTGGTTCGGGACACCGGGAGCAAGACTCAAAACCGGTGACAGTCCCGATTAATCGGGACTTCTGATAACCCTAATTATGCCGCAATTGTGGGGTTATAGTGCAAAACGTACTATTTCCAAAAATCAAACTTTTCAATAGAGCCAAAAATCTATAGCGAATTACACAAGCATATTATGATTGTATCAATCAAAAATCATACAGTTAATTATTTAAAAATCATTGATCTGCTTAATAAACTTGGCATTATATGGTGAAAAGTATTTTTTTTTATTTATTCTAATGTATTTTTTTTCCAAAACGCACTATTTCCTGGATATACTAAATATTTTTATTTCAGTGAGGTGAAGGTTTTTAAAAATTTTGGATTTTCTCGTCACCCTACAAATATTGGCGTTGGAATGTAAAATGAAGCAACACCACCGCTAATTTTTCCATTTTGAAACGTATTGATTTATGAATTTCTGTTCGAAGGCATGGATGTATGTGATGTCTTAAATTCCTCTATCCCACCTATACTATCCTATGAATGCGTATTGAAAGCGATTAGCTAACCAATAGTCCTGTCCTAGCCCTATCTTTCAATTCCTACTCTCTTTGGAAAAAAGAGAGGTTGAAAAACTGAGTAACAAACAGTTCTCGTAGAAACACTTATGTTTAGTTAAACTCCATTAGGAGTCCATATGCTCCACATTGGGAGCGGACATGGAAAAAAATCATATGGGGAAAGAATAGTCTTTTTCCTTTTTTTTGTTCTATTTTTCCAGACGTCCTATCTGCAGACAAGTAGCAATGCCACGGACAAGAAAAATATTTTTTATTTTATCAAATTGCATTTATTACTTTAAATTTAATTTAGTAAGATATTTTCAGACCAATTTTAACGTCATGGATGTTTTAATATCATTTTAGGTATGTATCCTCTTAAAATGTTTAAAAAATCTGCAATTGCTGAGCACACTTCATCTGGTCCTTTTCCTGATTCAGTTTTCTATAAGGAATAAACAAAAATATTTTTTTCCTTCACTGTCTTCAAAAAAAATTACAATGTTTAAATATTTGTGTCAAATTGCCAACATGGCAGCTTAATACAAATAGTGCGTTTTGCAAAAAAAATATGTTGCTCCTCATAAATTTCTATTGGAAATAGATATCATGCAAGGAGGCTGCCGTGCTATTGGAAGTATCAAATGAAACTAGGTTAAATGGCAAACTTGTGTGAATTGATCATCATTCATGACAGGGTTGTTCTGTGGTATTATGACATCTTATATAATTCAGTTAAAAATGCTAAATATTAAATAAATGAGTAATTTCTACGAAATACTTTTTAATGCTTCAGTCTTTCAATCAAATATCGACAGTGAGCCCATTAAGAGTGATCTAAATGAACGTTGGCAGTGTCTTCTGCATTACTGGTAGATTCACCCCTATTTAGAGATCAGTTAGACGATTCATTGCAATAATGATTACCGTAACGATTACCAACAGCGGTGGGCTGCCAACATGTTAACAAGGGGCTCGCTTATTCTCAGAGCTATTTGTGTTGTTCTGAGTGAAAAGCGATTTTTATTTGATGATCATACTTATACAAGTAAACACAATAATTTTTGAGGCAATCGAATGTATACTACTTTATAGTTAAACTATTGTAAATAATATATATATATCAGAAATTGTAGCTTAGTACTGATTCGATTTGGAAATATTGTTTTTTTTCACTTTAACAAGGGGCTCGGAGGCCTGAGTCAAATTTAACAAGGGGCTCGCGCGAGCCCCTGCGATCCCCCTCCAGCCCATCCCTGATTACTAAGCTGAAAAGTTCTAAGCATTGGCTCTATGAGGACTAGCTTCGCCGTTTCTAGACGAATTCTTTCCGGTGGTCGCCTTAAGCCGAATTTAAAATAAATCCCTAGTTAAAATAACCACCGGGTCATCAGCATTAAGAATTGAGAAGGCTAATTAGTTGTACATGAATATGACTCCATCATATCAAGTCTGTGAGTACACGGAACTTATACAAAGAATAAACCAATTTATTAATTTTCGAAAATTTTCCAACAAACAAAAGATAATTACATTTTGCAGAGTAATTGAAATGCTAATACATACTTTCATACTAAAAATTAAAGGCACTTAGAGTGACCATGTTCTCCATCAGATTTATCTATTTTAACAACTATTGTAAAGGGAAGGTAGAAGTGAATTTCAGTAAACAAACATTGCGGTTGGCAGCGGGCGAGCTAGTTGTATAATATATTTACTATAACATCGTATAAAATGCCACCACTGCGTGCAGACTACGAGATCACAAAGCGTAACTTTGTTATCCACATTATATAGCTACTGGCGTACGACTCTTTTGTGCCAATATGGTGGAGGCGAAAAGCCACCCCGTTGTGGCTTTGTCACAAAAAGCTTCAAATGAGTCAATTTCGAGCTGAATATTGATTTCAAGCCTTTCGGATACAATATCGTAGATATCTTTGAATGATGTCAAAATTGAAAATCTCAAATAAATAATTTAATGTGACTCAATCGCTCTAGCACCGTCTTTTCCGAGATAATAATGAATAGAGAGCTATGGAACTAGGACAGGATTAAAAATAAGCTAATAACTCTCGATACGTCCAATTTATAGGATTCTGATCGATTATGTAGGATGACATCACTGATCACCATTCATGTATTAGGTCATAAACCTAGTCTAAAAAAGATCAAGTAACAATAACTGTTTCGGAACAGCACGACTTTGATCACACGCTCACAAGTCCAGCTATTTATTCTTTCTGGTAATGTCAATTTAATAATTTAATCAAAACATCTAGATCAGAGGGGGTAAACTTTTCGGATGGAGGGCCAAATTCAGAAATTCAAAATGAGCGGCGGGCCGCAACTAAAATACCATTTTTCTATGTACACTATTTATGATGAAAAAAAAACAATCTTATGAGAGGACTGGAACTGTTTTACGAATATTAACATTTTTTTTAAATTCAGGTGTTCATTTTGTTGTTGAGATTCTTAAAACTTGTAAATGTTCATCAGTGATGTTTTTATTGAGGTTCATGATTGAAAATGTTTGTTCATATATAGGTTGATCCAAAAATAACGACTATTATATTTATTTTCAATCTTTTTTTTAAAATAGGCGTTAAAAGATAAAAACATGAATCTTTTTCAAAAATATAATATTGCTCGCGGGCCGCAGAAAACTATGCGGCCCGCAGGCCTCAGTTTACCCCTGCCTGATCTAGATTATATTCGTTTCTAGCCATTGCTGTGGTTTGTCATTTTTTTAAACATGTATTTATTATCTGCGACTGCTAACTTATAACGTTTGAAACATTAAATTGTTGTGAAAAGAATAGTAGCTATTTCTTTGTCAACCTTGAATTTTTTTAGTACAACGATTTAGTAAGAAAGCAAATTTTAAGGTATTAACAATTTTTACTTTACCGTATATTGCGTATTGAGAAATAGTATAATTATATTAAATAACATTTGATTCTACCTTAAAAATAAAAAAACGACCTCTTCCCTAGAACGCAGCAATTATCTCTGAGATTAAGTGAGCCCCTTGTTTACGTATTGGCAGCCCACTGCTTCCTAAGTCCCTATTGCACTATTACACGATTATTATTTTTACACGATCCAATATAACGACAATTATCTCTCATTCCTTTATATTCAATGCACCTGTTTTGTATGGAATGTTTCTTTCGCATAGAATAAGAATCGAGTGTAGAAAAAGATGTTTCGATTTAATAACATGATCTTAATTGAAATGTTTTTTAATAGTCTTCCCATCGTTTATCTCTTCTTGATGAAAGTCTTTTAGCTTGTAGTCTTTATATATTTAAAAATAAATTATAAACGCTATTGAACCTTTTTCCTGAATTTATATCATGCATATCAAGCATATCTCATCGCGTCATGACTGACATTATGGGTTGTCTTAAATATTGGAACGTTTAAGTAAACGAATTAAGTCGGACAGGAAAAAGCCGTACACACACAAAAACGGACAGGATACAACCGGACAAGAAAAATGCGGACAGGAAAAATCCGTACTCGGACAAAAACGAACACGACAGTATTCACATTTAAAATACTTCTTATCTTTTCATGAGTTTTTGAACATGAAATAATGACAAAAAGTAGATACTTAATTTTAAACGACGTCAAACAATAATCGAAATATGTATTTGTTACGTCTGACCGTTAACACTGGATTAGTTCTGTGAATAATTTTATAATGGATATAATTTATTTGAATTTCTCAGTCACATATTTTAATGGTTCACATAGACGGAAAAACTTACCAAGGTAAAGGTTTTACTGGGTCTGTCGTCGAGTGGCCAATGTCGTCGGCTTCGGATCCGGGGCTCATGAATTCACATTTCGGTACGGACGATTTCATTCAGTATATATAATTATTTTTCAATCGATGTGTGGACTTCAATATACATATTCATACCTTATTAATTTTGAAATAGTATCTGTCAAATGGAGAATTAAAAAAAATAAAAACTTAATGTCATTATTAATGTATTTAATTTTGCTAATATTTGATACGATTTTCAAAAATAAATAGTGCGTTTTAGTTGAGATGCGATTTTTTAATGAAAAAAAAATAGGAGGTCCCTGCGCACGCCTCTGGCTCCTTGTTCATTTTTTACAAACAAACTTTATCACAATATGATAATAAGGAATGCTTATCTCAACTGGGATGATTTGAAAATCTTATTAACCTAGATTCTATCAATTAAACGATTTTTTGTAAATAAGCAATTTAATATTTTCTCATAATTATATGTGTCTCTGTAGACCGTGACTCTTACTCTTAAAGCTCTCCTCAGTGGCATCCCCATTAGCAGGCTGGTTCTACACCTTGGTAGAACAAACAATTCATGTCCATATACATCTTAAATAAATATTTTCGGTGTATCTATTTTTTGAGAATTATTGATTTGTTTCTAAGCTTAACCGTGTTAAATAGGCAACAAGGTTAAACTAATGTAATAAGTTAACTTTATTTACATAATATCTTTATGATATTTTTCACCTTTAGGGTGTTCACTGTCAATACTTGGTAGAAAGGACCTATATTCAAAAAATAAAATGTACATTTGAACTAATTCCACTTTTATTTTAAAATATCAGGATCGGTTTTGTTCTTGACGATCATTATCAATGCTTTTTAAATAAAAGCGGAAATAGTAAAAATGGAAATTTTATTTTTTTAATATAATATGCTGTTTGTTGGTCTGAATTCTAAATTATGCAGTTCATAGCTCAATTCACAATCCAACACTAAGAAATGCAACGATTAAGAAAGTTATATTGTTTGATCTTTTCTTTCGACCATAAACTCTGTCGGTACCTAATGCTAACTGGAAATTGAATATTAAAAAAGACGACAAATTATTGTCATATCAACTCTGACATCCAAACTTTTATTTTAAAATATAGAGTTAAATTGATTAACATACAGCTGTTTTGGAAAACAGAATGAAGCAGGTAGTTATTAGTACTCAAAGAGAACTTATTGAATCATTAAAATTGCACTCACTTCGATTATTGATCAACAAACAGTCCACTAAAAAAGCTTTTAGTTTTTTCATAGATCTGGCTCCTTTATTGTATACTAAAAGGTATTATGGTTCGAAATCGAACTACTAGACTTTGCAACCAAATAAGATTTTATCGAAACAACATTTTCCGCAAATTTATTACATTACCTGCGATGTATTTTAAATATGTTTTACGAGTGCCAGGCTTTCTAATTTATTTTGTGTATGTAGATACTAATGCAAGTTGCAAGGCGGGGGAGAATTTATTTATTTATTGATTTGGCATTTACTTGGTAGAACTCCATTTTAATAGGGTAAAAATATCAAAGTATTTCAGTTCTACAGTTTTTTATATGTTATACGTTGATAGCTATTTTAAAAACCCCAGACTGCTTATCGTTCTTTGAAACACTAAAATCACATTAAATAAGTGCAATATATATTTTTTTAATTTTTATTTTGTTTAAAAAAATATTTGACATTACAGCTTACGCCAATGCGTCAAATATTTTGAAGTTGAAAGATCATAGATCGAGATATACTCGATGAGAATTTTTGAAAGTCACATGAGATTAACTCAAGGAGAATTGACCACACAAACACCCATGTCTTAGATCTCAAATCAAAATTGAAAAAATCCAATTTGACATTGACCTTACCGGGAATCGAACCCGGACCCACCTGATCGGTAGAGCAAGCTCTTACCAACTACACCAACGCGGGCGATAATATTAGCGTCAGTTCAAGTTCATCCGTGCGCTTGAACGCCTGAAGATACCGAAAGGCGAAACCCGGGTCGTTAGTGACAAAATCTATGGGGTAAATACATATTTTAGGCTGTTCGCAACTCCCTTTGCAATAGTCCACGCCTCGCTACCGCAAATCGAAATCGCTGACTTAGTGTTCTTTTATGTACTCTTGCAGTCTGAAGTAGGTAGATACTTTTTTCAGCTTTTGACATAAATTATTTTAAGTTATATTGCGTATTTTTACATACTGTATGCATATTTAATTCGTTTAGTAATTATGATGGCGCATATTTTTTTACGAGTTATTAAAAAATCCACTCATTCACCTGTACATCGCGAATAACTGAGATTATAAGAGCTTTTTGCTTACGTATTGGCAGCCCGCAGCTGGTTATATAATATAGAATAAATTGTTTAATTTTATTTTTCACCAATATTATCATTTTTTATTTCTTAAAAAAATGTACTGATCCCGGGATCGAAAAAATCTAATCCCGAAATCCCGGGATCAACATTTTGGCTCGGGATTGGATTCCCTACATGTGAGTGATGAAAGCTCTCGGTGCCTTTAGGGTGATTTTATTATACTGTGCAGTGGGTAAAAAGTTTTCGCGCAGTTGACTATCCCAAGCCAATAAATCAACGCATTCTGACGTTCATTTTTCGTGCGAATACGGGGATTTTAAGTAATTTTATTTACTAATTATTTATTTAATTTGATTAATATCATGATATCTCATAATCACAGTATATCTTTATAATCAAAAAGATCTTGAATAGATTTTAAAACTTACTTTGAATACATTATTCCTTTCTGTTTTAACATCATATCTTTCACTTGAAGTATTTCGGCTTCTTTTTGTACATTCCAGTATTCAACCAATTATCCATAGGTTTTTGAATAATAATAGTTGTATGGAATAAGAAAACGATTGTGTGAAAAGATACAATATTCAACGTTATAATCTTATGACGATCATACTAATAAACTATATTAGTATACTATACTAGTATTTGCAATATGTACCAGATTCAATATATGTATATATGTACAGGGCCGGCGCTACCATACAGGCGAAATAGGCAATCGCCTAGGGCGCATCAATTGAGTAATCAAGTTTTTTTTTATTATTATAACAAATAATAGTTTGTACTTGTATATGTTCGTTATAATTATGTATCGTATTTTATATACTTCGAAAAATGTAGGTTGAGCGACTGACTAACAAGCAGTTCTCGTAAAAAACTTCTTTTGAGACACTTCCATTAGGAGGCCATATGATTCACATTGAGAGCGGACATGCGTGTAAAAAAAATATTCCACAGTTTGTTGAAAAGGGGGCGCGCCAATAACCATTGCCTAGGGCGCCGAATAACCTCGCGCCGGTACTGTATATGTATCTAACAACTCTGATGTAACGACAAATTCATTTTAGAAAAATTAGCGTACAAAACTATTGTATAGTTTTATTTGTGTAATTTTAAAGTTCAATCAATATTTAAATTATTGGTTATTTATTGAATTGCGTGATTATCAGATATTGATTGAGAACTTAAGTGATGATACTGCTGAAAATTGACAAGACTGGATTAGGTACTGGTTCATGGAATCTGTAACAACAATATTATAAAAGAACATTTTTTGTAGACTTTCTTATATGATATAATTGTTATATTTTATAAAGAACTTGAACGGTTGAAATAAGTTCTCAATAAACAACCTCTATTAATAATTTAAATTTGAACAACATATGCTAAAGTTATTGGAGAGGGTTCCCGGTAAATTGCTCGAATGGAAATTGCTCGAATAACAAGATAATCAATTTGTTTCCGTTTGTTTTGTCCGTTTGTTCTGTCTTAGCCCTAGTTTTCTATGTGTTCTGGAAATATATAGAAACAGTTTGAGTAACTAATTAATAAGCAGTTCTCGTAGAAACACTTCTGTTGAGATAAACTCCATTAAAAGATCATATGTTCCGCATTTGGAGCGAACACGGTTAAAATAAATACTTACGAAAATTATTTTTATATTTCACTCTCTAAACAAGTGTCGCACAAGATAAAAATGAAATTCGTAGAAAAAGTCGTGAAAAATCATTTAAATAACCAAACAATTCGAATAATTTGTAATTCGAGCAATTTCCATTCGAGCAATTTACCGGCTACCATTGGAGAGTATACAATAAAAATGATCACAGCAGATATATAAGAATATTAAATGATTGGAATATTTTTTTTTTTTTGAAAGTCAATGGACGAAATAAAATAAAAAGTATCGAAAATTAAGTAAAGCAAATAAACAGCATCCGATTGCTAAGGTGCTTCTAGGAATATCTAGAATAGCACGCACAATAATTGTCGCTGAGCAATTGGCTGGACTGCGAAAAATTTGTCGTTGACGGAGGGGTGGGTTGAAGGTTTTAAGGGTAGACCAGTGGTGCACAAACCGCGCCCCGAAATTGCATTTGTTGCGGCCCAAAATAACAAATAATTCATCACCAAAGTTTTCATTGAATATGATAAAGATCTGTGTTTGATACGTGAACAAATTATGCAGTAGCAAAGGTTTATAATTTGAATTGTCACTGATAGAAAACACAATACTATTTTTCAGGTCTGTGAAAAAAAAACATTTTTGAAGTTTTTTTTTGTATCGATGCATTTAATTTTAAAAAAGTGCAAAAATACATAGTTCTTATCCCATCTGTATAATGATTCTTCAAAAATCTTTAATAGTTATCGTCTTACATTTTCCAATATTTTGCGAAAATTATCCCCATCTGTAAGCGGCACATAACTTTTGAAATATAAAAATGATTCAAAAATACTGATCTGAAAAATGGAAAATGATTTTATTTAACTACTGTTACTATTATATAAAAATATCCGTAAATAGAATCTCTGTAGGCATTGCTAAATAATTATTTGTACATTTTTATCCACTTAGCCAGCGGTTACCAAACTACGGCTCGCCGACGATTTTCATCCGGCCCACCAAAAATTCTGGATTTTTGCATAGATTTAAATATAAATTTTCATAAAAACTATTTATTTCAAATCATCAATTGGAATACCACTATCTGGTATAGAAGTAAAAGTGAAGGAAGTTAGATATAAAATGTGTAGTTGGAGGCGAAAATTTTTCGAATATTCGTATTTATTGAAATTCTAAGAATTTGCAGGCAAAACAGAACAATAGAAATGTACAAACAATAACCCCAATCGAATATATTCAGTTGTATTTCTAAATTTGCAGACTACGCATTGCTTTATTTATGTGATTACTTGAAATTTTTTAGTTTATTATTCCTCTATTTATGCGATATATTTATAATAACGTGCATATTTTATATTTAAAATCACACTTCTTTTATTGCTCCAATATAACTATGTCAATGAGAATAAAACTAGATGTTATGTCGCCTACTTAATGGGAAGTGGTCAATTTGAAATTGTTTGTGTCAAACAAAGAAAAATGCATAATATGTCTAATTTGCAATGATATTGTCTCTTGTTTAAAGAATAAAATTTAAAAAGACGCTACATTACAAAAAATGGTACTAAATACGACAAATTTCAAAAAAACTACGTAAGATAACACTGGAGGAAATATATATCAGTAATAAAAATTTAAGCACGGCTTAAGCAAGTTTTCGAGCGTGTTAAATTATAGCTGAAGAAAGAAAACCATTTATTGATAGATCTTCAATGTGAGTAAACATTTTCAAAACTAAAATATATAAAATCGACCACGTGTAACTTTTTTTACACCTTAAAAACTACTTTCAAGTTGGTACCTCAAAATTAAAAGAAATAAGTTCAGCCAAACAGTTGCATACTTCGCACTAATTACAATTTACACATGATAATATCTAAACTATTACCAATTACATTTTAAAAAAAGTGCAATAGTGTAGAAAAGTAATCATCAAAAAAAATGTTTTTTTCACGAGAGTTAGGCAGCGGTAAACAACCGATTAACTCTGTTTTCAGGCGTGGAGGACATACACCCTCTTAAGCAAGGGTAACCAACCTTCTTGGACACTAAAGCGCATTCTAAAATATTGGAAGAGCGGCGGGCACCACAGATTTCATTGTTTTTTTAGCTCTTCCAAGGAATTTACCGATTTGCCCCAATAATCACCGCTACTCGTTTTTTAGCCTTTCCAAGAATTTTTAAATCCGAAAATCCGGGAATTTAACGATTTGCCCAAATTAATTGGCGGGCGCATCAACATCGATCGGCCATGGCACCCGCGGGACGGGGTTGGTAATCCCTGCTCTTAAGGTTCATAGTTATTCTCTTATAAACTAACGTGAAACTGATATAATGTAAGCCTGAGCCTTGCGCCACAAAACTTTTGCATTCCAAAATAATATGTTCCGTATTGGTGATGTCTTCAATACTTTAATTCTACCCAAATAATTCTATTGTAAAAATTAAAACTGTAGTAATGCAACTTGCCCTATCTGGTACTAATATTTCAATTTTGAAAGCTTTACTTAATTAATTTAAAAACAACAGAGCTTGTTTTCAAAATATTTTAGGCTTAACACAAATTACAAGTTTTTCGACATATTTTTTTCGTATGTTCGTATCTTACCTTGTGGTAAATGATCAATCCCAGCCTCTCTTTGTCAAAGAGAGTAGGGGATGTAGCTAGGACATAACTCGCAGATTTTTTTCTACTGATTGATTGAAATAGAAAATAATTTATGAAATATACCTGACTCGATTTCTCTACGCTGATTTTTAATATCAGTCGTGATTTTGACAATAATGACAAATACGGTCCTTTAAATCCAATATTTCACTCAATAATTATTTAGGTAATAGGATTAGACCCAACGTATAACTTTACAGCGTTAAATTGCGAAAAATAAGGTTCCTTTATCCAATATTTCAGTTAATTATTACATAATAAGATTAAATCCAACATTTTACTTATTAATCGCATTGCAGAAATTTTCGACGCGCAGTAGTGTGCAGATGTGTCAGAGGTGTTTATAGTATACCATGCATACATAATATGACTACTATTATTACGTGGTATTACTGCTCCGTTACTGGATTTGTCATTGCATCGAACGGGGAATGTTACTACTGGTAATGGACGAATTGAATTATATGGACGCTGATAAAATTGGCTAAGCGAGGCACTCGAGTGCGATCATTAGTATTAATTACGTGTATTAACTAACTGATGCTGTCTTCCATAATTCCGGTTGACATGAACCCTTTAGTTTTAAAATCCAAAACACTGCATTTCACTGTATTATCGCTAATTTAAAAGGGGCGCGTAAGATAGTTTTCCGCCAGTTTGTTAGGCAACAACCGCCAAGCTGTCCCTCTATCTTTTCATGTAGAATGTGGATGAATTTATTTGGATTCAAATTTATTCCTATCGTTGAAATGAAATATTGAATTGTATAAATACAGATTTTTGTATATTAATAATCCATTTTTAGGTAAAAAAATGTGACGATACAAAAATATGTAAACTTATAAATAATTCAAAGCACAGTTATTATAATATATAAAAAGTAGCTTCCGTCCTCGTTGAGCTTAGATCAGGGGTCACCAAATTTTTTGAGAAACTTCAAAAAAATCCGGAAAAACGAGCTGGACGACAAAGACATTCCAATTGGAACCCAATCGGAATATTTAGTTTTATGTTTTTAATATAATATGTAAACAAATGTAGTTTATAATAGAAAATATGTATTATAATGTATAGGTATCTATTTATATGTAGACCTACTGTACATCTAATTAAAAAGGAAGAAAATAATAACAAAAGCAATCCAATCCAGCAAAACAATTGAGAGAAGTACGTATATGTACATACGCATCACATTATAAAAATATATATTTAACTATGATACTATCATGTGTAAATTGAGATTAGTGCAAAGTGTCAAGTGTGTAACTATTTGCATGAACTTATTTCTTTTAAATTTGTGCTCTGCAAACTTTAAAATATGTATAACTGAATATTGTTGATTGGGGCTATTATTTGGACATTCCTATTATTTTATTTTTAAGTTCATCCAAACAGTTGCATACTTTGCACTAATTACTACTAAATAATATTTAAATATATGTGTGTGTAATTTAAACTGTATGTATACATATACCTTATTCTCTCAATTGTGTTAATTATAGCTCAATGAATGAAAATCATCCATACAACTTAATGTATAACTGACTAACTATACAAAAAAATACATTCAATAATTGTAATGCATTTATTACGTATTACTTTCTTCTTTTTTAATTTGATATAAAGTAAGCTTACGTATAGATATATACCTATACATTGTAATAAATGTTTTCCATTATCTATTGCAATATAAACTGCATTTGTTTACATTATAATTATAATATAAGCACATTTAATTAAATAATATTCTGATTGGGTCCCAAGATAAGAGTTTATTTGTCATCCAGCCCCCTAAGTTTTTAAAAATTCAATCCGGCCCGTTTATCAAAAAGTTTGGTGATCTCTGATGTAGAGTGTAGATGTTTAATGTTCTTTGTTACAGCACATTTTATAAAGTTATATTTAAAAATATATTTATATATTTTTTGTCTGAGAGTGTATGTGAACTTTTAACTGAATATGATGACCATGAACTGCAGGTGTTTTAATGAAAATATGTAAATGATATTGCTTCAAGAAAAATGTGTTTTTCTCGGCGAATATTAATTTACCCACAATCCACAACGAGTGTAATCTTCATTTTGCTAGACTTCTTGACTTTGTATGAAGCGTCCGGAAATACTCCATCCACTGTGCTTCCCGTATAAGCGCCAAAAAACTATTTCTGAAACAGTAATTAAGTACGATATATAAGTTAGTCCCATTGTTTACTGATGAACGAATTTTCCCGTACGCGAATTCTCCTCACAAAAAAACTCCGAAAATCGATTCTAATGCTAATCGTGTACTGTTCTGATTGCCAACAGCACGTCCTGCAATTTCGACATGTCGTTTCAGTTTTGTTTTGAATTTCAACAAACATTTACAAATCTTCCCATTGACTTAAATATAATATAGACCGGTTTTGCTAATGACGAGTATTATCAACTGATGTATTTTATTTAATAAATATTTTCAATTCCCCTAAAAAATATATTAAATTATGTATATTTGTTGCTTAAATCGCTACCTTGAGCAATAGTCAGATTTTTTTGATGAAACACTGATAGCTTTGACGGTAACTTTGTGGAAGTTAATTTTTAATATAAAACTAAATTTGATATCTTTGTAATTTCACTTTCTTTTGCTACAACTTGTGACTACAGTCAATGATGATGAGTTGTAGCACAAAAAGTGGAATAACAAAGTTATCAAATTTAGTTTTAAGCAATGAGATGTTTAAAGAAAACAATTGATGCCCATGAAAAATAAAAATTCTGTTACATTTATTGAAATTGGCTTGCCACTTCAAGCCATTGGTAATAAACGTAAGTAGGATAACAAAATAAAAATAAAAGTACACAAAACAAAATATTATTCTCTATAATAAACCGCAAAAGAAACTAAATAAAACTCTCATACTATTTTAATCCATGTCCGCTCCCAACGTAGAGCGTATGGCTTCCTAATGGAGGTATCTCAACAGAAGTCACAATTCCCGGGACATTTTGCAAAAAAGTCCCGGTACTTAAGACAGCAAAAAACCCGACAAATCCCGGGACGTATTGATATTTTTTTTCAAAAATAAATAGTGCGTTTTGGTTGAGATGCGATTTTTTAATGAAAAAAAAATGGAGGTCCCTGCTTAAGTATGCCACTGGCTCCCTGTTTTTTTTATAAATAAGCGTTACTACAATATGATAATAAGGAATGCTTTACTCAACTGAGATGATTCAAAAATCCTATTAAGCTAGATTCTATTAATTAAACTAATTTTTATGTATGAGTATAATTTATTAATTTCTCCTAAGTATGGGTGTCTCTGTAGACTGTGACACTTATACTTAATTACACGAATGTTTGTAAAGACGCTTAACATTTTTTTCTTGTAAATAGATGTCACTGTATACACTTTCACTAAAGCTTCCAACAATATTTACTTATTAATCTGTCGCTATTGTGCGACCATAAAGTGATCAAGGCATGTAGTGAGTATTGTCAATATTATTTGTCATAAGAATTCGCAAAAAAAAAAACTTTTTCTGTGCTTATAAAGAATTTTAAATAAAACCATTTTCACTTTAACAAAGGATGAGTATATTTATTCAAAATATTTGCTTGTATTATGGGTGAGTTTAGCGGTTTGCAGTGACACCTATGTATCATTAAGACAAATTATAAAGTGACTTACAAACATTCGTGTAATTGATAGAAATGATAGAATCTTAATAAATAGGATTTTCAAAACATCCCAGTTGACTTAAGCTTACCTTATTATTATTTTCATTAAAATTTGTCTGTTAAAAATGAACTGGCAACCAGTGGCGTGCATAAGCAGTGACCTCCTATTTCTTTTCAATAAAAAACCACATCTCAACCAAAACACACCATTTATTTTTGAAAATTGCATTCCACATTAACGAAATCAAATAAATTAATAATAACATTTTTTTTTTGTTTTTTAAAGTAATTATCCATTTGATAATTAATTTCAATTTTCTATTAGCCATTCCATTCAATTTTTAATTAGCTGTGAAAATCCAAAAAATTGAAAAATAATAAATCGTTTTCAATCGATTAATGGATGAGCGTCTTAAGTTCCAAGTAGGGCTTGCATTACCGGTCTACCGGTAAGCCAGTTTATCATGCAAAACGCACCATCGATTATTACCGGTAAATTGAAAACATTACCGGTAATTACCGGAAATTAAATTACCGCGAATCAAGGATAAATACATATTTTATAACAAAAGTTAATTGTAGACATCCATGCAAAATTAGGAGTTTCGTTTTTTCGACTCTAACAACATTAAAACCAGGGATTCGAACCGGAACTGAACAGAAAACTAAAAATCGTTAAATCGTTATTTTTTCCGGAACGAAAACCGGAACCGAACCGAAAAAAAATATCGGTTTTTTCGGTTTAGCGCATATTTTGGTATTTTAGGGAAATCGGTAAATTCCTGGGCTTTTGGATTCGAGCTGAACCGAAAACTCTTATTTTTGCCGGAACGAAAACCGGAACCGAACCGATATATATTTTTTTACTTGAACCGGAACGAAAAATATAACGGTTCGAAACCCTGATTAAAACACAGATTATTACTGGATATACTGGTGACTGTCATCACCATCGCAGTGACCGCTCGAGCTCTGCAGCAGATCCTACATACTTGTTTTAAGACTGAAGACGAAGTATGTATATTTTAAAAAAACTTACGTATTTTGGTACATATTCTTCATTTTTTACATATATTGAATTCTTGTTTATTTGCAAAAAACAAATTTGTGAATTTGAATTGTCTGAATCCTGTACTTTTCCTTGAATCTTGTCGCTAACGAACCGGGTTTCGCCTTTCGGCTTTTATTTAAAAAAAATGTACATTGGAAAAATCGCTTTGTTGTTATACATATGTTTATATTTCAAGTTTTGACGTTTAGTATTTAATTGTATGACTCAATACATCAAAGTTAATCAAACATAAAAAATCTAAAAATACTTTGTAGTTATGCGATGTGTACTAAATTGCTTAACATCAACCTTAATGATAAATACATAATTATAATATGAAAGCACCTATATTTACTTGAAATACAACATGGTGTACTGCTGTATAAAAGACAAGGTTACATTACCGATCCTTAAGTCAATCATATATTATCCTTATTCTCTTAAGATTATGCACGCCTGAAATTTCTCGAAACCACTCTGATCTGGAGCATGAACAGTGGTGGGCTGCCAATACGTTAACAAGGGGCTCGCTCAATATCAAAGTAATTTATCAGTCATATGCAATTATATGCAATACTTTAAATAAGCAAACGATTGTTACTTAGTACACTTAAAATATGCAACAATATGCAGTTTAACATAAACTAATTAATTTAAATGGCCAAAAATGTACTACTGTGTATACTGGAAGCTGTCGTAGATAGTATATGTCAGAAATTGCAATTATGTACTAGTTTGATCTGAGAATATTGTTTTCTATTAATTTAACAAGGGGCTCGCAGGCCGTGGTAAAATCTAACAAGGGGCTCGCGCGAGCCCCTCCTATCCCCCTCCAGCCCACCCCTGAGCATGAACATAATCAATGATTATTCTCTAACCTTTTAAGTTATTCAGTGAACTTGGTCTAGGGCAGAGGTGGGGAACCTTTTCTTCTCTAAAGACCGCATTCATTTTTCTGATTCAACATAAGGCCGCAGTAAATATTTGAAATCCTCAATTCGCTATGCAAAGTAGCCAAAAGGCCGCAGGTTCCCCATGCCTGGTCTAGGGCTAAAGCTAATGTTACAGTGATATTTTTTGATTAAAAATGGAACGCAACGAATTGGTATGGATACTATTTCTCCTCCCAAAGTCTGATTTATGATGCAGATACTATTCAAAGATAGAATCGATTTATTCATTTTCAATGTTTTGAGGGCTACAAAGAGCTAATGTTGTACGAACATTAATAAAATTTATAACTATTCTCACAGTATTTTTGACTTATTTAATATACCGAGAATTAGTCTTACGAGCGTTGATATTATACTATATATATTAAATTGTCTATGGAACAAAACCAATTTCATTATGGACAACATGTGACTTAAAGGCTGAAGGTAGGTAGTACATATATGTGAATGACAGTGGATTTTGCTTTCGACAAAATTATTTCTACTTGACAGACTCAAATTAAATAAAAAGTGCTAACCAAAAAGTATTTTTACGCAAAGAAAAATATGTTGGCATAATAATTAGACCCATCAGAAGTAAAATGAGCCAAATGATATTTTATAGAAAAAAAACGATTTAGATACATTATCATGTTTTGTATTTCCGATAAAAATAAAAATATGTATTTAAATAAAAATTAAATGATTGTATAATACTTTTAACCAGGGCTGTCGAGTCACGGAGAAACCATACGACTCAGACCCATTAAAACAAATATTCGAACCAAAATAGTCTAAAGCAGGGGTCACCAAACTTTTTGAGAAGCGGGCCAGATTGAACTATTTAAAAACTAAGCGGGCCGGACGACAAATAAATTCTTATTGGAATTGAATCAGAATATTATTTCATTTTATGTGGTTACATAATAATTAGAATGGAAACAAATGTTGGCCCTTCTTAGAATTTCAATAAATGAGAATATTCGAGAATTTTTTGAGTAAACGAACATCTGGTCGTCTCGCTTCCAATTTCTATCCAACTTCCTTCACTTTGAGTCCCCTACCAGATAGTTGTATGACAATTGATGATTTCAAATAAATAGTTGTCGTGAATTGACAACTAAATCATGAAAATTTACATTTCTTATATGAATAATGTATATGCAAAAGTCCTGAACTTTTCGCGGGCCGGATGAAAATCTTCGGCGGGCCGTAGTTTGGTGACCGCTGGTCTATAGTGTTGCGACTGCATGCTTGGCTGACTAAATATGTCTGATGATATACATATATAATATATGAATAAGTTAAAATGAAATGAGGAAAATATTCTTGGAGTCGGAGTCGTCTTTTCTTTACCCGACTTCACAGCCCTGCTTTTAGCCAGAAGAAAAGTTTTACCATTTATATACTGGGCTCACTTCACTTCTAAATTACTGAATTTATAGTGGGGAACGTTAAATTATCAAAGAAATCTCCAAATTTTATAAAATATCGCTACATCAATACAAACAGAAATTCTGAGTTTCAAGATGACAGTTAACCCTTTCCGGTCCTATGTCGAATCTCATTCGACATCGATTTTATTTCCGTGGGTCCTATGTCATTCGACATTTTTTTTCTTTATTGGTATCGAGTTAAAATAAGTTCAAATGTATTGAATATATTTTTTTTCCACTCGTATCTATTACAGCGGTATTCTGAGCAAAGAATCAAATGGTTTTTATGAACATTGTAATATGAAACCGTATGCCTGCAATGGATACAAAAGGGTCGTTTTAGGGGCTGGGTCGGCTCACGCAGCTCGGGCGCTAAGTTCTACATTCTTCTTTCCAACAGTAACACTTGCCACGTGCACTTGAAAATTAATACCGATATTTACTATTGTTCTAATAATTCTAACCTTGCAAAAATGCCCAAAATTACAAAAAAACGCAAAAAGGCAACTTGATACATATATTGTATAATATGTAAGGCATTTGCATTATCTTATATAATTTTTAATACTGTGTCACTGTAAACTCTGTAAGGTACAAAATCTTTTGTATTTTTAAATTGCATTGCATTGGATTTATCATTAAATTATAATGCCTTTAATGGCATTTATAGTTCAAACTTATGCTTTCCCGATTGTTTTACAGTTGCATTGGCATAGCGATATTTGAAATCCATTTGTATGTATTGAGATTTTAATAAATAGTAGTATTAATGGAAAGGAAACACCAGTGATATTAATTTTTATATGCCCACGTTGTAGTGCCCTTTACTGTACTGTCGATTGCGGGAGCCGGTAAATTGCTCGAATGCAATTGTTCGAATGTAATTGCTCGAATGTAGAATTCCTCGAATTACAAATTGCTCGAAATGCAAGTTACTCGACATGCAATTGCTCGAATATCAATTTCTCGAATTGATTGGTTATTTAAACGGTTTTAATACAGTTTAGTGTTTATTACATAGTAGTTGATCACTTGGCATTTTATTACACAGTATGTACTCTTAGTATATTATTGCTGTACTATTTATCATTGCTTATAGAATTGTCACCTGTGTGGTCGAGTGGTCAACGCTGTTGGCTTCGGCTACGGAGGACCCGGGTTCAAATCCCGGTACGGACAGTTTTATAAATTGATTTTTCAATCGATTTATGAATTTCTGTTCAAAGGCATGGGTGTATGTGATGTCTTTAATTCCCCCCTCTCAACCATCCCATCCTATGAACGGGGCATATCGAGAGCGATTAGCTTACCACTAATCCTGTCCTAGCCCTATCCTTCTATCCCTACTCTCTTTGGAAAAAGAGAGGTTGAGCAACTGAGTAACAAGCAGTTCTCGTAGAAACACTTCTGTTGAGATAAACTCCATTAGGAGTCCATATGCTCCACATTGGGAGCGGACATGGTTTAAAAAAAAAAAAATAGAATTATTATTTTTTAGATAGACATTTAAGAAATACTACCTATGTAAGTTGATCTTAATTCAGTAATATAGAAAATCAGTATTGTCTACTTTTACAAGGAGAGCCCAAAATCACTCATAATAAAAATGTTTATAGATAAGGGGTGTAACGTCTTTGTGATAGCGGTGGTAACTGGCATAATATAAATTATCGAGTAAATATCCAATATGGCGGTTAATATTATTTTTTAATTTATAGCTGCGTCAATAAGTTAATAATATTCTTAAAGAAAATATATTATGTGTGATTTGTAAAAGTGGAAAAATTAAAATTTTCGAGGAATTTGTAATTCGAGCATTTGACGTTCGAGCAATTGGTTAGTCGAGGATCTTGTTATTCGAGCAATTTCCATTCGAGCAATTGCATTCGAGCAATTTACCGGGAATCGTCGATTGCCTATATGTACTGTGGTTTTCATAAGAATTATAATACTTAGTAGATAATTTAAAATTTATATGTAACCTGCCAAATATAATAATCAACTGCCAAGATAAGCAAAATAAGCTGTAAATGTCACAGTAAATAATTGAATACTTTGTGAGTTATATTATTTTCAAATGTCTTTCATTACGTATACTCGATGCAATATAACATATTTATTAGAAAATATCAACAATGATTTATTGCTAAAATGTAAATAAAATACATGAAGAATAAAAGTTTATGATTATTTTGTTTCTAGATCAATAAATAAATAATTAGTAAAATAGTATTTTTTCTAAAATTGTAAAAACATAGAGATAAGAGCTAATAACATTACAGAAACTGCGTCATGCATTTACAATAATAATAATACAGACAAGTTGTCACCAATCTTTCGGACCTCACGGACTAATAAGCAGACAATTTGATATCCGCAGACCACTAGCTTGTTTTTTTTTTAACATATTTTAATAATTATCATTAAGATTTTTATTATGAAATAGTAATGACGCCTAATAAATTTTACAAAATATTTGGTGTGTTATTTGTTTCTTTGTGCTCCAAATAAGTTTCTGGATACTTTTGTTTTGATTTTTGTTGTTAAATCAAAAGCTAATTAGATTATTTTTATTTTCAAATAATATCGGTTTTATGGATTTATAGGTGTAAAAAGTTGTAAATTGTATTTCGGACATTCATTTTTTCTTATTTCATCAAATTTTCTTATGCACCCTAATAAGATAATGGAAAGATTTAAGTATCCGTAAATAATTTATTTCTTAATTCTAATCCATACTGCTATAGCCTTATCTTACGCTATTTCTAATATGTTCGCATTTGATAAAGAAACTTCAATGTTCTCCATGTGAAATAAAAATGTATTTTTTGCTCCAATTGGTAACATGTAATTTTGTGATTGTTAGTAAACAAGTTCATTGCACTAATTATATAACCTCAATAAAATATTATGCTACTTTCGATGGTTTCGGCGGTAACTTTGTGGAAGTTCATTTTACGCTCCTTTCTTATGCTTATCATTTTATTCCTACTAGTCTCTTTGGAAAAGATAGGTAGAGTGACTAATTAACAAACAGTTCTCGTAGAAAAATAATTTTCGTTGAGATACCTTCATTAGGAGGCCATTTACTCGACGTAGGGAGCGGACATGGATAACAAAAATGGATAACATTTACCGAGCCACTTGTTAAGATATTGGCAGCCCACCGCTGCTTTTCACGCTATACGAGAACAATATTATAGTTTTACGACAAATATTTTGAAATTCTGCCATGGTTTATAAACATAATATAAGTGGAATCGTGACGTTTTTGCAATATCTTATTTAGTTGTGTTAAGTTGTTCTTTTATTGATATAATATGTGTTGGTTTGAAGTGGTCAACGAATAAATAGTAAGTGATTTATTTGCATAAACCGATTCTGACGGATTCCGATCCGTCGACCAAACTTAACCAAACCAATGCAATTAAATTGAAGGGTAAATAGTCAGCAGTACGCAGAAGAATATAATTATAAGGTAAACCCAGTGCCAGCGCGAGATTATTATTTGGCGCCCTAGGCAACAATTATTGGCGTTCCCCCTTTTTTTCGAAATAATGAAAAAAAATGCTCGGGATCATAGAAATATGTTTTTATGTGTCCACTCCCAGTCTGAAGCATATAGTCTCTTAACACTTCCCTACGGCGCTAAAAAATACTTCCGATATGTTGCTGGCCCTTAAAGAACCAAGTGAAAAAAGATGTTTTAACACTTACCGCCCTTTGATGGACGGTAAAAACATATTTAAAAAAAACATGTTTTTCGCTTGGTTCGTTAAGAGCCAGCATTATATCGGAAGTATTTTTTAACACCGTATATAAAAATAATTTGAATACTTCATTAATGCGCCCCCTAGAGATGCCATAACCTTATTAGAATCATTTTTTTGTCCATATCCGCTCTCTAGCCGGAGCATATGGCCACCAGCATATGTCCATGATTCCTCCAAGATTTTCTGTCCCCTACCAGTCTTCTTGCTTCCTCCCATGTCATTCCAGCGTCCCGTAGCTCCGCCGAATACATCTTACAGCGGCTTTCCACGACGGCGGAACCATCAGCTTGGTAGAAGACACAAGCAGAATTCAGGCTTTCTTGTGGCATCCTCAGCACATGTCCAAGCCAGGTCCATAGTGGCTTTTTTACTTTGGATGTAATTGACGACTGCTTAGTCCGTTCCCTAATCTCTATGTTTCTGGTAAAAGTCAAACCAACGCAGGCATCTGTTTTCGAAGCACAGTATACGGTAACTCTTGGCTTTTGTAATGTGCCATGACTCGTAACCGTAAAGCAGCACTGTTACATACATGCGTTAAGCAGGAGGCACTTGATTTTGAGTACAGCCGTAAGTCCCAAGCTTTCCGCAGTGAATTAAAAGTTGCTCCAGCGATCCCCAATCAATTACTATCATTTAAAACAGAGGCTCAGCAACTAATTAAAAAGCATCTATCTTAAAAATACTTATTTCTGTTGAGACAAGCTACGCTAAAAGCATATATTCTCCAAATTTCGAGCTGAAAAAGCTTTGAACGTTTTATGTCAGATTGTTTTTGTAACTGGTTTCTTATATCAGTGCTTCCCAAACATTTAATTCTATTTTTTTTTTACTTTTAATTTAACTCTCATTTTAAAAAAATATTCCACTGACCCTCCGAGAAAAAAGATGTTTTAGTTGCCGAAAACTTATAAACAAAAATAAATAAAACAATTTTAAAAAATCACATATATGAAGCTCACAAAAACAATTGAATGAGATGTATGTGGTTGCATGTTTTTACATAACACATCAATTTCTTAATACTTTCGATGGATTCGGCGGTAACTTCGTGGAAGCTCATTTTAATATAAAATATAAAACAACAAATATAATGACAACAACAATGGATATCTCTCTCCCGATGCACATCATCAGTTAATTCATTCTAGATTTAAATTGACGACGAATGTGTATAGATTCTTGTTGAAAACATTTCAAAACCTTTTGTGAAGTCTACTATTTTTGGAAAAAAAATTGGACAACTGAGTAACAAGCGTGTCTCGTAGAAAAACATTTGTGTAGATACTTCCAATATTGGGTCATAACATAATATGTTCCACATGGGGAGCGGACTTGGATTAAAAAAATAGTATTTGAATATTCGAACAAAATATTTTTTAAGTTTTATCATTGTTTTTTTCAAATTTCTAACGACAAATTGTTCACATAAAAATACCTATTGTCGCAGTGAGTATTATACATAGTGTTCAAATACAAACAATAAATTATTTGAAAATATGATGTGACGTCAAATGTATTTTTTTTCAGTGGTTTTATTTAGTACGAAGTAATTAACATCATGGACAATACGTTAATACATATCGACTGTGGAAAGGAAAAAGGACGTAACCCACACATATCAAATTTTACAGGAGGCGCAAAAAACGTGTTTTAATGATTTTGGGCCATATGCAAATTATGAATTAAACACAACCTTGAAGTGCACGGAGATCTCTAAGCTGGTGTTTAATTGACATAATCTAATATTAATTAAAGAAATTGTCTAGGAAAAACCTATATTTTAGTCTTTTTTCTTGGTTTTAATTTTTTACAAGGTCATCTTTTTCAAACTTAAAAGTTAAATTTAAATACTAATTCGGCATTTGCAGCTTGCATCCTTTTGATAAAACGTGTATCAAGTTTGATACATTGTGATTATCGAAAAAGACCTGTTTTGAAAAAATTGTGGGTTACGTTCTTTTTCTTTTTCACAGTCGATATCAAATACGAGTCGAATACATTCGATTGGAATGTTTCCCATTGAACCAGAACGTCTTAATTACACGTGATTTACAAGAAAGATTTTTTGTGATTTTTTTTACGCGTCAAATTCCGGAACCAATCAAGCGCTTAAAAAAAAGATTGGATGTAACGTCTTTTTCCCCAGACAGCACCTTAATAGTGAGAAATAATTATAATTATCAACAAGACAAGTTTGGTGATTTTTTGGGTATTTTTGTTTTGTGTATCGGAACAAATAATGTTTGAGTTGAAACGTAATTGACAGACAGCGTTGATAGCATCAATAAAAATAATTGACATAATCATTCGAGCACACGGGCCTTGAATCAAGATAACATTTTATATTCAAGCTGGTGACAGCGATATAACCAGTGGCGGTTCTAGGTACTGGGCTAGGTGGGCTAAACCCGACCTGCATTTTTCACCCAAAACTTTAGATGGCTGAATAAAAATGAACAGCAATTCGGCCGCTGAACAAAATAAATACTTTTATAAGCGTAACTAACCTTTCCCAAATGAATATAATATCTTTGTTTTAATTTTCCTATGTCAACATAAGACAATGTTACGTCTACCTACAATCATATTCTCGATTGTGTTTTGTATTACAATTTTAAACTGAGCCGGCATAAAAAAAACAATAACCCTATAAATACTTCACAGGGAATAGGTAACCTCACGTCACTCTGGCAACACCACTCAGGGGCTAAATCCTTCATGCCTGTAACCACAGACAATATTTATTTACACTGAGGCGCAATCAAGCACGATTAGATTTTTTTTGTATTTGTATGTACGGAAACGTCACCTAATACACACGATTGTGTTTTAAATAAACAAGTTTCTGTCTTCGTTGGGGGCTGAACTGATGCCCATGACGCATACTTATGCATTGAAACACAAATACCAATATCGATGTATTGTATGAAAGTGACAGGTATTGACTCTCACTGACATCTAGCTCTGTATTGCTGTTAGTACTTGTTTTTTCACTTTAAAAGAGACGAATTTAAGGTCCCGTATGAATTTTTTAATATTTCTTACTTACATTGATTTTATTATATAATAATTTATGCATTGCAGTAGTGTCGTAGTATTTGTTAATTTGCTTGTAGATTAATGTATAAGGTGAAGTGGAAATATGCTTTTCTCTAGCCCACCCAAGATTTTAGGTCAGGAACCGCCACTGGATATAACTATTAAATTTAAAAAAGTATGCTTAGGTAACTGATAGTGATTTTAAGATTTAAATATCAACGTCACATTTTTTAGTTTTGTACTGACAGTAGTTTTGGTAGTATTTTTTCAATTCGTGGCCACATTTTTAAAAATTACAAGTTAAAAAAGCTACAAGTTTTCATTTGTTTTAAGAATTTCAAGCTTAAAATAATATGTATGCACTCAGTGATCGCCTACCCTCTGGGGAAGGAGCGGATTTTGTATTACTGGTATACGATTTTACGCAATAATTATTAAAGAAATCAGGTTTTAATTTATTTGTTTATTAATTATAAAACAATTGTGCAATATACAGTAAGGTAATCAATATCAATAGTTTAAAAATGTGCTTACCTTCTTCAGATTGTTAGTGTTCCAAGATTGACGCAGAAATAGGTACCATTATTTTTTTCAAAGTCCATCATTCAAACGTTATACGTTATACTTAAACCGTCGTAGAAAACATATTTGTCCGAAATTGCAAAAAGATACTTATTTTATTATTAAATAATGTATACAGCGATGGGCTGCCAATACGTTAACAAGGGGCTCGCTTAATTTCGAAGCAATTTTTAGTGTTCTGAGGAAGGAGTGAATTTTCTTATCGCTCCTATGCAATTATATGCAATACTTAAATAAGCAATCGATTTTTACTTAAAACACGTATAATATGTAACAATATGCAATTTACCGTAAATTTATCAATGTAAATAGTTAAAAATGTATTATTGTGTGTACTGAAGCTGTCGTAGATGATAAATAAATTAGAAAAGTTATAAACCAATTTGATTTGAGAATATTTTTCTCTCATAAGTTAACAGTGTTTTTTATGGTACATATTCACCGGATATTTCATGCTGTAACGTTCGGAGGTCATAAATCACAAGGATACCATTTAAACTATATAAATAAACACTATTCTGTACTTATTTTACAAATATTTTTTTGGAATCAGGAGCCGTTTCACCCATCACGAGCATTTTAAACTGTACGTCCATGACAGTCGTGATGTGTTGCAAAACCGGATCAGATTCTAATAAATAATTGTGCGAGAAGAAACAAGTGTTTTTTTTATTTTTTTCAATTTCATGCCAAGTATTGACAGTGAACACCTTAAAGCAGCGATTTCCAACCTGGAAGGCGTGGACTTTTGCAAAGGGAGGCGCGAACATTCCAGAATATTTATTTACCCTTCAAAACGTGTCTTTGTTACTATATACAGCGGTGGGCTGCCAATATCTTAACAAGGGTTTCGGTAAATCTTATCCATTTATTTGTATCCATTTTCGCTCCCAATGTGGAGCATATGGCCTCCTAATGAAAGTGTCTCAAAAAAAGTTTTTTTTTATACGAGAACTGTTTGTTAATTAGTCGCTCAACCTTTCTTTTCCAAAGAGAGTAGTAGGGATAGAATGATAAGGCTTTGACAGGACTAGTGATTAACTCGTGTGAAGCCCACCATCTACAGAGATTGCATTTATGTGCCGATTTCATCTAAGACGAATGATTTTCTTATCTTAACAAGGGGCTCGCAGGCCGCGCTGAAATTTAACAAGGGGCGCGCGCTCGCCCCTCCGAGCTCCCTCCAGCCCACCCCTGACTATATAATATAAAGGATGGGGAGGCGCGAAGATATTTTTTTCTTCAAAGGGAGGCGCAGTAACATAAAGGCTGGAACCGCTGCCGTAAGTACATAGTAAGTGTTCCCGACGACCCTCAGACTTCCTAAATGTGGCACGTAAGATTATCCCAAAAAACGAATACGTATTATATCCAAATTATCATTTCATTATGTTAGAACAGTATTACAATATTACGTATTTAAGAATGGCACCTTACTAAAAAGGCGTATTTAACCTTGATTTGTGTGAGTCAACTTGTACAGTGGAACCTCGATTTTACGTTTTTCAAGGGACCGTAATAAATGAACGAATAATGCGGGAAATCTTTAAATAATACCAAAAAAATGTTTAATTTTCAAAAAACTTATTTATTTATGTAACTAAATGCGATGTAAAACTATTTGAGCGAAAAAAAATATTCTACAAAAACGGTAATCGGTATAATAATTGAGACGGGACGATAATATTATTTAGATGATAGATCGAGGAAATTAGTAAATCGGGGAATGATAAACGTGGAATTATTAAATATTGTTATGACGAGGTCTTGGTCGAGTAAAATATAAACGATCCATGCAAAAAAAACAAAAAAAGCGAGAACGGTAGATCGGGGTTCCACTGAAAAAAAAAATGCGAGGCAAAACTATTTATGAAAAATATTCAACGAAAACGGTCAATCGGGATAATATTCATGACGGAACCAAAGTATTTAAGCGATAGATCGAGGAAAACGGTAAATCGGGGAACGATTAATGCGGGATTCTTTTACATTGTTCTTATGGGTGTTTGGCCGGGACTATGAAAAATAAACGATCCATGTGGGAAAACGAATAATGCGAGAACGGTAGATCGGGGTTCCACTGTATAAGATTCATTTACCGAGGTAACAAGCACGCGTACTGTGGATGGGTTGAGGGAATAGAAACTATACATAGTTGGCGTATTTCCATAATTTGAAAAAAATAGATTTTTTTAAAGAATTACCTAAAAATTTAAAATACTACAACAAATAAATAAGTGTCTGTTTTCTAGTTCTTAAATGTGTACCTACCAATTCCTTATTTAACATTTATTTTCGGGTAGCAGGCTTTGCGGACTATTGCACATACTGTTTTGGTCTGCTGTAAAATAAGGTTACTCATCACTGGTCTACAGAATCTACAGAATCTACAGATCCATCATATGCATCCGAAGCAGGGTTGTGAGACGTTTCGATTTGAGCGAAATTATCTCGAGTTATACTTACAAATTTTAAGTTCCGAAAGAAAATCCTAATTTAGAATAAACATTTTATGTAGAAATTACAAAACCGCGAAAGATTAAAACAAAATGATTGTTTTTATTACAATTGCTTTGCTGTGAAAAATATTGTTTTGACTTTTTGTATTTGAATGGAATTTTAAGACAAGTTTTTTATATTATTTTATATATTCACTATTTCCGTGACCGAAAAAATATTACTTTTTTAAAATTAACATTCGTAAAATGCATAGTTTGTTTATGATATCTTCAGAGATTTCTTTATTTTTTATCGTTCTAAAGTCGAAATATCAAAATGAAGACTCGATCGGAATTTGAAAACCCTGGTCTAGGGTAACTACCGACCCTAAAAATCTTCTCACATTTAGTTTGTCTCTTAACGAATTTCAATATGTACATACATGTATGTATATAACGAAATATTTTAAATCAGTTTAATACACATACACTCCGTTGTAACTGAGACAATACAACCAGCGAACATAATTATTTTAAGAATCTTTAGAGTACACCCTTTTAAAGTGTCCACTGTCAATACTAGGTGGAAAGGCGTTATATTTTAAAAAAAACACGCAATGTAGTAATTCCACATAAGTTTAATATGTTTAGAACTGATTTCGCTTATGAGGAGCATTTTCAACTGACAAGAATACACAATGTGTCATTCATATTTAGTTATTAAATATTTCAATCATAGTCAATTTAGTGACACTAATAAGTGAATGAATACATAGTTTGTATCTTTGCTTGTAATTTTTGTCATACTTCTAATGGTAATTTATTTTTTGCACCTTTGATAGTTTTGCTTGGTTCAGTATAAATAACTTTGTTTTATTTTTTAATTTTTTTTTTGCTTAAAAGTACATTTCTCTACTGAGTACTGACCTACCATATTGAATACATTCCATTAGTCTGAATGAATATAATATAGCTCATATTCAATAGGCGAACAGTATTTTTTCAAAGACAATTTTGCTGCCGATTTGACCGATATTTATTGAAACAGTTTTATTTTCAAGCTGTTCTCAAAGTGTAGTAATGCAAAAGAGCTTATATTAAATATCCAGAGGCGTAAAGTGTAGCATGCGAAGAGCCAAGTCTTCGTATTATAAGATAACAGTGTACAAATAAAAAAATAATTTTCCCACTTCATTAAATATAATATAATAGTTATACACATACAGAACCTTTGGTTGTAATTGGAATTCAAACGCTTTCCTAAGCGATTGGGTTTGCTGTTCACTTCAAACGGGTTTATACTAAATCAAGAGTATTTGTTACTGATAAAAAATGCTTCAAAATGCGTAAATAATGTACTGTTTTTACTCACTGCACATTAGAGATTCCAACTATTCGTCATTTTCAACTATCCGGATATCGAATAGTAAAACTGAAACTATCCGGATATATCCGGATATCCGGATAGTTTCAGTAAGTTTGAAACATTACTACATATATAAATTTATGTACTAAAATAATACATTAAAAACGAGTTCAATTGTAATATGTCATTTATTCAGATTTTAACAATTCATATTTTAAAAATAAGAGAGCATTAAATGTATCATATTTTAAATTTGATCTTAATTTAGTTTTAATTTGTCCTGCTGTTGAAAATACTCGTTCCGTTGCTGTTGATGTTGGTTTTATTGTTATAAGTGTTTTAAATAACACGTCAAACTTTTCCGTCCTTTTTTTATTTAAATTTTTTTTCAGGTTATTTTTATTTTCATTTGAATTGTCGTCAGTTTCCGCGAGAGATAAAATAGAATTACGCATTTCATGTTGCAATTGGCAAGTCGAAAAAGAGATAGGTGTTATTTCTACATCAGAGTCCTGGGAGATTTCATCATTACTAGATAACAAATTTGGGTGAATTCTCTTAAAAATACTTTGTGCTAAAGAAATGGCCTCATATTTATTTGAGTATCGAAAATATTCATTAGAACTGGGAACATTTCCACTTTGTAGATATATCACGAGTGTGATTATTATTTTACGTCAGCGTTCGTTCATTCTCTTTTTAATCGCATGTAAAAATACTTCACTTAATGAACTTCCAAATTTTGAAACTTTTTTTCAAACAAAATTTGATCAACTGATCCTGGTTAAGTCCTTTCCGACTTCTGTAATGCCTTAGATAGAGACAATACTCATTTCAATACTATTCCATCATATTAAAATATTGAAAATGTGCAGCTGCATTAGATTACTGCAGCGGCATTTCTTCAATGAATGAAATTTCGGCATTAAAGGTTTTTTTTTGCCTTGAGTCCGAGCCGATTCGTCGAATTTTTAAGTAGGTATTAAGATAACAAGATAAGATAGTTATATTACCCGAGTTTGGGGAAGGTAATAAAAAAACACTACTCTTAAGTAATGGTTTCTCCCAGGTTGTAAATACCCCAGTATTCATATCATCTTTCGTCGATTTTGTAAAATATTTCTTTAAAAATTATAACGAATACTATCCGGATATTTCCCCAAATATCCGGATATCGAATAGTTAAAAAGGGCCGGATATATCCGGATATCGGATATCCGGATATCCGAGTTGGAATCCCTACTGCACATGTATTTTAATGTTGCTTTCAAAGTATCAAAATGGTTAAATATATTTTTTTGTTATTCTATAGATATAATAAAATAACGTTTATAAAAAAAAGTACTCATATATTAACAAGCTGTAATTTCTTCACATAAATTTAAAAATAACTTCTTCTGAGATATGTACTTCGAATGCGTAGTTAATTAAGTAAAAAATGTGTGAGCTATCAATTCTCGGTGCAAAGAAATTATATTAAGTATAATAAAATACAATTTTTGTTCTGATTTCTTTATTTTATTTCATGAATACAAGTTTCTCTCGTCGCGAGCACTCTCAAATTATATATTATATTTATAATGATCAGTTGAAAATGCTCGCGGTGAGCGAATATAAAATAATACATTTCTGTTTTAAAATTTACTTTCAAGTGTAAGTCTGAATAATTATGATATAGCATAGTATATGTATATATTGCTATTTTCTTTGTCGTTTGAGAACTACTTTCTGTTACACATGGTTGATGCTTCCTTCAGAAGAACATAACGAAGTTAAGCAATCATTGTTTTCAAAATATGAACAGTAAACAAAATATTTTTTAGTAGTCGTTCTGCATGTATGTATACAGTATTTAATGCAAAGGTATATAACCGGTGGTCTCCGAGAAAATTTGTGGTGGTACGTGGGCCTTTTTCAGTAACGGCATTAGCGTTATTACCTTTTTATCAAGGTTGTGGAGTCGTGTAAAAAAAGACGACTCCGACTCCAGCTTTAAAATAATTACCGATTCTGACTCCGAGGAAAATTTTCAATAATTTCATTTTAACTTATGTATTCCATCAGATCATGTTTAGTCAGCCAAGCACGAAATTTCAACACTTTTTTGTTTGAATACACATCATTAAATATATTCCGATCATTTTTCACGACTCCGACTCCGACTCCACAGCCCTGCTTTTTATATTAACTACGTCATTTCTATGATCATTATTTTACGAATGCTTCACCGTTTTTTCCAGGGCTTCAAACCGGAAATGAACCAAAAACCAAAAACCGTTATTTTTGCCGGAAAAATAACCGGAACCTAACCGAAAAAAAAATATCGGTTTTTTCGGTTCAGCGCGTATTTTGGTATTTCCGGCAAATCCTTAAATTCCTGGGTTTTTGGATTCGAACTGAACCGAAAACCGTTATTTTTGCCGGAACGAAAACCGGAACCGAGCCGATATATATTTTTTTACTTAAACACAAAAACAAAACAAAACACTTGGAACAAAAAAATAGCGGTTCGAAGCCCTGGTTTTTTCGTCCATAGGAAACAAAATTGAGGTAAGTGGTCCGTGATGCTCAAAGGGTTGAAGACAGCTGTCCTAATATAATGAATCGTTTTTGATATTCAGTATAGTAGCCGAACGGTACAAATAAATAGCAACCACCATATTGGATTCATTATGATAAAACTTATACTATTTTCTTGGTTTTACGATATATTATTCATCTTTCACCGTAGAATCAAAAGGTAGCGTCTTAAGGAACAAGATATGTTCCTCGGGAATTGACAGACCAACTGTCCCTCTTGCGACTGGTTTTCCACTGGTCTGATTGAACAGCATACATTCCATAACGGCTCTGGTTCCTGTTAGCTTGTAAGGTTTTACTTCGATATCTATGTCATCACCCACGAGTCCAGGATTTAAGTATCTGAAAAAAACTAGGTGTAAATATTAACTTTATTATAAAGCATGAGCCATTTACACATAAACTTATGAACAGTCGGTTCATCTCATAAAAGTTTATTACAGTGTTTACTAAGCAGTAGTCCGCGAAACGGTGATGGACCACCGAAGCTTTCTACCGGTTCGCAAATAGCTGCAATGCATTTTAAAATGCCAACAACTTCAAACGAACTGACATTTTTTAAATATATGTAAGAACATACTAGTATACAACTTTTTGTTGAGCCTGTCAAGCTGCAAGATAATAATTATTGTTTTATATTTTTAATTTTAATGTTTTTTTATATTAAAAAAAAATATTTAACATTAAAGCTTACGCCAATGCGTCGAATATTTTGAAGTTGAAAGATCATACGAGATATACTCGATGAGAATTTTTGAAAGTCACATGAGATTAACTCAAGGAGAATTGACTTCACAAACACCCATGTCTTAGATCTCAAATTAAAATTGAAAAAAAACCAATTTGACATTGACCTTACCGGGAATCGAACCCAGACCCACCTGATCGGTAGAGCAAGCTCTAACCAACTAGACCACAGTGGGCGAGTGTTTTGTATCTATATCATGGGTGTTCAAACTTTCTTCCTCTGCGGGCAACTTAACACATTGGCTACGAATGACTCGTATACGAGTCTTTTCGCCGGTCTGACTGACGCGTGGAAATATATACATCCAATGCGACAAATGTTTTAGATTCTCTACAGAGATGGCGTAAAAAATGCTTGATGCATCATTTAAAAAATAAAATATTAAAACATATGCACAAATATTTTTTTTATTCGGTGATTTCGGCGATGAAAAATCAGCAGACAGTTAAAATTAGCAATTGTAGGTAAAAAATAGACATTTATGTTTTCTAATTTTGTTTTGAAATAAAATAAACAGGAGCACATGTATATTTGGCTTGTTATTTATTACGTTTTTGATGAAATGTATAATTCTATGTCAAATACCTGATTTTATATATTAACAAATACAAGAGTTGAGTACCACTAATAAAAGCAGGCTAAAATATATAAAGTTTTATGCAGCAAAGTGTTGTACAACTGGTGTCCAAATATCTTTTTCAAATTTTAAACAGTTTTTAAGTTATACCCTTTTTTCAAGAGTACCTAATTTTTTTCAAAATTTCGCAAAAATGCCCCGATGCGAATGTGTACTGTAAATCAATCGTAGCGGTATAGTAACGCTGTATGTGCAAAATTGTAATAAAAAGTGAACTTATTCAATGTACAATACAATGTGCATGAAAGGGAATAAAAATGAATACATAGTAAAAAAAAACGCTCGATTTTTGTTTCAAAGCATCAGGCGGGCGACTTGTAATGATTACGCGGTCGATGGCTTGGCCACCGCTGATCTGTATACATATTATGTTATTTTAATTGAGAGTTTTTTTGAAATATTATTGATCGTTTAGAATCTGAGTATATGATATGTCATGTTTTTGTTGAGTAAGAATTAAAATCAATTAGTATAGATAGCATTGTGTTAATATTTATTTTATTTGTCGTAACCCCGTAATCTGTCCCTGTATAATTAAACGGTTTACATATGTAAATAAAAAGGAGATGGTGCAAAACACTCTGGTTTATTGTAACATTAAAAATCCTGGAAATTTGACTTTTTTGAGCCAACGGTTAAAGTATCTGGAAAAAGAATAAATAGAAAAATAAAATGAAAAACTTATAAACTACCGACTCTGTAGCCGAGAAGTCATCGTTACAGTATTCAGTTACGGTGTCAATGAGTTCGATTTCCAGTCAGAACTGCGTGTTATAAATTGTTGACGTGGATGTTTAAATCCCATTTCGCACATCCGATCTTAAAATTTAAGTAAAATAAATTAGCTAACCACTATTCTAACCCTGTCTTACTATCCTTCCTCTGTCTGAAACGTGTGAGGTTGATGTAACTGCATAAAAAACAATTCTCGCTAAACATTCTTCTTTTGAGATAAGTTCCATTAGAGGTTCATATGCTCCCCATTTGGAACTGATATGGATAAAACGGTTTTTTTTAAATATCATGGTAGTATTATATATTTTTTAAAAATTAAGTGTCATGCAGTCATACAAGAAAAAAATACCAAATGATTTTTAAAAAAAAAGCTTACTTAAGTACTATATAGATATATTGATATCTAAAAACATAATCTATAAAAAACTATACCCACAAATATCAATGAACAAAATCAGAATCTTGGATGCAATTTAGGGGTTTATTGATTTCAAGTGTTCAAATGGTTTTCTATAAACATGTTTTTATATTACACTTGGTCACTTTCTACTGAATGATGATCATATTGTCTTACAGTATAGTCATATCGGTAGTCCATGCTAATTGTCCTCTTGAATGTTGAGCGTATCCAAATATGGAGAAAGCATCGATGGCTGATGATGTAAAGCCTCCATGCAAACTTTTTGCAAGATTCGTGATATCTTCAGTCACACAGAATGAGCCCTTAAGAATTCCATTTCCAGCTTCATTGATTCTGATCTAAAACAATGACACAGACTTTTATTTTTACAGTGTTCTGCCAAAACTTTTTCTTTCATTAGTATTATACGAAATTGCAATGTAACGTCTGTTTCTCAATCTATTATATAACGGAACGAACATACACTTTATTGAACAGCATTAGGAGGCCATATGCTACACATTGGGAGCGGACATGGATATGTAAAAAAAAATCTAATGGTCCTGAATTGTTTTTTTTTTTCATTATTTTGAAAAAAATGGGACGATTTGTTATAAAGGGGGTGCACTAATAGCCGTTGCTTAGGGCGCCAAATAACCTCGCGCCTGCACTGTTTAGTTCGATAATAATCATTCAATCTATATATATTTGATTCATAGCGATATTTTTTCGTTGATTTCGTAAGCATTATTATAAAACATATTTTTTCTTAATTTGATATTTTGAAATGCAACGCTGAAGAAAATAAAACGGGGAAGCAGTATAAAAACCCAAGTATGATCTTTCTTCACTGTCAATTCTAGGAGGAATTCAATATAATGTTATGTTGAAAATAATTGTATAATGGTTGCAACGTGCGATAAATGTAAATTAGCGAAAAATGATGTTTTATTTTTATAAATTTAAGAAATATCTTCAGTAGTTCTTTTGCAAAACTACTTGAATATCTTATTTTTAGCTAATTTTGCACACTTATGCCCAATTTTGCGATAGTTGAAATATTTTTTCCAAAAAGAAAATCGAAGGAAATATTTAAGATTGTTTCATTGTTAAAATCACTTATTTCATTGATATGTAGTCACTCCACGTAAAATATTCAAACCACGCCATTAAACCGCAATGTATCACTTTATTACAGATATCTGAAAAAGGTTTTATTTTTTTCTGATTAAATTACCCTATTAAAAATATTAAGAGTGTCCCATCTCTTGTAGTTGTCTTGATACGAAGCCATAGCCTTTAAAAGACGACTGGCTCTTGGAGTTATTGAAGACATTTTTCCAATACGATTCACAAAACACGCAACAAGTATCGGACGGTATCACCACTGGAAATATTATATCAACATTGGTAGATGGCGGATAGAAACAAACTTTATATAGACACGCTTTGACAAACAGGTGTGAATATTATAAGGAATTGACGAACTAAAGGCGCGATAGATCTAAATGAAACGGGAACAAATTAAGCGGTCAGAATAAAAATATTATACGGTCAGAATATTTTAATCATTTTAATAGGTTAGGTTAGGTTTTTTAAATTTAATTTAAATTATGACTTGATGAAATTGAAAAATACGAGCCAAATGAAACCCCAAGCATTAAAAAATATACACAGTGGGACAGGGATGGGCTCGAGGGGGATCGGAGGGGCTCGCGCGAGCCCCTTGTTAAAATTTAGCGTGTCCGGCGAGCCCCTTGTTAATATAAGAAAATCATTCTTCTTAGATCAAATCATCACATAACTGCAATTTCTGTAGATGGTTACATTTGAAAATTAGTTGTCCCTTCATTTTTTCATTCAGCGTCGTGGGCTTCCGTGTCGGACCTCACGGGTTCTAGTCCCAATACGAAACAGTATTTTTTCGATCGATTTATATATTTTCTGTTCGAAGGCATGGGTGTTTGTGATGTCTTAAGATTGCCTCCCACTCTTCGATTCTTCAATTCAACTGGGCGCTACAATAATTTAATCACTATTCCTGTCTTATCCTTATCATTTTATCCCTACTACTCTCTTTGGAAAAGAGAGGTTGAGCGACTAAGTAACAAGCAGTTCTCGTAGAAAAATAACTTTTGTTGAGATATCTTCATTATGAGGCCATATGCTCGACATTAGGAGCGGACATGGATAAAAAAATGGGTAACATTTATCGAGCCCCTTGTTAAGATATTGACAGCCCACCGCTGCAGTGGGAGACTTCCATGCCAGTCTATCATAAAAACGCACTCGTACAGGGAGTACTAGTGTCGTCACAGGTGTGGGATATTAGTCTATGGGTGTGGGTTTTGGAATAGTTATACGTTAATGATTATATCGTTAACGACCATAACGTATAGTGTAGTAGTTCTTAACGGTGGCGGTACCGCTGGGGGGGCGTTTTTAATTGTTCAGAATTTGGGGGGCGCTAAAGGATTGCGAGGGGCGATTGAGGATTTCAAATTCCTCGGTGAGGGGGGGGGGGCGTTAGATAATTTTGGATAATTTATTTCTGCAAAAGGGGGCGATTCTTTCAATACGGTTAAGAAACACTGGTATAGTGTAAAATAGACAATAGCAGGTCTTACACTGGGACGCAGTCATGCGCGATTAGGGGGAGTGTGTTCCAGGCTGGTTCACATTAGGGCACTACATTGAGATCCCGGCGTGGACGACAAGAGGACGCGGTATATACTGGCGAATAGCCCGTTCGGGCAATCCGGCATCCAAAAGTGCTGTCATTAAAAGTGGCAAAAGTGATGTGGTCTTTTAGAATGTCTTTATAAAATTAGTAAAATGTATAATATTTAAAGAAAAAAAAACCAAAAGATTTATATATTTTAAGTTGACAAAACTTATGAAAACTGTAGCATTTGTTAGAACAAATATTTTATGTATATAATGTAATTATAATATTGATAAATAATAAATATATATGGTTTATTAATAACTATGTCCTAGCTTTATTTTTATATTTCTACCCTCTTTGAAAAAGAGGTTAAGCAACTGAGTTATTAACAGTTCTCATAAAAAAAATTCACACAAGTGACACTGTTTCTCATTTTTAATTTTAGTAGTATTTAGTTTTTGACTCTTTATTGTCTTATCTGCCTCGATCTTACTTTTTTTTCTTCTCGTATTTGTTTCTTTCATCTTAAATTCTAATCAATAAATTACTGAACGGAAAGACCTAAGACCAAATCAATAAAGCTCACTAAATTTTATGGATTTAAAGTAATTTGAAAGAGACATAGTACTTGTACAACTTTAAAATAATACTTTCCAACTAATGTAAAAATACCAAAATCTGTTAAAGTAATCGAACACTATTCTGCTTAAATTATTTTTTGTACAACTGTTTTAGTCTTAATTGATATCGATAGTTTGTAGTTTTGCACAATTCCCTGAAAAGTTTCGTCCCGAAATTCACAAAACTTTTATAAAAAAAACGCCAGCAATTTTTTTTTTGTTTTTTCATGGTTTTCCTAAGACAAACAGGCTTTTTCGCTATTTTGATGTTTCACTGCAAACTAATGTTTGTTTTAGTTTTTTCATCTAGTGGTAAAAAAAATAAAGCTGCAGTGATTTAGAATAAAAGCACTAAGTATATTTTTAACCTTCACACCAAGAAGAATGTTTTGCAGCTCTTATATTGGATGTTTAAGTTGAAGTATCCAATAACTGTAGCTGTTCAGCTTAGTGTAGCAATCAACCTATTTATAAAAACAAATTTATACAATTTTATATACTGTCTATATTCACTCAAATAAAAGAAATTGTCTAACCAGTCTGGCTTGATTAGTAATTCGTCTCGCATGTGTTTTAGAGACGTTGCCGCGTTAATAAGTCAAAAATGTAAATAAATGGAATGTAGCGATTGACGATACTACTGTGACACTTGCCTATTTTTTCTTATTCCTATGGAATTAGTAACTAACCAACTAATTCACTATACTAGCCCGACCAATGTGAACAAGCCTTATATCTAGTAGTCATAAGGAACACACGTCACATAATCGCGCATGACTACGCCCCTGTTTACAGCCTGCTAATAGTTTGACATCACTCTTAACCATAGACAACGTATTATAGCTCTTCTCTTTACCAAATAGTAATGTCGAAAATTCACTTTATTATGTTTACTTAAGTACGTAACGATTAGGTGATCCCGGCTGTTTTTATAGTGTAATGAAGTCTGTGTACGTCTAGTAAGTTATTGCTTAAACATATTTTCCACCATTGCCACCAACCGTAAATTTCCGATTATCTGTCAATACCACACTTTTTTTGCGGGAAACATGTTATTGTTTTCATTTTATTCTGAAAATATTTAATATCGTTTCGGTAGGCGTGATTATTTCTCGTGGTGAAGCATCATATTTGATATGGAATCGAGAGATAGCAATTCAAGTGAACTACTAAAATCGCAGAATGGAGAAAAGCCAACTGTCACAACAGAAAGCTCACGACCCATTGAGAACGGTATGCACTTAATTGAATCATTTTTTTCTATAAAATATAATTTTTATAATGTCTTAGTTATACCAGGAAGATATTCTTAAACACTTGCGTTTCGTTGTAGAACAAGATAGTCAAAATACATATTGTGAGGTTAGAAGTCCTGATACGCAAGCTGTGGAAGATTGTTATTCACAAGATTTGAAAGACACTGACTCAATATTTTCTCAAGAGACTGAATATATTCCATCGGGCCAAATACAAGCTATCACGCCTGAAAAAGAAATATGTTCAAATGAGGTAAGTTATATATTTTTTTTACCTATTTACGTCCGCTTGCATCTTTTTAAAAGTCGATCTTTGGCTTCCTACGCTGCCTTCCACTCCTTCCTAGTCCTCCGTGTCACTTAAACAGTTTTTTCCCCTCACATTTCCCAAACAAATTTGGAGAATGTCTGATGCTTCTCTTTTTTCCTTCACATTGAATAACCTTCTGACTGGTCTCTTCCTATACCAAGGATTTCACAAAGGATTTAATCAATGTGCACAAATAATATGGTTATTCATCAGTCTCTGTCTTAATGGTATGACATTTACTTTAGCAATCGGATAGATATGACTAATGTCCTAGTAAGATTAACATCAAATTTAGATTTACAGGTAGTCTCCGACTTACGACGGATCGACATACGACGATTCGCACTTACGACCGAAAATAAATTAGCAATTTAATTTTTTTTGAATTGGATCATGGGACACCATTGCACACAGCTGACTTAGTAAAAAAGATATATATTGTATCCTTGATTCTTCTTCAAGATTGCCGTGCTTTTTCAGAGATAATGTTTTATGACAGACGTTGTTACAACTCCCAGGAAATATGGTGTTTTCTCCAACCAAGTTTTCGCCTTCCAAAAATTGTGAAATATGTGCAGGAGATTCTCTTTTTTTTATTTTCTGACTACATAAAGAATTTGTATGCATCACTTTTAATTTGTGTGAAAATCTTATTCCCATAGACTTTTCTTGACGTGGGTGTTTGTGATGTCAATTTACCTCGAGTTTATCTCGAGTGACTTACAATAAAATTCTCATCGAGTTTTTCTCGTATGATCTTTCAACTTTAAAATATTTGGCGCATTGGCATAAGCTGTAATGCCAAATATTAAAAAAAATATATGTAATTTAAAAAATAGGAAATTTTTAACAGAGTTTGGAGAGTTTAACAGAGTAGAGTTTCACTTTGTTAAAAATTTCCCAAATTTTAATTGGGTTTATAATTGACATCATTTGCCACTTATCTTTGATGATTTTTTAATTGTATGTTATAGGTGTTAAGCATTTTAATTTTGTGTAATTATAATGTAATTTGTAAATTCTTTTCATTGTTAATAGTTGCTTACACCTTATATTTCAATTTAAATTTTGCATAAAAAGCACTGTTTTTGACAATGCTCGCAATGAGCGAAACCGGTCCTGACCTATTAAATAAAGTGGATTGAAGTACAAAGTAATATTGTGTTTTTATAAATATAATGCCTTTCCACCAAATATTGACAGTGAACACCCTAAAAGTGAACAGTATATTACATATTTTACTGTCTGTGTATTATCGGCAGAACGCCGATCATTCCGTGAGTAATCATCGAAACTACATCATCTTTTTTATATAGAACTTTTAAATATTTTATTTCAGGTGGAGATAATAAAAGGAAGTGAGCCAATGGTGGTGCTAGAGAGTGGAACAGAATCAATGAGTGATAAAATTGAAATAACTACTTTATCTAATTCATCAAATGGTACATTTAAATTGTTATTATTTTTCAATTTCATGGGCTGATACATCATTGTACCTTCATTGGATTATGTCCAGTAAAAAAAAATCATAGACTTATTTGCCAGGACAGAACCAATTTGTTTATACACTTCATTTTATTAGTCAAACCACCTTGATGGCTTCATATGTAGTTTTATTTTGCATTATATTAATATATAAAACTATTTATTTATAGAAATTTGTTAAATTATAGGTAATCGTGATGCTGACTCGCCAATTTCTAAAAAAAGATTCAAACTAAATGAAGCAGACAGTTATTCTGTAAATATGGATTCCGAAACAACACAGTCCTTGAACTTGGACTCTATTACTGACATGGATCAAAACGTAATTTTTGAGACTTCAAATAATACAATATCTAAGATAAAGGATATAGCTTCTCGACCTAATACTCCTACAGAAATTAGAAAATGTGCAAGTATTTCGGTGCGTGTAATAAAATCGAGTCCTAGATTAGTAGTTAAGAGAAGTAATAGTTGTACACCTTTGGGTGATGATAAGACTATCAAGGCCGGCAAAAGACTCAAAAGGTGCCTCAGTGCTGATATAGAAATTGAAAGGAAGAACCTTCAAACATCCGGGACTAAATCACCTCACGAATTTTATAGAACTGCTACTTTCATATTGAAAGATTCAATGCCTCCCTTGATTGAATCTCTCAGTTTAGATACACTCGAAACACCAAATGAGACAAAAAGTATTCAGGTTAATTCAATCATTTATGAAGACGTCAGTTCGGACGCATCTAAGGCTGTACTTCTCAGTTCCAGTAGTGATTCGCAAAACTTTATAAGTGATTCGCAAAATGTTCATTTACATTTTTCGCCCACACCTAGTGAAAACAGTGAAATTTTAAGCGATGAAGTTTTGAAAACAGTTATTGTTCATGAAAATACTCCCAAGCTAATAGAAAACAAACCTCATCCTGAGATATCCGATAGACGTGGCGAACTCCTCGACGAACCGTTCTCCCATTCAAATGATGTTGTTAACTCTCATAGTTTGTCTGATAGCTATGGCTTGTTGAAGCGGGTATCCTCAGGCGGCATTGTGACAGATCATGACAGCACTGTATCACCTTTAGAGACAGGAAAGCCTGCGTTGCTCACCAAGAAAAATGAATCTTACCTATCCAATGGCCACGGTCACACGTCATCCACACCGGAACCCTTCACTCAGGGTATGCTCTTTAAAACTATGAAGCGACGCGGCATTCACGTGAGTGACAGCGAGAGCGACAGCACACCTACGTTTGACTACAGCAAACCTCCTTTCGGGAGATCGAAGAGATCCTTGACACCCAAGTCCGATTCCAGTCTTCACCGAGCTGATTCATCAGTCTCTCCTCTTCGTAATGGTCATTCCAACGTTTCCTACTTTGCAAACACAAGCAGCACGGTGCCGTCTTTTGATGTGCAAATATACTGCGACGAAAATAATGAATTCTTATCCCTGTTTGTTGTTAAGACTGACACCGATCTCGGTGGAGACGTTTGCAAAGAGTATCAAAGGTTATCTAAACGATTGGCTGTCGATCCGTATCTGGCTGACGGTTCTAAGGTGACTTCGCCGTCTAGTGTCACCAGCGGTGGACTACTTCATCTGCCTGCTCAGCCCCGATCATCATTCATGTCTGTCACTAGCTCTACTTCCTCATCATCACGCACCAGTGATGGAACTTTTGCTATCCCGCAGAGGCCTCGTAAAATATTTTCCGGCACTCGTCCGGTCCCTGTGAAAGGCTGGCAAGCTCTCCGTAGGAGGGTAGATGAAATCCTTTCTGGCTTAACAGACGCCTATGCTGGTGATGACTCAGCACATTCACAAATTATTGACGAATCTCTAGATATTCAAAAGAAAATTAATGATCTTGATAATGGGGCAGTGAATGAGGCTGAGGAAAGCCATCGCAATACGCCTAAAAGTTCAAAAAAGAAAACTCAAACACGTGGTAAACGTCCGCCTCCAGGGAAGACAAAGAAAACTGTTCTCCCCATAACCGATGAAGAGCATGACTTACAAGAAGCAATTCATTCTCCTGAGATGATTCCTACCGATCCAGAAAGATGCCGTCTTGTCAAAAGAGAGATGGAGGAAGAAGCGACATTTGCAAAAGTAACGTCTCCTGCTTGCACATTAAAAATAAAGGACAGAAAAATTACTCCTGTATCATCAGCAGTCCTCTCCACTCCGGTTCCGCCTCTAGATGCTATTGTAAAACCAGAATTCGGCACCCATCCTGAAGGAACCCTCGTCTTTGCCAGATGGGTTGATAAAAAATACTATTCAGGAAAAGTCAAGCGATCCCTCGACCTGAATAAGTACTTAATTGAATTTGACGATGGACATAGCAAACCTCTCTTAGATGACTTCATCATTTTTGGTGACGCTAGAGAGCTACCTGTGACCGGTCAGTCAGTTTATGCTGCGGTGGATGATGACCACAACTATGAACCGAGCTTGGTGTTATCGGTGGAAGTAGACAAACTAGGAGGAGTGAGATACAAATGCACGACAGACAGGTAATAATCATTTATATTATAAACGTTGATTAACTGGCTATTTGCCAGAAAGTATTTTTATGGCTGTGCAGAGAGGGCCCCGATTTTCTTTGAAAAAAATAGTAAATATGTGCATATTTTTTGGCAATACAGTGGAACCTCGATTCTACGTTTTTCAAGGGACCGTAATAAATTAACGAATAATGCGGGAAACCGATAATGCGGGAAATCATCAAATAATACCAAAAAATGTTAAATTTTCAAAAAACTTATTTATTTACACGCTCCTGGCATAAGATAAATCAGCCGACTCCATCTCCTTTTTTCTGAATCTCAAATTTATTATTTACTAGCTGTAAGCCCGTTGACCTCAACGGGGGGATTTTTGTTGCATTTTTAAGAAGTCAGAAAATTACAAACCTATTTATTGAATAAGCCAGAAATTCTAAAAATAAAATAAATATATCTCGGGCCATATATCGACAGCATGCCCTGTAGTATTTAAATTGTAAGTTATTTAATTTTTGGAATAATGTTGAGTTTGCTAACAATTAGTTTTCCTATTAGCAGAAATATACCTCGTAAATTACCTAATTTTTGGAATAATGTTTAAGTTTGCTGACAATTTTTTTCGTAGTGACAAAAATTTCGTAAAATATTAAATCTTTGGAATAATGTTCAAGTTTGCTAACAATCATTTTTCATAGTAGCATAAATCGACCTCGGCGCATATATCGACAGCCCTGCAGTTTTAAATTGTAAATTACTTAATTTTTGAAATAATGTTTAAGTTTGCTAATAATCATTTTTCACATGCAAAATGGTATAAATTAATTGCACATTTTATCAAAACAAAATTATCAATTTTCCATGTTACAATCAAATGCATATTTATCAAATTAATCAGAATAAATTAACTTCACTAATTCACCAAACGGAGCTTATTTTTAGGAATATATGAGTCTTTAAGGGAACCAAACATAAAAATGGTGAAACTTTTCCATTTGACTTTTAAGTGCAATTACGTTTTCAATTAATTTTTGTGGGAACTGTCATCAACTTTTAATTTTATGTGAAAGTTTTTTCAATAAATAAGCATAAAAAAGTAATACAAAATAACTTAGATTATTCCACGTATTGTGCTACAAACTGTGACACGTGTTTCGCCTATTTCAGAGGCATCCTCAGACAGACTTACTTTCAGTAAGTAAAAGTAAGTCTGTCTGAGGATGCCTCTGAAAGAGGCGAAACACGTGTCACAGTTTGTAGCACAATACGTGGAATAATCTAAGTTATTTTTTATTTTATATTCAAATGAACTTCCACAAAGATACCGACGAATCCATCGAAAGCATAAACAATGTATTTTAGAGAAAAAATGATTGAAATTATGCAATAAAAAGGGTGGGTTCAGTTCACTTTTTCCCATCATCCTAACTTGGCTCACTTTGCCGTATTTTAATCTCGTTGACCCCAATCTATCAAACTATTTCGCTTACTTTATTTATATTACTATTTGAGCATAAATTTACCTTGTCCAAAGCATAGACTCGTTTACTCTTTATTTAAAACAAAAGATACAAAACTTTTAAATTATCGGGATAAATTCTAAATACCCTCTGTTAAAAAGTAAAATATTTAATAGCCGTCAGCATATGACACACATGGAATATTTGCATTTAACTGTCGAAACTATATTATGTAAAATATACCACATTCATATTTGACAGACGTCACAATCTTGAATAAAAACAATCGAAGTCAGTTTGTGAATCACAAATATCGTTCCATTTTCAAATGCTTGATTTATATAATGTATTTTTATCGCCTTGATATTTATGACGTTAGCTCAGTTGATAGAGAGCTCGACTGGTAATCCAGAGTTCTGTGTTCGATCCACGGTCGCGGCGTTTTTTTGTATGAAATTTTTTCAGCGATTTGTATCGTCAAATAATAAACAGTGTATTGGGAAAATATGTCTTTAGTATGAATAAAAATATTGCGTCAGCGGAGCTTTGAGAAGGGAGGGGGAAGGGGCAGGGGGAGGGGATATCGCGGACAATCATTCAGACGGACGGACATTATCGAGTATTAATATATAGATTTTCTTGTCTGCTTGTCACTTTATCAAAAAGTTAATTAGAAAGCTGGACAAGGGGACTCATCTCTTTTTCTATCGTTGGAGTGTTGGGTAAAGTTGGAGTCAGTAGATTTTTAAATGACGCAAAAGCTCCGCTTAACCCGTCAACCTAACAGCTCTAAATCAATTGATCTCTCATAACACATTATGTATGAGGATTTGCTCTCACTAATGGTTGCGTGAATCAGAAAATATTTGACACTAATATACTCACTAGTATCACATTATATATCACCATTACTATATACATATAGGGTAATTGTTCTCCTGTAATACAATTTATGGGAAGGTAAATGGCAGTGACAAATATCTGTTGTTTCAAAAACCCCAAGTCCTCGGTAACCGTCAAAAAAAAAATATTGCATAAAAGAGTATTGGGTGTAAAATTGTTTTCAAGTGTTATGATTGGTTATCAGACTGTCAAAATTAAATGTTTATGCAAACTGTTCAATTATATTATACTCGATAATTTCTAATCGTCCCAAAACCTCTGTTTTGTGAAAATAATTTTAATCAATCCTAATAATTGAGTATTAATTAATAAAATGAGGATAACGAGCACACTACCTTTCCACCAGTTATAACTAACCACCAGTCATGAAAATGGATATTATTATCTAAGCTGTGCATTTTGAAACATCTATTTACTCAAATGTATTTTTTTCTTTATCAGGCACAGTACAGTGAGCGTTGCTGCATCAGATATATGTTTAACAGAAGACCAAGCGCGAATAATAAAAGAAAGCGTTGCACCTAAATCACCACACTCGACTCCCACCACACCTCGCAGACGTGGAAATAGAGAATTGGATCTGGAAAATATTATCCAAGGACCGAGAAGTGCTAGAACTCGAGACAAAGTGAACACGCCATCGAGAAGGGGTTTGAATTCTTCACCCTCCAGCCCGAAGGCCTCCACTTCCGGTTTGTGATATAATTTTTCCTCCAGTTTATTTATCATTTTATCAGTCGCTGTTGTATTATTTCACTAGATTATTTCTGCCACTCAGAAATATTATTCTTTGCAGGAACTCGTGGGCGAAGTAACCGCAAAGAAAACCCGGTGATGCAACGCAAGCGACGGCAAGAGAGCGAAAGTAGTGAAAGCGGAGATGTCGCTAGTCGAGCATCCAGTACTGCTCTTGAAGAAGTTGGTGGTGTGCAACCTGAGGTGCAAAAGACGCCACGCAAAATTGAAGGTGTTAAAGGTATTTCACTAACACTATCGGCGTGTATTCCAATAATCGGTGGAATAATAATTATCAATAAAAAATCAAAATGTTTTTTGTTGTAGCCATTCCACTTCAGATAAAAGGCATGTCAAAGCAAAATATCGGGAAGAAGTCTTCTAAGGTGATGAAGTTTGAAAATGATAATGATACCGTATCAAGGCTTGGCCCTATCCCTGACAGCGGCACTCTCATTTTTAGCGGTCTTCACTTTTTGCTAACCTGCACTGATGTGCCGAAACTGAGGTCAAAGTCGACTTGTGTAAGCATTGTTTCAATAACCATTTTGATAGTCAGTCCCAAAAGTTTAGTCTATATAAGATCTACTGATTCCGACAACCTTTTTTGTAAAATTAAAAGTGTACACTTTATTAGATTCTCAGGTAATACTTCTGAAGAATGGCTCAAGCTTAATTTTATTTATTGTAAAACTATTACAGTAACACATAACACACAAATCAACAGAATTGAAAGAATTGTAAATCAAGTCCTCTCTTAGACCCATGCTTTTATCTTTAGCCTTGGAAAAGAGAGCTTTATTAACTGGATTAGATTTAACCTGTCTGGTACTTTGACAGTACATGTACGTTCCCGCCTTTTTTTGACAGTGTATTGAGTTCTTATAATTGAATTAAAAAATATGGTCTACAAAGAGTCAGCCGTTCAGGAGGTAGATGAATACAGGGACGTCCCGAAGGCATTGGCGAGTAGGCAGTTGCCTAGGGGCGGCAAGTCATAGGGAGCGACAAATGTTCACAGATTTTTTTAGTGACTAAATATTTTTGACACGAATTTGATTTAAAATAAATATGATGCCTCAATGTTTTTGATAAAAAAATTACCAAATCAAGAATCGATACTTACATAATGTAAGTGCATTTTAAATCTACATTATTTTTTATGATGTGTAGTGAAGGTAATAGTTATTTTTTCATAATTATTGAACAATAATATGGGTTTTTGGATCATATTTATTCGTGAGCATCTTTGTCAATAAGGTACCTACAAATATATTATGAATCATCTGAAAGCAAAACGGAATGAGTGACAAAAAAATTATTTGAGTAGGTACGTAAATGAATAGAGGATTTGAACTTCTATATGTGTATTCCTAGAATAATGGGAAGAAATGAAAAAAAAATGGGCTCTATTTTAGGAGTCTGCCTAGGGGCGGCACATGTCCTAGGAACGTCACTGGAAAATACCAGACCATCCATTGCGCCTTACTGGAAGACCACCCATATATTACATATATTTTTAATCTAGTATCAGACAGGTTAAGCATGGATAGGTACCCTGTCTAAGTTTATCTGTTTATACAATGACCTTGAAAATCTAAAAACTTACCGAATGTGATAAGCCAAGTACTTTGCTCTTCTTATCCCCATCTTCTATCCTAACCTTCTCTGAGGTTGAACCACCAACAAAAAGTAGTTCCCGTAAAATAACTTTCACTCTTTGCTCTACAAGTTCCATATATTATATTATGTGGTGGCAAGGATGTCGACCACAGACGATTGGTCAACAGCGTAGCCATTCGCCCGCCTGATGATTTGATACAAGAATTGAGTGTATCTTACTACAAATCTATTTTGTTTCATTTTCATATAAGTTATTTTATGTATTAATTTACTACTCTTTTTGTGTTCTCTTTGAACAAACAATGTTAGTAGACCTCTACCACTAATTTCAGTAGCAGGTCGCCCGCAGTGATTGCCCATGTAATAATATACCATATGATAGTATCAAAAAAGGTGTATTATAAATTAGTAGCCACAGCTAAGCGAATTCCTTGAAAATATTATGATAAAGATATATCTTCTTAATTATATTCAGTATCTTTTAATTTATAGGAAAAGAGGAAGTCGCCGTTATGGAGCGATAATGACTCTCAGTGCAACTCTTCCTCGCCTAACACGGAAAAGGAAGACAATCCTTTCACGACTATACCTTTCCACAAAGAGAGACTCAAAGAGCAGCTTGAAATGGGTGGAGGAACAGTGTACAGTCACTTTGAGGATGTACCTAAAAATAAATACAATGTATGCAAACTCATAGCACCCAGGCCGTGTTTGACTGCCAAGTATATTCAATGCTTGAGCGCTGATATCAAATCGCTCTCACATCATTGGGTCGTCAGAAGCTGCTTGGACAACCAGGCTGTGAACATGAATGAAGATGCACTTCCTGCCGGATGGTCGATCGAGAGGAGCCGCTTTATAAATTGGAGGGTAAATTTTTTTACTTGCATTTTCCGTGGTCTAAAATTGTAACTCACAAATTGATTGATTTTTACTTCAGTTTTTAACAAGTGCGTTATAATATTTTTAGCATATTGGGGCACTGCTGAAATACCAATGAGCGATTGTGTCAGTCATTCCTGTAAGATAGGCATATTCATTTCTTTGCATCATCGTAACAAAGTTATTCTATCTTAACACTTTATAGGCAGGAAACGTAAAAATACCTTTTTAGCGTACTGTCGGTAGAATGCGGGTCACTTAATAATACGTTTTTTTCTACTGACGGTTGTTTGCGGGACACATAATATCACGGGTTTGTTTGTTGGCGTGAAATAAAATGCCGTAACTAATTACCGCTAGTCCAACTTTGCTATATTATTAGGGTGGAAGTTTAAGTTAGGAAACAAAAAATCAACTGTATTATAGATTTATTTCGCGATCTCGATTGCTACATTAGTTTGAGTCGTTTTACAGCTTGGACTATTTTTCATACCGCTTGCGTTGTTCTGTTTGCGTTATTGTTTCGTTTTTATTATTTGAATAAATTCTTACCATTTTATGAGACGTTTAATAAGACGAGAATAATAAACGTGCTGATAGATTGACTCATAGATCTAATGTTTTCTTCAAAATAACTGCTGCGGCAAGTGACCCTTTTTGACAATAAGCAATAAAACTCATAATTTATTAGGCCCTGTGAATGTTCACACATTTTTATTTCACGTATTTTTTTTAAAAAGGCGACATGTTTTTCGAATATTTAGGGCATCATATTTCACAGTTCCAGTGATAGTAAAATTGTAGGAATGGGGATTTTATACTATAATTATTTATATAATTGTATGTTATGGATTAATGTTATTTTTTATATAGAATATTTTGAATATTTCATATTGATAAGAAGTGAAGTGCTATCTACTAAATTAATAACAGGTTTTTATATTCAGCTTATAAAAGAAGTGAAATTATGATGTATTCAAAATTTTTTCACTTTATTTTTAATAATTAAATGTCACATATGATTTCAGCCGAAAATATTTTTTGGTTTAGAAGTTCTGTTGATTTTAAGAATGTAATATATTATTGCGCTAATCACTAAAAAAACACCAACTACAGGCTAGATTCTATTGTTTGGACCGCCCGACTAAGAAGTGTTAAAATTTGTCTTACTTAAATTGGCCTCTATTTCACGAAACTCACATATAATTTTTTTTATCATACTATATTCAAAGTTTTATTAAAAATCTATTATTTTCAATAGAACTGCCCTCGACTTAAATATGAAATACAATTTGATATCACATATTATTAACTCTCGCGGCTCGGAGACTAGAAAAATACTTCTCTGCCGATGGGGGTCGTTTAGGGACCTCAGTGGTTTCCTCATTATTGGCCTTATTCTTATGAATTTCAAAAAAAAAAATAGTTTAAGGGCTTTAAAATATCTCTCTGCATCATTCCTCCGTGGTTTTTTAATAAATAATCATATTTTAAGTTGCGCGTAAAAAAGACGTCATTCCAATACAAATATGTATTTGCAACTGACGCGTTCAGCCTAGTTATCTTACGAACGATCGCTGATAAGCGGGCGCTTATCTCGTTATCGCATTGTGTTATCGCGTATTTATATAAACTACAAAAGGTCCAAAAAACTATGATATAAGAATACCTTAATTATAAACATTGTATCACCCATATTAAAATAGATATTTAAGAAAATGTGGGTATTGGGGTCGCATTTCTTGAGCTTTGAACCGGAAAAGTTAATAATGTAAAGTTGACATATCTATTACTTTCATTGCTTCAATTCCAGTAGCAATATTTTTACGGTAGATATTTTAGCTCCGTAACTTACATTTCTATTTCTAGATAGAAGCAAGATGTTGGAAAAATCGGTTATTAGTCAATCGGCGTCCATTCCCTACATTGAGTGAATAACCTTGGGACAGTTGAAAATAATTGTGAAACAAAATTAATTTCTATTTAAATTCCATTTCCGCAAATGAAACCAAGTGCATCATGCTGTCTTTTTTTCTGTATTTCTTTTTAAATTATTTTGTCACAATTGATTCTTCCTTAATTGCAGACTTGTTCTTATGAACGAATCAGCGCGACACCCTTTCGGGACAAATTGATATTGTTGTGCAGCGACAATGATAATTTCACCAAGTTCTGGGACAGAGTGTGCACATTGGCGGGCGCCAACACCAGGATTATCAACGAGGATAGCTTGGAGCTAGACGGGGGGCTTGTTGTCGTTACGGAAAGCGATTGTTCCCACGAGGTGCAAAACAAAGCGATCTTGGACAATATCCCTCTCGTCTCGACTATTTGGGTAGTGCAGTGCCTGATTGAAGGGAAAATTTGCAAACACAGTGCCAGTCTCAAATACTATTTCACTTTTGATGATGACTGATTAGCGCAGAATAATTATGACTGAATCTCTGATGAAAAACAATCATTATGTTTGGTGTTAGGAATGGCTGTCATTATTGATTGATCAGTGTGTGTGCATGGAATTGAAAATTCAAAAATCTGTTATATAAATAAAAAATGTGTATTTTTATAAAAATAAACAGTTAATGCTTAAAATAGCATAACATTTTACAATGCTGTATTGCAGATTGTAGGGCTTCATTGACCATTTCAGTCATTGTTAATTGGTTTAATTTTCCCGCAACTTATTCATATAATTTACACAATAAAATATATTTTGTAGCTAATTTTTAATTTTTCAATAATAATTATGACATGTAACACTTTTAGCAGGTATACATATTTTTAATAATCTGATAGTAAATGACTGACATGCAAATTTTGATTATTAATATCTGACTCGAGAACTGTGACATGAGTTTTTTTTTAATGCCTTTAACCTTTTCCCTTCCCATTAATCATTATTTAATATAAAAATACATTGAAAAACAGATACATATGTATTCATACATGATTGTATTCACTTTTTAATATAGGAGTTATTCGCTGCTATAATCAAAAACTTTTGTTTCTAAACATTTTTTCCTCGCGTAGGACGTATGAGTCGCCAGTTCCAAGGGCCGTTCGACTGATTAACTCATTGCCTAGAGAACTGGACATTTTTAGTGACAGTATTTGTAAACTGTTAGTTAAATTTTACTATTTTATTTCTTGATTTTGATGTATTATGTAGTTTTATTTTATATTTTGTCTCATTATATTTGTGAAGTACATGACAAATTGGCGTTAGCTGTTATGTCATGTACTGTACTTTTAATTTTTTAAACAATAAACAATCACTGTCAGTTGCGAAATGTAATCATTCGCGCTTTTTTTTGAACACATTTATTTAATTTAGCTTGAATTTGAATTATAATCTGATCCGTTTGATGAAATCCAGGATCCCAGGATTGATTACTGGGAAAAAAGTTTGAAATTGAGAGATGAGAAAATAATGTACAAAAGTAGATAAAACACCTTTTTCTGTGTGTAAATGTGAGTTTTCCAATGCTACCACAGTCTTGGGATTTCGAGATTACGAAATTGGATGGGATCCCAGGATTGGAGACCCTAACCATTACATGTTACATAATAGTTGAGAATAACCAGATAAGAACTCTTCTAAACCAGGGTATATAGATAAGAACTTCGACTGAAGGTGCTTGATGGAACTTCAATATCAAATTTGAATTATACTGATTCTGTACTCTTCCATAAGTTTCCATAAGCATAAGCTTATGGAAGAGTACAAAATCAAAATATTTTTAAAAAAATTCAGTGTATATAGCTTAGCTAATGTAAGTTCAAACATAGTTCTGACGAGAGTGTGAATTCGAAATAGCTGTGTGTATAGACACATAAAAAAATGTACATTTAAAATAAATTAATATTTTTTTAATATTAACACTTCCCCTACGGTGCTATAAAATACTTTCGATATGTTGCGGGTCCTTAAAGAACCAAGTGAAAAAAATATCTTTTAACATTTGATGGATGGTAAAAACCCAGGACGTATGTTTTTCTTTAAGGTTCTTTAAGGGCCAGCAACATATCGGAAGTATTTTTTAGCGCCGTAGGGAAAGTGTGAAATAAATAAATAGCTTGAAGGAGCACGTCTTTATAAAACTTGTCTGCTTCTTAGAAGACTTTCCGCTGTATACAATATCTATATTGAATCAATCTTACCTAGGATCCTAATGCACTCTATATGATTGGATTTTAAGATTCTGATCAAATAGTGCTTTGAGTTTACCGTTCAAATTGGCCATGGCCGGCTATAAATTCTTCCACGCTAAGTCTGGGAAGGAAATAAATGTTTGGTGTTTGGAAGATGTAAGCAGTGGTGGATCCAGAAATTGTCCCAGGTGGGGGCAATTTTAAAGTAAACATGATATGTACATTAATAATATATCTATATAAAAATAGTCAATACATAATAAAGTATGTATTCCATAAAACATAGTAAACTAAACAATTAATGAGCCCATTTAACAATAAAGTTTTAATAAAGTAGAAAAATGGAAAATAAATTCTCTGGGGGGGGGGGGCATGACCTTTATCTAGTTTAGGACATAGATGTAAGCCATCTAGTTTATCAGACTGCTAGGTTTTGTTTTGTACGCAAACTCATATGCGAAAGAACGATAAGCGAAAGGCTCAGGTATATTTACCAACAAGGGTGGCGTCAAAGGAACACCTTCAGTACTCGTATTGATGTCTTTCAGCAAGGTGTATGTAGCCCGCCAGTCAGAACTGGAACAGCATCCATTGAAGTCGTCCTATAAGTGTTAGTGAATAAAATCAGTGCAGTATGTTGCCCACTCTCAGTAAGGTTTTCTTGAAAAATCCATTTTTGCTGTAGAATACTAAATATACGCTAGATGCGTATCCTGCTACCCCCATTAAATTACACCATATTTTAATTTGAGCCCGTGAGTCTGGAATCCCCACTTTTTGCCAGCCAATTCAGATATGTGAAGATACACCACATTAACGTTTTTATTCTACATAAATAAATTAATGAAAATTACTGTATGTAAAGTATGCAGGTACGCAACACCTTTTTAAAAATGCATAACGGCTGATTAACTAACACTGGATCGCTTCAATTGGAAAAAAATAATTCAACCATCAAATGAATTTTACATTTTTATTTCAATTGTTAAATAATTCGCTTGATAGTTCAATTATTAAGTCACTTTTGAGTGTTCACTGTCAATACTTTGTGGAAAGGCATTATATTCAAAAAATAAAATATACATTTTTACCAATTTCCACTTTTATTTATTAAGATCAGGACCGGTTTCGCCCATGACGAGTATTATCAACTGATAAGAGAATAACATGTTAGTGTTATTTATAGAAATCAAAATTAAATAAAAAAAGGTGTAATAAGCAATTGGTATGTAGTGAAAAGAATTTATTAAAAAAGGTACAAAATATAAATAAATGACACTAAATTGACTATTTTAGTATGTTATGTATATTTTGGACTATTTTTACTAATTTAGAATTACGAATACAAATTTTGGGTACAAATAGTGTGTCATCAAAAATTCAAAACCCACTAGTATTTATTGTTTTGTGAACGATTTTGAAGAAAGAGGCCCTCTAGCGGATAAACACACACCTAGACCAAAAACAGCTTCAGCTGAAAACATTCTTGCTATCCAAGAAAGTGTTCAAAATAACCCATCAACCTCAATTTGACACCATGCTCAGGAAATTGGACTTGAGACAACAACTTTGTGGAAAATTATGGATAAAGATTTTCATTTAAAATTTTAAAAATATTTGACGCTTTGGCATTAGCTGTAAGTAATGTATTTTTTTTTTAAATAATTAAAAATAATTTATAACACATAATGAGCCCATGAGAGGTAAAATGAACCAAGTGGTATTTTAGGAAAAACGTTGGGTGCGTTATAATCTTCTACATGTCTTAAAGTATCGTAAAAGTGAAGTACTATGTAAAATACTTTGTAGATCAACCTGATGCTATCGAATAGCTAGGGTTAACAGAGGCGAACATTTAGTTGACATTGTCTTCCATACGTAATTCATAACATTCAATAAAACATTTATCAGCATTGCATAATTTAATTAAAAAAAAAAATGTATACAATATAGTAGAAAAACTTTACGGTGAACACCTTGTATATTCATTTTTGACAATGATTATAAAATAAATGATAATTGCAGCGGTGGGCTGCCAATGCGTTAACAAAGGGCTCGCATAATCTCAAAGCAATTCTCGGTGTCCTGGGGAAGGAGTGATTTTTTTTATCACTCCTATTCAATTATATGTAATACTCAAATAAGCAATCGATTGTTATTTAAGACACCTAAAATATGAAAAATATACAATTTATCGTAAAATTATCAATGTAAATGGCTTAAAATGTACTACTCTGTATATAGTAAAGCTGTCGTAGATAATATATAAGTCAAAAATTGCAAATATATACTAATTTGATCTAAGAATATTGTTTTCTCTTAAACTAACAAGGGGCTCGCCGGCCTTAGTAAAATTTAACAAGGGGCTCGCGCGAGCCCCCTCCAGCCCACCCCTGGATAATTGTGAGTCTAATTTTACCACAAAAACGAAAAAAATATCATTTAACCAAATCAGTGACATTAATGTTTTTAAACTATGTACGCTCCTAATGAAAATCTCCATCTCAATTCTAAAAAATCTACTAGAACTGCTTGATGATTAGTTACTCAATCTCTCGCCTTTTGCAAATAAAAGGGATACAAGCATAATTCTAGAACAGAACCAGATGTATCATCACTCTCGCTTTGTCCCATTTTAAGAATTGAACGGGTGGAAGGCAGTTTTTGACATCACCGACATCTGAAAATTTAAACAGAAATCCATGAATCGATTGAAAAATGCATGGTATATAAATGAGTACTGGATTCGATCCCGTAAGCACCGCAACGAAAGGCGTCGGCATTGAATAATCTAACGCCAGGGATTGGCTGGAGGGGGCTCGGAGGGGCTCGCGCGAGCCCCTTGTTAAGATAAGAAAATCATTCGTCTTAGATCAAATCATCAGATAACTGCAATTTCTGTAGATGGATAAATTTGAAAATTAGTTGTCGTTTCATTTTTTCATTCAGCGTTGTGGGCGTCCGTGAGTCCCAGTACGAAAAAACATTTTTTCGATCGATTTATCTATTTTCTGTTCGAAGGAATGGGTGTTTGTGATGTCTTAAGATTGCTTCCCACTCTTCCGATTCTTCAATTCAACTGGGCGCTACTATTAGTTAATCACTAGTCCTGTCTTATGCTTATCATTTTATCCCTACTACTCTGTTTGAGAGGTAGAGCGACTAAGTAACAAGCAGTTCTCGTAGAAAAATAATTTTCGTTGAGACACCTTCATTAGGAGGCCATATACTCGACATAGGGAGCGGACATGGATAATAAATGGATAACATTTACCGAGCCCCTTGTTAAGGTATTGGCAGCCCACCGCTGTCTTACGCGGACTGGACAATTCTTACATCAATCAGCTCGAATTCAAATTTTATTTTAATAGTAAATTCTGAATAATAAAATAACGAAATTACCATTTCCATCATTAGACTGTATTAAATAATCGTTATAGAACATTTAAATAGCTATTACTCACAACAAATAATGAGTACGATTGAAATGTAACAGCTACCTGACAAAAAAACATGTCCTTTGTGAATGTTTCCAAAGAAACTTTAATAATTGAGTACACTCCGTAGCATTATTAAAATGGAAAATGTCTGATCAAGCTTTTTAATGATGTAATAGATACATTTTTTTGTTGTTGAATAAAAACGTCTGCTTATATAATATAATCAACTCAATACACATAATATAACGAGATGCGTTATGGTTCCCCGCTTTATCTATGAATAAATCTTACATAAATATAAAAATGAATTTTTGTATCTTTGTTTGCAAAAACTTCGGCATCTATGGATTCGAATGCCACAGGTCCGATTGCTATAAAACTTTGACAACCTTTAAGCTCGCACTTCCGGGGAGGTTATAGGCATATTAAAATTAACTTACAATGTCGAAAAACTAAAATATTCGTAGATTAAAATGTTTTTTACACTGCAGTATAACAAAACAAAAATGGCCGCCGTTCGATTTTATTTTTGAAAGGCGGCCATTTTTTGTTGTGACAATTCAAATTTGTCGCTCGATTGTTTTAGAACGTTTCAAATCTGTCAAATCGTATGGTCAACATTTTGACATTACGTTAAAATGTATTAAAATTGAAAACGCGAAATTGTTAACAAAGAGAGTTTTAATTGATTATTGTACAATTTCTTTTTTACATGCTTATGCTTATGCATGCATTGATTATACGTTTTAGGTTTGAAAGTCTTTTCGAACGTGGTAATAATCTATTAGCTGTATCAAGTCATATAGGAAAGTCCATGCAAGGTACATATGTGGTACCGCGTTATTTCGAAATCGTGTAAAAAGGAGACCAGTGTAAAATATTTTGCAACAATCGGCTGTTATAATAATGTTCTTTTTTTATTGCATTGTCCCACAAATTGCTGTCGAAAATTGAATGAATCAAAAAATATATATTTGTTAAAATATTCAGTGCGACCGACAGACCATATAAAAATCAGTATGAGCCGTGCTACAATATTATTCTATACTAATTCTACTTTTGTAGATAATAGTAATTATTGATGAGTAGGTAGTTAGTTATTTCGTAAGAGTAGATGAAGAAATATATATCTTATATTCTGGAATTCATATTTTTAAGGTTCCCATATACTACAGATTATTAATAGTAAGAATACAATAACATTAATTTATGTTTTTTACTATTTATATTTATTTAATAATTTGTTTTAGGTAATTTTGTAGTAAGGTTCAAGCGGTGGGCTGCCAATATCTTAACAAGGGACTCGATAAATCTCATCCATAATGCCTTCAAGTCATGGAAAATAGATTATGCATAAGCCGTGGCCCGCGAGCCACATGCGGTCAGCTAGGGTTTCTTTTATTGTGCAGCTGAAGTTAATGTATTTTTTAAATAAATGAAAAGGCAACCAAGTCTTGTTAAATATTAAAATTTAATCATCTACGGAAATTGCAGTTAGGTGCTGATTTTATTTGAGACCAATGACTTTCTTATCTTAACAAGGGGCTGGCCGGCCGCGCCGAAATTTATCAAGGGGCTCGCGCGAGCCCCCCCCGAGCCCCCTCCAGCCCATCCCTGGGTTCATCTTTTTAGAAACGGTAATCATAGAACAATAATTTTGAATACGAAAAAAGACTGAACGTATGAAATAAGAGTCACACAATCATGATCAGAGAATGGAACGAATCGTGGAAAGTTATGGAAATGAATGTTTGTTTGTTCGTACTTTATGCGTTGCCACACCGCTCATCCGATTGCAATAAAACTTTGACAAACTTTTTGCTTGCACTTCCGGGAAGGTTATAGGTCTTATATATAAAAATCATTTTTTGTATGTCTGCCATACAGTTAATTTTGACAACGTATGCTTGCACTTGCGCGAATGTTATAGTAAAATTAAATTACAGTAGGTGGCACGTGTGTTGTATCATAGACAATCGGCAGCAAACGTCAAACAGACAGAAAAAGATAGCATGCACTTCAATAAACACAATTAAAACGCAAACACTTTCTTTCTTCAAGTGGCATTGCAACGCTTGCCGGGTACCGGCTAGTATAGTAGTTTATATAATATTATATAAAACACATTAAGTAATTTTTTTTTTGGATATCAAATTTATGGAGCTTCAAGTACCAGGACGCGCCAGCGTCAAGGTTCTTCCATTCTCCTTCATCGATAAAGATTTTGAAAAATTGTAAATTGCATCCCCTTACCGTCGTTCGCAGACGGAAGGGCGCGATCACTACAGAGATAAGAAGTTCACGGGAACTCCATAAGCATTATTTTGCAAATCACATTCCATATGCTTCCTCCATACTATATCCGTACATGTACACACACATGCGGATACATACATACACACATACAGTATACAAATTGTTTTTAAACAAAGAGAGTCATTTTCGTGATGCTAAGTTCGTTCTAAAATTGACAATTTTATACGACATAAGATCTATGGAGGGTCGTCGAGCAGGACTGCTCTGGGTCTAAAACGATTCTCAGGCAGTGTCTCGTCATAGTTGTGGAGATCAGAGATCGTTGGGTTAGAATGTTTTCCTACCTCGCTGTGAAACTTTTGTGATATTTCACGAACGAACTCGCGGATGGTAGGTATTTTCAAGTCTCTGTGAAGCAGCGAGTTACGCACGTACCACGGGGCGTTAGTAATAATAACACATTAACTAACTTTTTATAAATTTATTTTTAAAAGACATTTTCATAAGACAATACACGCTGAAATTTAGTTAATATTCCACATTTCATCCAATAGTATTTTTTGGTAATATTTCAAAAGCAATAAACGATGGCACACACACACCATACGACAGCGCACCGCCTTCAGGATTGGATGGGTGTGAAGGAAATACTAATAGACATTTTAGCTTTAAGCATAGACCGATTAAAAAATCAATGTATGAACATGTTTGTACTGTGGTACTAAGGCAAGGGTGTCCAACCTTTTTTGTCCTGGGATCGACTTTTCAATCTTAAAGTTTTCTCGCGATCGACTTCTATCTAACATGATTCTTATAAGAAATTGTATTTTGGATTTTTTCTCTTCTTCAAACATAGAAATGTTTATTTTAATAGCGAAATACATATCATTAGATAGATATGTGCTTACAAAATAATTCAATTTTAGTATTTTTGTATATTTTATATTTAAATTACATATTTTTTCGAAATTCACGGAAACTTTCGAGATTGACCAAATTTCGCTTTGGGATCGACCGGTCGATCGCGATCTACCAGTTGGACACCTATGTAATAGGGCAGTGTTTCTCAACCTTTTTGGGAGCGTGGCCCCTTTTGAGTGTCTTTATTTTTCTGTGGCCCCCTACCTTCTTTTTTTTTTAGCTCACCGAGAAATTTGAAATCCTCAATTTGCCCGTGGCCCCCCTGAAATGTGTTGTGGCTCCCCAAAACAAAAATAAATCTCTGTGGCCCCCTGGGGGGCCACATGGCCCACCGTTGAGAAACCATGTAATAGGGTATCCAGTCCCGGACTCTTTTTGTAATCCGGGATTCACAATCTCTCGGGATTGATAGGTGAATGCGTGCCGAAAAAAGTGGATAATTAAGAGATTCCAAAAATGTTGTCAATTCGAAGTGACGATTTGACAGATTCTACAATTATCCAGAAGCGTGAGACCGTTTTTTAGCTGCCAGTGAGTCCAGCGCTGTTGAGCTTTTTTTTTAGCTTTCTTTAGAGATTTTTACGTGTTATGGTGAATCTCGAAATCCTGGGAATGGAGCTCATAATTTAAACGCGTGACCAACGCAAAAAATAAAAGCGTTACCATCGTCAATGGTACTGACATTGAAGCTGTTATTTTTTTTTTTAAAAATTCATAAAACCATGTAATAAACATACCTATTCAAAAAACGTGAAATACTTACAGGCCAATGTTGTTTATTGTTATCATTTTTTCTTATTTTTTACAGTTCTAGCAATACGTTGTTACATTTCCACGAAGAATCTAGAAACTTATATAGCTTGTCATCAATAAAGTCATTTATGGAGTATTTTTATGTAAGATTTTGTCCAGTTATATAACATTGTTGTAATACCATTTTTTAAACATACGAATGTGCTATTTTTAAATTAATGTATTTGCTATAAATAAGATAATGTTTGCAATATTGTTTTGCGAAAAAAAATGTTGCGATGAAACCTTTCCGTAACCACAATATCGACACAATACTTAATAAATTATTGTTTTTGTTCTGTATTTTTTCTTACGTGTTTCTTGCCGTGTTTTCATCTAATTTGGTCGTTTTTCATCGCTTATTCGGGCAGTTATTGCACAAACTTGCTACTCAATTCGACTTGTTTTATTTTTACCGCGAAATTTTCACCTATATCGCTTGCTGAGAACAATTCATTTTCAAGGAAAAAATATTTATAGCTAAATGTTGAAAAGGGAAAAGAATGTTTATTTATAAATTTCAATTACAATCGATAAGCTAAATTTACATTGATATTTTCAAAAAAAACTTGGTAGTCGGTTTGCCATCCATTATTGATTCAGCACAGTTTTATATTAAAAAGGATATTACAATATACGAAATTGCCCCTTCGTCAGTCCTAGAGAAACGAATACAAAGAAAAGCTTAAAATATAATTATTATTTTATAAAACTTTCAAAATATACACTGCTAATAAAGCAGTTAGTTTGTCATTCGAGTTCAAACCGATCGATGGTATGAACTGACCGTATGGTACAGGGTAACCTCGCAATAACTGACTAAAATGCCGTGCAAGGAAATGTCCGATAGATTTGACAATCCGTTGTACATTGATACGGTGCCAGTTATATAAGCAGAAGCTCTGACTCTCCCTTTTGTAATGACAACAGGCGACAGTAAAAAGTTTAGTTTAATTTAATGACTTTTAAAAATATATATATGTAATAATTTCCAGATATTGCGATTTGCTTGCGACAACACTATTTTGGCAACGTTGTCAAAGGCAACGATGTATTTTTTTTTGACGCTCAACAGTCAGTCGAGGGAGGGATTAGTTGTAATTTGATAAGGATCTTCCTTCTTGTGTGAGCCGTCGATTTGAAAACACGTATTTCGATGTAGTAATTAAAAAAGCCGGCGCGGGCGACAAAATTTTGTTAAAATTAGTTTTTTTTTTTTGTAATGTCATTCTCCATTAATTTCGGCGATGTTGCTTAATGTTGCTTGTTGAAAAAAGTGTGACCACTCCTGATTTAAATCAATCTAAGTCCTGGGCAGTAGCGGCCGGTCAATGTGGCATTAGATCAATGCACCCCCGGCTATATTTCATGAAATAATATTCAAACATAACATAATATATGTCGATGACATTAATTATAGTATTATGTCATTATTCGAGCCATAATCTCTTATGACATTATGGCGCGGCTGGCAGGCAACGCCAACACTCGGTTTACTCACTTTGTTTCGTAGTGAAGGCAATTGTAATTGTACTGTCAATACTGAAAGTTAACGTTCTGAGAAAATTCAACAAAAGGTTGGGATATAAATAAAGCCCGATATACTTGTTAAGATTTATAAATATATAATTTAAATATATATATATTTAGATTATAGTTGTATCATTGTGTTGCCATTTTGTGTTATGCGATGTGACAAACGGTTGAATTTACGGAGGCAAATCACAGCACATGACGACAACTAAGTGAAAAAAGAATAAAACAATACCTAAATAATAAGACAATAGTTTGTCTCTACACTTGTGTTTGATATTGGGTATAGGGTGTTTTTACTTTGCAAGGATCTCGACTAGGGATTCTGAAGTCTCGGGTTTTTCAAAGTCCCGGGACTTCCCAGGATTTGGGACTTTTGTTTCCCCTTCAATAAAATTATAAATTTATTTAAATTAAACATTTGTATGTATGTACTAAAAAGGGATGATAACGGTACATGTATTGAAAAACTAACAATGAATTGGGTAAAATTATGACCGTTACTACACAAATCACAATACGGCTTTTATACCTTTTTTTTTATCCTATTGAGACATTGGTAACTTTGTACAATAGTGAAAAACATTTGTAAATAAAACAACATCAGATGATAGACACCAATGTAAATTTATTTTCAATCAAAATTAACTTTTAAGGTCACATTAACGATCGCTTGCATCCAATTTTTATTCGTTAGAATGGTTTTTTCAAAATTAAAATGTACAATTTGGCTTTCTAAAGTCCCGGGACATTTAACAACAAAGTCCCGGGACTTAAGACAGCAAAAAACCTTTAAAGTCCCGGGACGTCTCGACACAGAATCCCTAATCTCGACTATTATGAAACGGACAACCCAACTCATTTTCATGCCAGTTACTATTTGGAGAGGTTACTAGTTGACTTATAATCTTAGAAAAAGTTAACAAATTAATATCATCTTTTTCTTTTGAACAATCTCCTTTTTAAAAAAAATCTTGGTTACTTGTCTGCCAATGGTTAGCATTCATGGATGCATTAGACAAATCTTATGGAAGAGAGGGATTTTCACATGATTCACATACTGAGCGGAAATGAATTAAAGAAATATAAACAATTTTCAGTTCATTTAATTAAGTCATATAAATACTCATATAATCACTTGGTCAATTTGACATTGAAATGATATAAGTTAAATAACATTTTCAGATACATACAGCGGCGGCGCGAGGCTATTGGCGCGCTCCCTTTTTAGAAAATCGTCTTTAAAATTATTTTTTTTTGATATATCCATATCCGCTCCCAATGTGGACCATATGGCCTTCTAATGGAAGTATCTCATCAACCGAATCAAATATTTATAATACGATAAATAAGAACAAATACAAACATCAAAATAAAATATAACGCACTATTATGAATGCAAAAATAATTTTAAATTTCCTTTTATGTGCCCTCTAATGGCTTGCGCCTTAGTTCGTTGACTATTTCGCCTATATGGTGGTGCTGGCCCCAGGGCCCCAGGGCAAGATATATCCAGATATATCTTGCGATAATTTATAAGCATGAACACAAAATATGTCTTTATTGATTTATGAAATTTTTAACATTTGCATGAGTAATTTTTTAACGGACTCTCAGTGTAATTTTCACTTTGTTTCTATTACATATATTATATTATCAAGATAACTAAAAGACTCTCAAAAAAAATCTAAAAAGGTCGATGCCCTTTTCAACTATTTCGACATTTTTCTACGGCTGAGAAAACTAAGCTGCCCTCTTAATATTTATAGCTGTGCAGCGAGACTTGTTACATGCAGTAGCAGCACTGGTGCAAAAAAATAAAAAAAACTCGGAATTTATCTCACATAAGCTAAGTTAAGCGAAACATTTATTTTAAGCTTCTTCCAGAATCATTTGTTGTAAAAATATAAAATTAAAAAGCTGTTTTAAAATGGAAGTGGCTGTTTTGATAAATAAAAGAGTTTTAGACAATAAATTCTAATTATATTACAATTCGTTCTTTTCTAAAGAATTAGTAAATGTGACACCCAAACATTCACATTTGAGTTATTGAATTATAATACTATACAAACGTTTATGGTTACCGACTTCAAACGGACCCGTTTTCTCAAACGTGATAAGCTAAAAATATAAGATTCTACTGTGAGGCTAAATTCTTTATGTCGTGAAGAAGTAGTTAAAACAAAAAAATGAAATTGTGAATTACCTTCAATTTGACATATAAAGCAGTATCATAAAAATAAAAACATAATTTTACCTTTGATTCTTTGTTTTGTTTTTCAACCAATCCTTTATACCCAATCCATGAAAACAAAGTTATAAAAAAATATAAAAGCGTCACATTTGCTTACAATGAAAAAGATATTGGAAATTTACACAATCATGAATTGTCTCAAAGAAAATATTACAGACGTATTATTTTACCATTTGAAAAAAAAGTTATTTTTGCTTGATTACGTAAATTAATTCATAGTTCATAAATAAATATTTTAAGTCATGACACCAAACATCATTGTTATAATAACTACTGCTGATTTTAAACTTTATTTACTGCAACAATTACGTATATGTATTGCTGAAAATCGTTGTTTATCATGTCCGCTCTTAATGTGAAACATCTATTAGAAAAATCAGAAAAATCTACGCAGAATTAATTCTACACACTGCTTATTATCCAGTTACTTTATCTTTTTTATTGAGAGGCAGAATAAAGGATTCTGTTGTTTCGACTTTCTTCAAGTCCCGTGACATTTTTATGTACGGGAAATTTTCACATCCCGAGACCATATTATTATCCATTAAAGTATTTTTTATGAAAGATCATTTTCACAAATATTTCTGTATAGTAAGTAATGTAGCATTCTGTAAATATGTATATATTTTAAGCAAATTAATTAATGAAAATATGTTTCAATTACTAACACAAAATAATAATAGACATCTAAAACAAACACATTTGAAACATAAGTTGTGCCCTGTGGGTTAAAATTATGCGTTTTATAATTAAAATGACAAACCAAAAGAAGCCATTTAAGGGAATTTGTAATGCATTATACTTTTTTTCTGTCAACCATAAATTCAACTAGTAGATCAAAACTCATCAAAACTTATTTTTTAAGTTCAATATTGAAAAAGGCGTACTGTACTGTATTGTGATTGTTTATTACACATTATTCGAGGGATTTGTTTGATTTTATTGATGAACCCGTTTCTAAAATGACCTATGAATCTCAAATTCTACAAAGATTTTTAAACATTGTTTGTTTTAATTGAGCAAAGTCTACTTACGAAATACTTTAATAAAATATGTCTGTAAAAGTCTTGCGTAATTTTATTTAAACGTACCGGGAATCAAGACTGCAACGATCGTCGATTTTCCGGGAATTTATTTTCAGGTTGTCTCGGCACAGAATCTTTAACCCTGTACCAGATACTTACCTTACTTTACAACTAGCTTTCGTAGAACATATTCTTATGATTTTTTTTTGTTAGGAGTCTATTATATACTTTACTTTGGTAGCGGACATGATTGTTCAAATAAATTAAGTTTTTGAAATATCACTGAAAACTTTTTATTTATTTTATTGATATTCATAATGACGCTTTATTATAATTTCTCAATATTTTGTTCTAAGAATTATACAATTTAGTTGATAACTATTTTGGTAACTAGATGTTTTATAATTCTTGCAGAAGTAAGCATTTTTTTACCTCACGACAACAAAGTTTTTCTTAATAAACAACAAATATTATTTTAATAATTAAATTTAAAATTGTATTTAGATCATAGTTAAACGTATCAAACCATTATTTGTTGATAAAAAATGATAAATAATATTTTCGCCCTCCTTACTTTTTAAGGTATTTTATATTTTATATTTTATCTGTTATTTCTTTTTCATTTTAGGCAATACAACTTTAATGATCTATTGTATATTAGTAAAAAACTTTGAAAACAAATTTCATTTTTAAATTTGAAGATACTCAAAATTCACTCTTATTTTGTATTCGAAAAATAATTTTCTTCATGACGATCTAACAAGCGATTTCTCCAAGTTTTCGACATTTCGTTATATTAATATATTTAATACTGTACATGATTTACTATGCAAGTTACACGTACTTTTAATCAATAACAGGAAGCTTAGTAAATCATCACACTTTATTTATTTCTAGAATGTTTCTAAAATTTATGACAATTTTTTGATTTTATTCATTCAAAACAAATATTGTTTAAAAATCGTTATACTATGAGAACATCTGTTACCTACAGAGTTTATGGGCGAAAGAAAAAAGTAACTATACATTACAAATTTATTTTTACGAACGGTTGGATACCTTTGTTAATATTGTTTACTGCATAATATGGACTTACGGCCTCTGAATAAAAACATCGAAAGGTTATTATGTATGTAAAGTTAACTTATTATATTAATTTTACTTCGTTACTTGTTTATAACGGCTACCTTTAGAGTTTATAATGAATAAAGTTCAACCCAAAAAATTAATAAACCTCAGAAAATAGATAAACCGACTATTTTTTATTTTTATGTTTATTATTATTATGTGTTTTATAATCGAAACGTAATTTTAGGCATGGATTTATGTGATTTCTTGAATTCCCCCCTCCCACCCATCCTATCCTATGAACGGGGCGTATCGAAAGCGATTAGCTAACCACTAGTCCTGTCCTAGCCCTTTCCTTCTATTCCTACTCTCTTAAAAGAGAGGTTGAGCAACTGAGTAACAAGCAGTTCTCGTAGAAACATTTTCTGTTGAGATAAACTCCATTAGGAGTCCATATGCTCCATATTGGGAGCGGACATGGTAAAAAAAAAAAAAAATCTTTTTTTTTTAAATGTACATCTTTAAAGAATGCTACTGTTCTTCATGTAGAGAAATATTCGATATTTTTCTTTTTAAGACACCACGGTACTAAGGTTTTGAATCGCGAGAATTTCCCGGAAAATGAAAATTTTATGTCTCGTCAGAAGTATTAGAATCTCTACGCAGGAGTAATCTAGTTAATGGCTCTTGTCACGTATAAAGATAGCAAAAGCGGAAGAGAACATAGACATCACGGATACTCATGTGTCTCAATGTAAATCTATAATGCGATATAATATATGAGTGTCCGTTCTAGGACTTGAGCCTATAGATATCGTGACCGAAAGGAACGAAGTCGATCATTTGGCGACAGTCCAGGCTCAGCACGATTATTATTGGAGGAACTAGTATTCGTTTAAATTTTTGAATTAGTTTTTTTAACACGTAACTCACCACGAAAAAAAGTCTTTGTTCCTTTATGCTTTGTTTTTATTTGCTGAAGCAATTTTCTCGTTGTATTAAAACTAAGGTACACAAAAATAAGCAAAATATGAGAGGCAGTTTGAGCTGGCTTTAACATATTAACATTTACGAAGTTTATAGCTGGTAGACAAAAAGTAACTACGATAATTGTTTTAAATTTGTATTATGTTTTCAAATTCATAAAAACATTTAACTAATGTAATATTTCCTATAAATTTTAATCGTTTTATTTTTAAGAATACAAATCATTCTCTGTCCAGTCCTGAAAAAATCATTATTAGTCCTTTCCTTATCCAATGATTTTATCCAAACTCTCTGTGAAGATTGAGGTTTGACTGTTGACTTAAAACAAATTCCGCAGCTTATTCTCCACAAGGAGTGTATTTACTTCACATTTGAAACAGCCATATTTAAGAAAAAGTGGAATAAAACCTTTGCAATATAATTTGCATACCTTGCATTTTTTATATTACTGAAAAAGAAAACCAGTGACTGATAAATCTTTGAAAAACTGGCTCCGGAGTAACACTGATGTACGATCTATGCCGTTACGCTAAAAATATTACCTTTTCTTGGCAATGTAAAACGAGACCCCTCCTGATAAAGCATTTGTATTTGACAGATCCAAAACATCCGTTAGTGACGCACACTTTTATTAATTAACCCGTTACCTGCCATGATCCCCATTTGGGGTACGCGACTATTATTGCTCTGCAGTTGGTCGTACATGCTGGAATATTTTCACTAGTAACACAGTTACGTTCAGAAGAGTCTGTAGCACCATCTTCACAGAAAATAATTTGCAATAGCATTATAAGATAAGAGTTATAAGTGCTAAAAGTTAAAATTTTAAGGTAAATTGTAAAAAGGTAAAACGTGACTTTTGTATAATATATTTTTTGTATTGTTTCTTTAAATTTTAAGTTGTTATTTCGCGCATGACTAATATACAGGTTATAGTAAATGTTAATGTTTAGCTATAAATAAATTAAAAATCGCAGTCAATTTTATTACTGTTTTATCGCATGTTCCCATTTGGGGATCATGGCGGTGCCGTGTAAAATATTTGATACATGTGCTTTATTTTATTTTTTACTAATTTGTAGATATGCGTACGAGAACATTTTATTCGCTTTCTGAATTGAAATAAATAGTCAATGATCCAAATTTTATGGATGATGAAGAATCAGATCCTGAGATGGACCTTGTTGAACATCCACTTTATACCGTCGGTCAGATATAGGAGAAATCGGTGACAATATTTCAGAAGACACTTAGCCAAAAGATGTTCCAGGCAGAGTCGAAATTCATTCAAGCTTTCTACCAATAGAAGCTTCCACTTTGGGAAAAAATAATGAAAGTAACATCACTTTCATAAATTCAGAAGATCTCCCTATCTAAATCTAAAATTAAAAAATCTTAATCGCTTTGGAAAAATATAAGACCAGAATTTTCAAAAAAAAATGAGACAAGATGATGAAATTTTAAGCAATATGAAAAATATAGTTCACATTCTGAAAGGAAAATCTCATGTGGAAGTATTTGAGACATTATTTGATGAAAATATAATGGAACATATAGTAAAACAAAGTACATTGTATGCATCCCAAAATAACCGCCATGGTTTCAATTTTTTCACAAGACTGTCTAAGAATTTTTTTAGGGTTTTTATTGCTAACTGGATATCATTCTTTGCCCCAGGAACAAATGTACCGGTGCCAGGACAAGGGTTTATCTATTCAATGTGTAAGGAAATGTTTGTCACGAAACCGATATTTGGAGATAAAAAGAAATTTACACTTCAATGACAATGCCGAATTAATCTAGACGCAATGTACAGACATTTTTTTTTAAATTGGTCCATTACTTGATATGATGAACAAACTGTTTCTGAAATTTGGAGTTTTTTCTACAAATATTAGTATCGATGAACAAATAATTCGATATTATGACCATCTTTATTTCAAACAATTTATAAGACAAAAACCTATACGTTTTGGATTCAAGCAATGGGCAATGTGTTTTTGCGAAACTGGATATTGCTTATATGCTGAATTATATCAATGAATACAAGAGGGAGATTACCAAGAAATGGGACTAGGCACGTCAGTCATAATGAGAAATATTTCTAAAATCGATAATCCATCCAACCATTTTTTTATTTCGATAACTTTTTTATCAGTTTTGAGTTAATGAGACTGTTAAGTGATAGAAATATTACTGCTACGGGCACAGTACGATATAGTTGAATGAATAACTGTCCAATAAAAGATAACAAAATTATGAAAAAAGAAATTTGACTATTCAATATGTATATGTATTTTTACACGCCATATGCCATGATCCCCATTTGGGAACATTTATAAAAACTTACTTTTTATGGGGGTAAAGTATTTTTTTCGTCAAAATATTTTACCAAACCTATTTTTCAGTAAAAAAGAACACATATATTGCAAAAAAAGCGGGGAAAAAATCTGGCAGGCAATGGGTTAATAGCGTCCACCTGAACCTTAGTGAATAGTTGACTAACCAGAGATGTGTGAGGACGACATTAAATTCATTATAAGTATAAATCAATAATCAATATTAGTTAGTAGTTTTTGTTTCTTTTTTCTTTAGCTCTCGCTCCTGTTCCGGCTTAAGGCTTCATAATTATAGTAAGCTTACTTCTCATGATTATCCAAAGATCGATTGAAAAAGCAATTTATGAAAGAGTGTGCGCGGATTTGAATTGTAAAACAAAGAAAAGTCTCGAAGAGGTTATGGGTGAGAAAATTAACGGTTATCTTTAAAATGCTTAAAACGTTTTCTAAATATAACAACGTTAAAATATTTGATCACTATAAGCAAAATCTAAAAATGATTTCAGTATTATGTATCAAAGTATCAATTAAAATAATGATGAAGTAAAGAAAAAAATATGAGAAAGTGGATATTTTTGTCAAGGGCTACTAGTTATAATGACCAAAAGAAAAATTAAGCCAAGTTGCTTGTTATTTAAGCTGACGACTAACAAGAAAGAATTGAAATGCACTAATGATGAAATATTTAGTTTCGTACGGTTTAGCGCAAACTTTTACTGAAGCACTTAATTGTGAGTAAGGTTTTTTTAGTTTGAAAGATTTTTGTAAAATTAATTTAATTTACATTATCTTAAAATGTCAACATAAACTCAGAGTAGCGAGTTTTTCTTCAATGCAATGAAATAGTATACACCGCTGAGAGTCGATCAAAATTTTAATGAGCGACCGCGGTGAAAGGTACATGATTTTTTCAAATCTCATTTCGTTAATGAAAAGATTTTCAAAAGTTTCTTGGGATATTTTGATGATTTCAACAATCACAATAAATCCGTAACAACTTTGATGACATACATTCATCAATATAATATTTATCAAATAAACCGTGAAGGGTACAGGGAAAAGTTATCGACAAAGATGAAAATGTTTGGTAATAAAGCATCTAGAAACAAATAAAAAGTGACGGCAATTCGTTCGGCCGTAAAGTCACAGCCTATTGGAAAATAAAAGCGGATTATCAAACTTGAAGGCGCATAAAACAGCAAATAGTGAATCTGTTACCGCAAGGATGCTTAAACTAAACGTATTGTATTTATTGATATCATATTTGAATCTGTTTCACCCCTGATAAAAAAAAATAAGAAGTAATAAATAAAAAATCATTTTACATATTTATTTTTTTCATTTTAAGTTTACTCATGCTTTTTAATTGTCTTGGGGGATTGATTTTCTGCACACTTAAATGAGCGCCATCAAGTCTTGGGCAGTTACGCCTAAGACACTACCAGTCAAAGAACAAAAAAACTGTAGATATGCTTAACGTTTGTTACGCCACTGGATACTGCCGTGTAAAATTAACGGATCGGAAAGCAGACGTAAGTGGAGGAGAACAAGCTTGAGGGTAGTTTTGCCAAGCGCCAAACAAAGTATATTTTACTGTGAAATACATGTTAAGAAAAAGTATTTAAAAAATACGGATTGGAACTTCGGAAGCAATTGAGAATAATCCCGGGATTAGGATTATTAGTTCACCGAGGAATTTGAAATCCTCAATTCCCTATAATTATTCTCAGAATATCTCCAAACCTTGTTTTTTTTTTAGTTCACCGAAGAATTTGGTATACTCTTTCCTCAGATTGTCACAGAAGCTCGTTTTTTTTTTAGCTCGTCGAGGAATTTGAGCTCCACATTTTGCCAATTTCGTCTCACTTTTCGGGATTTACTCAAAATTTCTCAATACCAAAATCCCAGGATCGCGACCATTTCAATCCCGGGATTTCGGGATCAGAAAATTGATCGGGATCCTGAATCCCGGGATTGGATGCCCTAATCACACATAACTATAATTATAATAAGGTAAGAAAAGTTTAGAAAGTGGGAGAGTTTGATGCTTCACACGCTTTTTAAAAATCACAGTTTTTGATTAAAAATACGTATAACAGTAATCGACAATATTTATTAATATTATATTTTTGATTGATTCGGCACCCAACTTGGTGAAAATTTATTTTCAATTTAAAATTATTAATGTTTCAACCTAAAACAATACGATACAATTTTGTATTATTTGTATCGCAAATTTTATGTGAGTACTTCAAATAAAATTCGTACGAGATGAAATAACTAATTATGTGCGTAAATAATGTAAAAACTATAAACGCTAATGAGAAGAAAGAAATTTAATCGAATTCAAATTTAAAGATTGGAAGAATTAGATATCTGAGACTGAGTGCACAAAAGTCAAATGGTAAAAATAGACCAAAGTGAGTTTGTGTCATTTTTGATTCCAAGACCGTATATATAACCTCCTTCAGCTTCAAAGGGCCTACCTAGACTAAGCTGAAAAGCTCAAGAGCTTATCTATCAAAGAAAACGTTTACTTATAAAATAAAATTCAATATTCATCTAAAAAATATTACTGTTTTTTAAATAATACATCAAAGTTTTCCACAAAAGAACGGATCTCTGATATCATTTTTTTTATACATACATACATACGATGTGTTTTACATATATTTATCAATTCGCTTTGATTTTGCAATTTTTTGGATTTATATAAAAAATTAAATAGTAAAAGCTATTCTAACGAAGCATGCATATAGAAATTGTTTAGTAGTAGCTATCTGGTCTCTTTACTTAAAAATCTGATTGAAAGATTAAACTATAAATACGACGCTCATATCATACATGTCTTTGGATATGAGTCCATAAATCGATTAAAAAATATATGTATAAAAATGATCGTTCGGGGATTCGAACCTTTCGACACTGCAACCGTATGAGGTGTACTCTCGAGAACGATCACAACTCACCCAAAAGTTCGACTTGAATTGACAGGAAAAAATAGCCAATATTTTCTTTCTTCAGCTAAATTTTAATTTTCCTTGCAAATTTTTGCAATTAAAACTCTTTTATATTTCAAAGCTATTTGAAAGCTACTAAGCTATTTGTGTTAATTACCGGGTCATGACTTTTATTTACTAACAAATTGACGAGGGTAATTCATTCAAACTTTGGTATCGTATTTTAATTGTATGTAAAATAATTTTCATTCACTTATCAAGCTATAAAATATTAAACAAACTTTACTTTTATTTTTTAAAACTTTATATTGTTGTATAAACGTACTAGATACACAATTGATCAAATCAAATATTTTTGGGTCAACAATTTCTGACACATTCAAAATCTTTTTTAATATAAGTTGGACAACATTAACATAGTATTGGCGAATAGTGTAAGCTATTACTTATCTAAATACATACATACATTTTAGTAAGTTTCATATACAGCAAATAACGTTGATAATATAATATTTGTCGAGGTCATAATCTAAAAATCAGCATATACCTACTGTTTTTGAATTACTAACATTTATTCATTCTGATGATAAAAGTTGTACATTTTAGTAAAAATAGTATGATTTTTTTAATCGCCGTTTTAAAAATTTATAAATATTAGTAGATTTGTAAACTTATATAACGTTTTAAATAAATTCTCTCTCCCCAAAAAATTATAAAATCTTTATTTTACATTAATTATTACTATTTATTTATATACTACATGCTTATATTTTATAACAATAAATAGGAAAAACTACACATACAATTTAATGAGATGGATGCGGTTGCATATTTTTACATAAAAAATCAATATCTGGTTCAATGTCAGAACTCTCTGTGAAAAGGCATGATCTGTGCTTATTTTTTAGTAAAAGTAATTTAAAAAATACTGGTTCACATATGTATGTACATAGTCACGAAAGAAATAAGCATAATCAATGCTTCTTTTGCAATAGACGGATATTTTTGCTATCGCCTTATCACAAAATTCTGAAATACTTTTATCATTAAATTCTTTTTCAAGCAAATTACCACAGCATGGCAACTTAATGATTCAAAACCACTTCGTCATGTCATATATGTATTGTTAATTTATATTTTATCAAAGCATATTTAAAATATTTCAAAATTAATATCAAAACTTTATTTTTACTTGTCTCTATATTCATAAAGAATTGGTATTTTTACAAAATATAAAAAAAAAACAATGTTACACTTTAAAATTCAACGTGATTATTTTACATTTCTACGAAGTCTGTATATTTAAAACAATAATAATTTACAGCGATTTTCGAGAAATTTACCCGACAAATCGCGCTCCCTTTGTATCATTGGACCTACAAAATATATGTTAAAGCTCTTTCACAAAAGTCGACAAACAACCGTATGCAATGTCGAATAAGCATCTAAATTGCATGCCAACAGTGCACGAGTTATGTCCTTGTAGGTTGTGGAGGAATGTTTGAGTTTGGAGGATGTATAAACATTAATCTTCGGCGTTTTTCCAAACGATTTGAACCGTCAAATAAAATTGAATTAGATTTATCACGGGGTAGAAGTTGGTAGTGTGTAACACAGGTTGCTGGTGTAGAATTACGCTTATCGCTTTATTTATTAGTTATATAAGTGGTCGTTTTTACAAGCCGCGATAAAAATAATTTTGTTATTTGGTTCCCGCTGATTATAAGAAATTTTATTTATACCATTTTGATTAAAAGCAAATATTAGCACTACAGAAACATGTCTTCTGCAAATGTCTCATTTTAATTAATAATATTGATTAAGATTTTATTAAAATCATTTCCGCTCGTAATTTGGACATGCAACGGTGTATCTTAATAGTCTTGTGATATGATGTTTTAAATATTATAAATGTAAGAATGACATTCTTAATACATTACAACAAAAAATGTATCGTTTAACAAACCTATTGTATTTAAAATAACTCTTTTTTGTACTGGAAACACATTTTTTTGATTGTGATCAGAACTGGTTTCACGCACCAAGAATATTTTCAACTGATGATTCTAGACATTATTATAAATAAAGCTACTGATATAACTGTCTCGGAAGTGGAAGGGCAAAAGGAGCCTATATGTTACACCATGGTAGTGAGCACGTTAAGATTAAAGTAATCACAGATTCGTTTTATTTTTTCGAGCCTGTAGCCAAGTAGTCAATGACTTTGCATTAACTTTGTTGGCTTCGGTTGCGGAGGTTACAGGTTCGCACCCCAGAACAAACAGACTAAAACAATCGTTTTTTTTCAACTTTTTTATAAAATTACTGTACGAAGATATCGATGCATTTGATGATTAAATTTCCTCCCACCTGTCGGATTATAATGAAACGTACAGAGAGAGTGATAGCTTATCGCTTGTCGTATCCTATCCTTATCTTTTTATTCTTACTTTCTCCGAAAAAAATAAATTAAACGACTGAATAATGAACAGTTTCTGTATAAAAACTTACGCAGAGATAAGTTCAATTAAGAGACAATTTTTATATTGAACGTGGGAATGATTTCAAAACAGAAAAAAATATTTATAACAAATGAAATATAATAAATATTTCAATTTTTGCATGCTGCCTTTTCACTAACATTAAAAAATATGAACATCGTATTCGTTATGTTAGTTCTCATATAAAAAAAAAAGTTACTTATCACCAAATCGATGACATCAATTTCTCAATGAGAGGAGCGACAGAGTCCTTTGAGAATACGCTTATATGTATATTATATATGGTGGCGATTACACTCCTAACCGCTGTAATATCTCTATGCTTGGGTGGTAATTTGAAGAAATTCTCAGACTTTTTCAACCTCGCACAGACAAATTGCCAGCCGACCGAAGATATTCGAAATAATATCGAGAGCTATATTTCCTGTCAAAAAGATTGAAGCTGCGGCACAAGTCTTAGTGTATTATTACGTGTTATTAATGTCATCGCTTCTAACCAATTTTTTTTTTCAATGAAATTTTTTGTTGACTTGAAATGAGCCACTATTTATATATTAATTAAGTCGATAAAATAATCACAAATCATAAATCACAAATCACAAATAATCACAAATCACAAATATGTTCGTAATAATGTCCTCGGGTCTTTTTTTTCTTCTACGAAATATATTTGTTAGCGTACTTGAAAATTAGTTGAATAAAATATATATTTTATATAATAAAGGTCTATTTCTGCTACTACGAAAAATAATTGTTTGCAAACTTAAACACTATTCCAAAAATTAAATAATTTACAATTTAAATGCAGGGCTGTCGATATATGCTCCGAGGTATATTACTTTTACTTTTAGATTTTTTGGCTTATTCAATAAATCGATTTGTAATTTATTTTTCACGCCAGTAAATTTTCTGACTACTTAAAAATGCAACAAAAATCCCCCCGTTGAAGTCAACGGGCTTACAGCTAGTAATACTGAATATTAAACAAATATTCATATAAATACTTGATTTATCAATTTATGTAAATATTATATTATAAATATAAAATAATGATTGATAATGTTGTAAATAATAAATTGAGAAAGCCATAATAATTGTATGTTATGTAAGCATTTGTGAATACATAATTAATTTTGTTATTTACAAAAGAGGGAGTCCGGGGGGGGGTTTTAGAACCTTTGCTCCCCACCTACTTTCTTCCCTGACAATGACAATACAAGTGTCTTAAACATGAAATTAGTAAAAAAATGTGTAAAAAACTGCTTTTGATATGCAATTGATTGTTTGTTTGTATTTTGTTGTTTGAATTTTTGAATGCTTAAAAATTCAAACAAGTGGGTCAAGCGTATTTTTTTATTTAATCGATATTTTTTTCATGAGAATCCATTGAACAAATTTTATCCACGAGTCTGGTTGACTGTAACGAACGATATTTATATCTTCTTATTCATAATTCTAAATTTTATTTTCAAATGGAATCATATGTCGGGGTATTTTAATGTCTTTTGTAAAATATATATTTTTTTGTGCTTATTTCACATTATTTATTGAAATAAGGAGCAGTTTTTTTCATCGCGATCATTATCAACTGGAAAACTTATAAATTGATACAGACTGTATTTATACAAAAATTGACTAACACTGATCAACTGATAATGCTCAAGAAGCATAAAGCTGGTCTTGATTTTTTTTTTTTTACCTTGTCCGCTCCTAATGTGGAGCATATGGACTTCTAATGGAGTTTATTTCAACAGAAGTTTTTTTACGAGAACTGCTTCTTACTCAGTTGCTCAACCTCTCTTTTTTTCCAAAGAGAGTAGGGAATAGAAGGAAAGGGCTAGGACACGACTAGTGGTTAGCTAGTCGCACTAAATACGCCCCGTTCATAGGATAGAATGGGTGGGAGGGGGGAATTCAAGACATCACATACATCCATGCCTTTAAACAGAAATTCATAAATCGATTGAAAAATCAATTTATAAAACTGTCCGTTCTGGGATTCAAACCCGTAACCTCCGTAGCGGTAGCCAACGCGTTGACCACTCGACCACACAGGCGGCAAAAAAATAATAATATGCTATAATTACAAAAAAAAAAATATTTTTTAATATATTTATAGAATGAATTTCCACGAAGAATTGAAAATGAACACATTAAAAGTGAAACTAATTTAAAGAATATGAAAATAATTTGAAATTTATGATGCAAATTATAGAATATAATGCCTTTCCACCAAGAATTGACGGTGGATATGTACCCAAAAAGATTATTAATTTTGGGCTACTATCTCAACGACCAACAATGCGACTGCGACATACTAATAGATAGGTACTTTGTGTTGTTAGTTTCAAGTCAGTTACTACTAGGGATTCCAAATATTCGCCATTATCAACTATTCGAATGTCGAATAGTAAAACTGAAACTATCCGAATTATTCGGATATCCGGATAGTTTTTAGTATACACACTATATGTACATATATACTAAATAAAACATAACATGAAATAATACTAAATATAACATTAAATAAAACATAAATAATCGAATTACTCACGCGCTAACTGAGATGTTGCATGATCAACGTATCATTGTTCACTGATGTACATTTTATAATAATTTATGACTAAATATTTTCCCACTTCTGTAAAATGTAAGATAGAGAACATATTTAAATACACATTTCAACACCGTTCCATTGTATAAAAATATTAAATATTTGCAGCTGCATCGGATTACTCCAACGGTATTTCTTTAATGAATTACGGCATTACAGGTTTTTTTAGCCCCGAGTCCGAGCTGATTCGTCAAAATCAAGTATTATGATAAGATAACACCCAAGTTGGATGAAGGCAAAAAAAACACCACCTGGGGTATTCATAGTTATATTTTAAATGTTTAGAAATTGTGATGTGATCTTTCGTAGATTTTGTAAAATATTTCATTAAAAGTTATTATGAATACTTTTCGGATATTTCCCCAAATATCCGAATATCAAATAGTTAAAAAAGGGCCGGATGTATCCGGATATCGAATATTCGAATATCCGAGTTGGACTCCCTAGTTATTACTATCTCTGTATATTATTGTAAGTATAAAATTACCTCTTGAAAAAACTTATTTGTTTTTTTTTGTACTATTAATTTTAAATTTTGAATAAAGATTTACAATATTTTCTGCCCCCGTTGTTTTTAGCATGTCTTACAAATATAATTAGATTACTCTTCAGCTTATCTTGTGACGAATAGGCTTTTTATCCAACATAATTTGAACCTTTTTCGTAATTAAAATAATATTCTCAATATTATATTTCAAAAGTTTGTCCATAAATTCTTAAATCTTATATCCAGTACTTTATACTATACTTGTATAAGAGCTTATATATTATTTATTAGTAAAGAATTTCAGAAGATTACGAATTCATGAAACTTAAAAACAACTTTATGGCGGCTTAATTGAATTTGAAAATGTTTCCGAAAATAATTATCAGCTTAATATTACATTAAATTATTTATAAATATAGGAATTTTTTGATAAATTTTTACTCGAAAACATATTCATATGACACATTTTACAAGTATAGGTATTTTCCATCGACTCATCATGAATGAATCATTAAATTCATATAACATTCAAAAAAACCATGAAATGTTCAAAGGATCAACTAAATTTAATTTCTACTCAACAAATCACAGTCAAGGTATAATAGATTGCGGTGTTTATGAGTATGAATTCGAGTATTATCAAAGACAAATAAACATTTTTGCTCGCAGTTGTTTTTTTAAGCTAATTAATTGGGTTCGAGTCCTAAGTCGCGGAAAAGCGATATCGTTATAGAGGTAAGCAATCCACAATGAAGTCGGTTTACGTTTACACCATATTCATTTATATTCCCAATACTATACCCGTAAATAAATGTACATACAATACATAAAGAATACGTAATGTTAATTTTTATAAGAAAAACCAAATCTATGGAGGTTTGTCTAGCTTAGCAGAATTTCTCTCGACTTTAAACGATTTGCATGCATTGTCTCGTCATAATTATGAATGTAAAACATCGTTAGGTTATAATGTTTGCCTATCTCGGTGTGAAACTTTTAAGATATTTCACGTATTTTCAAGTCTTGTGAACTTAAAGAAGCAGCTAGTTGCGCACGTACCCCGGGGCGTTACATATCTGTCTCAGTGATTTATTTTGTAGTAAGTATAAGTCCATATTCGAGTAACGTACACCATGATCGGTCGAGTAATTGCTGTATAGAGGAGCAGCTTGCTTTTGAGAGTAAGTTTGCTTCTCTCATTAAGCATAAAGTACAATTTTGCTTTTATAGCATTAGCTTGACGTTTTTGAATCGTGGCGTGTTCGTTAAATTTACGTCTACTGTCTAAGGTGAAGCCAAGGTACTTGACTGTATTCGTCCACTTGATCTTTGTGCTGTGTATGCAATCAAAATATTGTTTTCTAAAGATAACATTGGAAAACATTACTGCCACGCTTTTTTTATTCTTAATTTTGATTCTCTATTTTTCACACCAGTCTGCTATGGTATCAAATGATGATGGAATTTGTGTGACAACGCTTTTTCGATAACTAGTTTTTGCTAGAAATTCCGTATCATTTGCTTTTTTTTTTTAAACCATGTCCGCTCCCAATGTGGAGCATATGGACTCTTAATAGAGTTTATCTCAACATATGTGTTTCTACGAGAACTGCTTGTTACTCAGTTGCTCAACCTCTCTTTTACTAAAGAGAGTAGGAATAGAAGGATAGAGCTAAGACAGGACTAGAGGTTAGCTAATCGCTCTCAATACACCCCGTTCATAGGATAGGATGGGTGGGAGGGGGGAATTCAAGACATCACATACATCCATGCCTTCAAACATAAATTCATAAATCGATTGGAAGATCAATTTATAAAACTGTCCGTACCGGGATTCGAACCCGAGACCTCCGTAATCGAAGCCAACGACGTTGACCACTCGACCACACAGGCGGCATTTGCTTACCAAGCTATAATTGCATCATGTCCTTCACCCAGAAAAATCATGTGGCTAAGTTCGTTGAACAACTATGTTTCGATAAACTCCAATCGGAGTTCACATACTCAAATTCGAAAATATTTTTTTTTGTTTTTTTTAATAAAATATTTTTAATAATTTTTTTTTAAAAAAAGTTGAATCAATGAACACAATATATAATTTATTTAATTTGAAATTGGTAAATAATCGTATCCTTCACGAAAACACCATAAATATAGTATATTTACCATGGTATATTTCTGCTACTACGAAAAATAATTGTAAGCAAACTTAAACATTATTCCAAAAATTAAGTAATTTACGAGGTCTATTTCTGCTACTACAAAAAATGATTGTAAGCAAACTTAAACATTATTCCAAAAATTAAATAATTTACGAGGTCTATTTCTGCTACTACGAAAAATAGTTGAAAGCAAACTTAAACATTATTCCAAAAATTAAATAATTTACGAGGTCTATTTCTGCTACTACGAAAAATAGTTGAAAGCAAACTTAAACATTATTCCAAAAATTAAGTAATTTACGAGGTCTATTTCTGCTACTACAAAAAATGATTGTAAGCAAACTTAAACATTATTCCAAAAATTAAATAATTTACGAGGTCTATTTCTGCTACTACGAAAAATAGTTGAAAGCAAACTTAAACATTATTCCAAAAATTAAATAATTTACGAGGTCTATTTCTGCTACTACGAAAAATAGTTGAAAGCAAACTTAAACATTATTCCAAAAATTAAATAATTTACGAGGTCTATTTCTGCTACTACGAAAAATAGTTGAAAGCAAACTTAAACATTATTCCAAAAATTAAGTAATTTACGAGGACTATTTCTGCTACTACGAAAAATAGTTGAAAGCAAACTTAAACATTATTCCAAAAATTAAGTAATTTACGAAGTTTATTTCTGCTACTAAGAAAAATGATTGTTAGCAAACTTAAACATTATTCCAAAAATTAAATAATTTACGAAGTCTATTTCTGTTACTACGAAAAATGGTTTAAAAAAATCTTATTAACTCCATTGGAAAAAAAAGAAGCTCTTTGAGTCAAACACAGACGAGAGGTTATTTTGTATTGCTTCTCAACTGTTTTGTATTTAATTAACGTCTTCAAATAAACCTTTCCACAGATTGCAAGGAACGTGAGGATTTAAAAATAACATTAATATGTTTTACCTATCAAAATGTAAGTATGGTATGTCATACATTTTTTTATGAACGAAGCTTTACAGAATATATATTTAGATTGAGGTGAAAGAAGTAATTGAAAAATTTTGATGTATATTTTAAAAATAATGTGCGTTAATATACTTTGCTTTGTAACGTTTGCATACAATTAAATCAAAAGAAAAAAGTGCAAAAGGCGTATGAAAGAAATAATTATACACCTTTTCATAAAAATAACCGACTCAATGTTACTCATCAAATATGGAAAGCTTAGTGTGATACAGAATAATATTGGTAACACGTAGAAATTAATAAGAATACAAGCAACAAAGGTATATACAGAAAAATGTACTTGCCACTTAAGCTATACCGAGCATGCGAGGTCCGCTCATAGCATTCTATCAAAACATTACACAGCTTATTGTTATTTCGTGCGAATATTTTACACGTTTTCATAGTCCAATAAAACGGAATAATAATCATTTAAAAACTGATTATTTTGCTTGGAAATAATAAACATTTATTTTGATTTGGTTATAACCACGCCCGCTTCAATGCTGAGTATTTAAACTTCTAATAGAATATAAATTGCTTCACAAAATCTGCTTATTTGTCAACATCCACCCTTTTTAACGAATATCCATAAATCAATTGCAATATAAATTTGAAACAAAATCCGTTTCTGGTATTAAAAATCGTGGATACATCGTTGACCACTCTGCTGAAGAATTAACATTAAAATAAAATAAAAATGAAAGCACAAAGACCCTTGCTAAACAATTTTACCTAAAGGATTCTAATTCAACCAGAAGAAGCAGAAAAATGCACTCGATCTTTTAGCTTCAAGGGTGTAAAACGATGACATTCTTTGCAAAATTTGGTTGATTAATTTTTAATGACTTAACCAAAATCACATATGTTTGTGTGCTCAATGATATATTTTTCGGTTGCCGTTCATTTCTTTAAATAAAAAAATATTTGTAAAAAAGTTCTTTCGACGTGATATTATGTATATATATTTTGTGGTCTTCTATCGATTATTCGCGAAGCTGGTAGTGTTTAATTTACTCTGCGTGAAAACAAAATTAAGCTCGTTTAAGTTTTATAAACTTGAATTGGTTTCTTCATGATAATCAGGTTACCGACCACTTCTTTAGTTCATTTCCAATCGCAATTCATATTAAAATTAAATTCAAATAGTCTTTCTGTAATTTTTTTTACGTTTATGTGTTGCTGATTTTTTTTTCATTCTTATAAATATCCCACGTTCATTGAATATTTAAAGTGTAACTTTTGTTGAGTCAAACAAAACCTTGCAAGAATAACAAGATGGAAATCTTCTTTTCCGCAATCTTTGTGTACACAAATGATTTCAAACCCCTCGAGTCTTTTGCTCCGCGATATTCAAATGACCCCATGCCCTGTAATTGCTTATATTCGAATGATCCTGAAAGATACTCCCACGCGATCGGTTCCAGCAGGTGATTCGGGTTGGCAAGTGCTTTGCTATGCATGAGATTCTGGCACTAAAACCCATTTTACGCGATAAAATCAAAGCCACTTCTCTTGTATCTTTTGTAACTTCTGAAAGAACACCAGAAATCCAAAAAATATGCACATTTATATAGTAAATCTCAAAAGATAGAGTAAAATCGTGTTACCATCACACTGAAAAACATATTAAGGTTAACGTCGAATACATTTAATAAAGAAAAATCTTTGTATTATAAAATTTTCTAAGACGTCGTCTGTTATGTGTAATATATTTTTATAAAATGAAAAGTCAAACACCGTTTTAATTGATGTCTTGTACTATAGTTGCAAACTTTGCAGAAGGTAAACGGTAAAACATATTTTGTAATTTTTTTATATATAAAAAAATCTGTCTTATACCCATAGAATGCGGGTGTTATAAATGTAAATTGCAACTGTCAAGTGCTGATCAATGCTTTGTAAGTCATTCTGTCACTACTTTATTTGTTATTTCCTTTGTGGATCAACAGGTATTTTGTTTTTAAATATCTTTTATAACTTTCTTTGTCAATTGCTGCTTAATTCTTAAATAATTGAAAGATACAAAAATATCCGTTACATTTGCAGCAAAAGTCTATTAAAAATATATAATAAAGCGTTTAAAATTAAGTTTGTGATTATTTCCGGAATCTTCGGTTGAAAAGTTATAAATTCTAAAATCCCGAGATTATATAAAGGACCCCTAATGAATTTTCTTAGTGAGGATATGAAAACACAATTGGTGAATGAAAACTAGAGAGAAACTTTAAATTATTATAATATTATGGATATGTTTATCATTACGAACATGAGCCTTACAAAATTCGCAAATATGAACCTTATCTATATCTAAAATACATTGTTCATGAGTAGGGAATCCAATCCCAAGCCAAGTTGTTGATCCCGAAATTTCTGGATTAGAATTTTTCGATCCCGGAATCAGTACATTTTTTAAGAAATAAAAATTGATAATATTGGTGAAAAATATCCTTTTTTATATAACCAGCTGTAAGCTGCCAATACTTTACCAAAAAGCTCTCTTAATCTCAGTAATTCGCGATGTAGAGGTAAATGAGTGGATTTTTTAATTACTCGTAAAAAAATATGCGAAATAATTATTAAACTAACTTAATATGCATACATTATGTAAAAATAGGAAATATAACTTAAAATGATTAATGTCGATAGCTGAAAAAAGCAATTACCTACTTCAGACTGCAAGAATGAAGATTTCTAAAATTGTAGTCTACATACATACATTCTTAATAATTTTATTGAAGTAAATAGAAGTAATTTAAATATTAAAATATTCCCAGAGTAGCAGAGCATTGACTGTTTCGCCATTTAGTCAAAGGTTTCTGTTTACGGTACAAAATTAATGTTTATGAACAATTAATTACGCGAAAGAAACACTGCCATTGATATCTGGTAACATTCATTGATGTAGAGAACAAAGCAAAAAAAAAATATTTAAAAATATTGAAATGTGAAGCTTAATAATAACAAAAAATAAATATTGTTGACAAATGCATTCAAATACAGTACACGTGCGTATAATGCTTTGAATAAATTTAATATGATTGGCATCAAGTTACCTTTTCGACTGCGACTCTCTCTTATTGCAAAAATAAATTCGTAATAATAAAATTGGGCATCGTTTATTGCATATGCGTGAACTGCTGACTTGAAAACCAACACGTTTCAGTTTTAAAATCAATCCCGAAAGCTTAGGGATCATGTCTTCTAATCCGGGGATTGAAATGTATCAAAAACTATACGGGATCCCGGATCCTGGGATTGGATTCCCTATTCATGAGCAAAGTGTGATAATCAAAGAAAATTTTAAAATATTTTTTTTTAGCCACTTTTATATCACGGCATAATAAATAGAAGGTGTGTATATTATATAACTGGAGTTACAGGTAAGACAAATAGACACTTAAATTAATTTCCCCCGAGATTATGTCGCAGTGACAGATAGTTGACGAAGAACCTTCAATAATAACGTGTTTGCAAACAACGTCTTTGTTCATACAAATGTAACAAATAGATATTTCCATGGAAGCTCTAAATCAAATATGTGTACACGTCAAATTATCTAAAGAAGTATCTCACATTACTGTTTCGCATCGTCAATTAATGATCAAGAATTTCGTCACAATATTGTTAACACAGGAAACAAAAAAAAAACTGTATTCTGATAAAGCTATAAATAACTGAACAATCATTAAATGAGTATTTCACCAACAAGCATTGTATTTGAAAAGGTTTTCAATAGTATTTGGACAGGGATTCGAGCAAGATTGACATGTTTCAGATTATAATTCTATTTGTTAATAACGTTATTAAAGATTTTATTTCAACATTATTAAAGATATTTTTGTTTTTTTATGCTTGCAAAAAAGATACCTTTGTACAAAGTTTAATTTTGGAATATATAATACATTAAAAACTGACTTCGTGTTTTTATTGAATTTATAAATTTTCTTCTTATGCTCTTTATACATCTTGCATTTTTTATTAGTTCTTAAGAAGTGTCAATCTGGTTACATTTTTTTTTATTAATATCACGTATTTGTTTAAAAAAATGAAAATATAGAAAAATAAATATTAGCAATAATTGTAGCGAAAAAAAATCTTTAGTAGAACATACACAGTATAACAACAAAATATTAGTGTAGGTTTTCTATTAGTTTTTTGTAAATTAAAAAAAAATCAAATCCACTTTTCCTGTGTAGTGTGTTAAGTGAGAGAGGAGAAAATAATTGACAATTAGTTGTATGACCTATGTATATACCTTACAGAACGAGTGATTTAAATTTCTCCCTGTTCATGTAATATTATATTTTGAAAACAGCCTGCTTTTGACAGGTATTATTGATCATTGGTTTGCATTTGTACTTGTATTTATATACTTGCAAAAAATATTATATTTTTTATAAATATATCTATAGTTCCCGAATCGCAACGTAAATGAAACAATGTTTATTATGTAAAACTAGAGCTAAGAGCTAACATATTGCGATTTATTATTTAAAGAATTATAAAGGTCAATAACAAATATATTTATAGCAACCTTATGAAAAAAAAATCATTTGTCAAAATTAAAAATGATCGTTAGAAATACATAATTTAACATTATTCTTATACTCGTAACGCTTTTCATTTCGAGGTGAATCTTGGTGTTCTCAATCAGCCTCCTCCAGTCCGTCATCTGCCTTCCTACGCCGATCATCTTTACCCTCCATTACTCATATGTCTTGTGGCTAGGTATTATATGTCGCGACAACCTGAGGATAAATTCCCGGGAAATTGACGCATTTTACCAGTCTCAGATACCGGAATATTTTAATAAAACAACCCAACACATACAATTTATAATATGTTTTTTTAATAGAAATATTATAAAACTCGATAATTATACGATGTTAACCTGTGGGAATTTCGAAAAGCAATAAAATAAAGTAACAAAATTTAAAAATCTTTCTTTTATTTAGTTACAAAAATATGAACATTGCATGCAGATGTTTGCTTACAATAATAAACATAAAATTACTATCATCACCAACGATAATCATCTTTTAAGATATTTAACTTTTAAAAACATGTCTGCATAGTTATCGACAGCGCTTATGACCGAAAGAAAAAATCGAAAAAATAGTACGACATAAACGGTTGCCTTTCTTAGTATTAGTAGTTTTTTGTTTTAGTGATGAACAGCATAATTTAGACTCTCAGTTTTTTAATGAAAGTATCAAAAGGCTATTATTTATTTCATGTTCAATTCTCATAACCTGCTTTTATTATCAATAGCGGTGACTTATTAGCGTTAAAATAGCTTAAATTAAATTATAACTAAAAGAAAAAACAATTATGACTTAATATAATTTAAGATTTCGACCAAAGGTACTTGGTGGAATTTTAATTATTCAAATTTTGTACTTTCTCACATGTTTTGTTAATTTAAAATTGCTAATAGCATTAGACCGATTTGCCAAAATTCGTTAGGATTTGCCCAACGAATTTTGAGTTAATTATTATTAGTTATCAATAAAGATAAAATATTTTTTAAAAATAAATCTGATATTTATAGATTTCAATGTAATTCCTGTAATAAATTCTATTTCGGAAAAACCACACGTACATTAATTATTAATGTTGTTATATAGAGAATTTACCAAATTGTGTTGCGTAAGCTCTTGCGTAAGCTCTATTCATAAATCGATTAAAAAGACCCGTGTTAATACAACTGTTTAGAATTATTGTCTTCAAGCATCTATCTGTTGATTGATCAGCTCGAAAACAGTATACACAATATGGTATTTATTCAGAAATCTATTAAATAATAAGTAATTTATTTTTTAATATTATTTTAGATATCAAATTTTTCAAGCCTGATATTCATTTCGTTAACACATATAATTTATAAAGTTTTCATCATATCTCAGTAAGAAGATAAACCATCATCTACGATGAAGTAGATACATAGTATGTTAGTTATCGGCCTTCGTCGAGGCAATTTCGCCACGAAAACATTATTTGATATTTCAGCGCAAATGTTGGAGCGACATAATTGAATTCTTTTTCAAACTTTCTACACCTCCGACAGCCTTTCTTCGTTCGATTAATTTATTCCATAAAATAAGGAAAACGTACAGTAGTATTATTCAGCGGATAGCGAAGACCCGAACCACAAACTGTTTCACCCTCAGAGCGCTAATGATATTTTGAACGGGTGACTTTGAGAAAAACTTCCGCGCGTCAACTTTTTCTTCTGCTTACAATACGTTCCGCAACAGTTCATTTTGGGCGTATTGTTTAATAAAAACTTAAAAATATGTTTTTTTTTATAAATATTAAAAAAAAAAACATATTTTTTGACATTACATCTTACGCCAATGCGTCAAATATTTTAAGTTGAAAGATTATACGAGATATACTCGATGAGAATTTTTGAAAGTCACATGAGATTAACTCAAGGATAACTGACTTCACAAACACCCATGTCTTAGATCTCAAATTTAAATTGAAAAAAATCCAACTTGCCATTGACCTTACCGGGCATCGAACCTAGGCCCACCTGATCGGTAGAGCAAGCTCTAACCAACTAGACCACAGCGGGCGACATGTTGAAAGAACCAGTGTATAATCTATCTTAGTAAAAACACAATATTCCTTTGTACTTCATTTCACTTTATTTAATATGTCAGAACCGGTTTCGCTCATTACGAGCATCGTCAACTGATAAGAAATATAATTTAACAATGCTATTTATACAAAAAAGAACAGTTATATTGTGTTTGTGAATGAACAAAGGAATATTGTGTTTTTACTAATATAATGCCTTTCCACCAAGTATTGACAGTGAACACCCTAAAAGTGGTATAATCTATCTATTAAAAATCCGTTAAACGGAAACGAACATGCACAGACGACCTGAGATTTGAAACTAATTAACGAGAACCACTTGTTCGTCTCTAAAGGAATCATGCTTTCTCATAACACTTGTTTCAATATGAGGTAGAATGATTTAAATGAATAAATTTCACTAAAATTTAACCGAAAATCAATTGTTTTCCCAGGCATGATATGATTGATGTCTTACGTCGCTTTAGAAATACTGAGCCGAAATATTTTTTCTCTTTGGTGAGATAACTACTTTTATATCATCTATATCAGGCACGGACAAACCGTGGCCCGCCGCGTATTTTTCTGCGGCCCGTGAAAAATATTATATTTTTTTAAAAAAAGTCACGTTTTTATCATTTAACGTTTTTTTAAAAAGATTCAAAATAAATATGTTAAAATTTAAAAGACGTACCTAAAACAGTTCCATTCCTCTCATTTGATTGTTTTTGTTTCATGATAATAAATAGTGTACACATAAAAATGGTATTTTACTTGCGGCCCGCCGCTGATTTTTAATTCCTGTATTTGGCCCTTCATCCGAAAAGTTTGCCCACCCCTGATTTATATGGTTCAATATTATGGTGTGTATGAATTTTATGGTACAAAATGTGCATAATCTTGAAGGTGTAACAGTAATAAGTAAATCTTGTATTTCTAACCTGACATTCTTGAAGAAGAGTGAGAGAGCAAGTGTTCCGCTCCCGTTTACACTTTGTGAGAGAAAAAAACAGTCTGAAATAATTACCTAGATTTATTTTTGTAAAAAAAGACTTCGATGTTGGATATTATCTAGAAGATGATATTTTTTTAAAACTTTACCAATTTTAAAAGTTAACAAAATTTATTACAATAAATATTAAAAGGCAAAAATAAATTTGACGGTGAATTCTTGGAACACACTTTTTCTTTTCCTCGAGCAAGCTTTCTAGCAACTAGAAGTAACTTGTAAAGTTACCATAAGGTGGATACTTCTACGCACAAAAGTAAAGAAATAAGTTTTCTACTTGCGGACTTAACGGTTCTAAATTACCCTAACGTAAAAACCACCCCTTTCGCAAAGGTGTCGGAGAGAAGCCGATTGTAGGCGCATTTCCCGGTGATTAATGGAAAATGAATTTGTTTTTCACGTTAAACCTCAGCGGCTGCACTAACTTAACCTGGAGAGAGAGATTTTTTTCAATTAAGATTGTAACTTTTTGAGGTAAGTCAGTAATGTTAAAAAATATGCTTTGTTTTGGATTTTTTTTCATATAAAAGAGTCTTCTGATTTAAAAATGTAAGTATTGTTTATTTAAAATACGGTGAAAAAGTATTTAGCTTAACATTTTTTAAAAATTCAATTGAAAGCTAATTCGGCGTATGCCGTACTATTAAACAAAAATATTTAAAATAGAAGAATTTTAAAAAAATATAAAATTTCTTAATTTTTCAGAGCGTATTCAATTTAATGGAAAAACTCAACAGTAATTTTAATTGATTAAAAATTGTGTTCGGATACATAAGTTTTTTTTATGAGGGTTCTTGAACTGGCCATGACTCATTCGTGAATAGGAATGTTTAAGATGTCAAAAAGTTATTCGTGGGTTGCAAGTGATGACAATTTAAGCGATTCTGATTTGATAATGACGTTACACCAATCAGCATCAGTTGATTTCATCAATTAACATTAGTTGTTATATTATAACTGGTTGGGGTTCGTCATTACTTTCTATTACCTCGTTAGTCTAAGCTTTTATGAATTAGTAAAGAATAAAAAGTCATTGATACGAAATTACTTCAGTAATTGATTCTTCTACAATCCGTTTAGATGTTTGGATAAATTCCATTGGTGTTAAAGAACAAAAGCATTAAAAGCATATTTTTTTGGATAATAATCTTTAAATCAGCGTGTGAAAGTTAGTTAGCATTCTTGGTTTCGAACTATTGACCATATAACTAAAGAATAATTTTTACTGCTATTGTATTGAACTACGGTAAATACTTTTCCCTTTTGAACACACAGGGTTCACTGTCGAATTTAAATAACTTAACGATAAAAAACGTTTTTACTCATCAAATGATGAAAAAATAAATCTATACAGGATTTCTTTTAGGGTTTTCACTGTCAATACTTGGTGGAAAGGCATTATATTAATAAAAACAAAATATTCCTTTGTAATTTATTTAAAAGGTCTGGACCGGTTTCGCTCTTTGCGAGCATTGTCAACTGATTAAAAAATATATAAACAGTGCTATTTATACAAAAAATAAATTGAAACAAAAAGGTGTAAACAACAATCGACATTGAGAAAAATTTACAAATTACAGTATAAGAGACTCTATAATTACAATAAATGAAAATGTTTAACACCATATTGTGATAGTTGTCTCAACATAAAAGTACTCTTTTTAACCAACGATTTCACACCAAGGTGCAAAGTGACCATGAGTTAAAAAAAAAACCAAGACTACCAAATTCATACTTTTACTTCCAGTAACTTCCTACTCGGATTGACGCTGTGTACGAGAAAAACTTTGCGTTTAAAATATGTCAGTGTTATAAAAAAGTAAACTTTATAATACTTTGATAGCTAAAACTTAGCATAAGGTTTTTCAAAATTTAAATTTTCATAAATGCATTTTCCGACATTTAATTATGTAATATATACTCACGATAGGTAGAAGCATGATCACTTATGGGTTATGATACATTTGTATTGGATATATGTAGGTAGAATTAAAATAAAACAATCTGCAACACTAAAATAGCAAAAGGAAAGAAATATCATTGTTATAAATAGTCCCTAGTAAAAGCATTATCAGTACTTTTGACAAATGTCCTGCAGTCAATTTTCATACTGCCGATAGAACAAAAATCATTTAATTTTGCATGATTTTAATTATTATACACAAAACATATTCATTTTAATGAAAAAAAACATCATGGTTAATTTCAATACTTAAAGTTACAATTTTGATTTTCCAAACAACGTTTGAAATACACGTTAGTTTTAGGGGCAAGTCTGAAATCATTTTATTTTATGGACAGTATTCCTTATTTAATATTGGAAAAAACTTTGCTTGCGATTTCTTTTCTCGATTTTATTTTACACTCGAACTTCTGACTGTTATAACCCAATCCAAGAAACTTTCATTATTTCTTTCGTCTCAAAGAGAATTTCAAACTTGCTCTAGGGAAGGAATAAAAATCCAAGCGATTGCCGGTGTATTTTTGGAGGGCAAGAAAATTACTTTCAGGAAAGATTTTTTCATTTATTTCCTTCCATCGAATTGCCTTGTATGCACATGATATAGCAATATTTTTATTTTGGATTTTTTTTTCGGAAAATATGTTTTTATTGTATTTTCAGGATCAGGCTCACCGGCTAAACGAAAACAGCCGTGCCGATAATAAAAATATGTGGTAACTATTCTCAGTCAACTGTGAAATATTTAAATACAATTTTGTGACTAATTTTATTTAATAAAATTGTTTTTTTTTTAATTTTGTTACTCAGAAGAGTTTGAATTAAAATTAATACGGAATTTTATTTGTTTATATAGGGTGCTGTTTTAGACATAGGCATATGTTCAGAATAAAAAAAACATAAAAATCGTCTTAATGGACACGGTAAAGGCTTTTTTGGAAACATAATTAATTCTATGCAATTGGAGTAGTATATGAGTGAAGTTGGGCATATAGGCAAGGCGGTTTGTTCGAAAAAACGCAACTTGGAAGTCCAATTTTCGAAAACTTTTTTAAGCTGCTGGGGCAATATGTCAGCAATAACGCGACAAACATTGTCTTCCAAGCAGTATATCGTCCCTCGTTTATCGGCGTAGACTAGTGAGTTCACATATACATACGGAAAATAATAATGAGGAACTTTTTTAGCATGTTTAATAATTTGCTTTCTCAAACAAATGACAAAAATATTACTCTTTCGTGCTCAAATATAGCTCCTAAGAGGTAAAATGGCAGAAATACTAAAATTATGTAGGTACAATCGCCGCGAAGCTTGGGTATTCCAAATATACGTATTTAAGAACTGTGACGGCACGTCACATTATCCTTTTCCCTGGATACGGTGTTGGGCTGCAAGGAACAAGTGAACATACAAACTCACAGTCAGCGGTGTTGCACATTTTAATTTTAAATGAAAATCAAAAATTTAATTATTTTTCGTCATATAAACCACAATAAAAAAATATTCAAAGGTAAAACACGACCTATCGATTGTGAAAAACATTATTTTATATCAACATACCATAAAAATGTTGACAAATTCTAATGACAAATAATATTTAATTCAATTTGACAAAAACCCTAATTGAATAGGGCACAGCATTGGTAAAGGTTTTTTCTTTATCAAGAATTAACATTACGCACGGTAAATAATCTCGAATAAAGTTTGTTTCATAAATTAAAAATATAATGTATAAATCATTGTAGCTTATTCAGTAAGTGAAATGAAATCGGAAAAAAAATATCCTCAAATTTTCTTATCGCTGCCTTTTTGGCAGATGTTCGTAAAAATCTGACAAAATTAATTGTCTACGGAGAGTTTTTAATATCAATTATTTGTCCGGAATTACTCAGTTGATATATTTATTTATAAAGGCAATTATTGTTAATGCTGGTTTAAAGACAGGCATCCCTGTAAATTTATTTTAAACTTTTATTTGATTCAGATCGACATACACCTTTAACCAGGCTACAATATAAATTCTTCCTATATACATTTTGGTTTATTTTATCGGATCAGTTTTGAAACTAAAAATATTTCCAATTGATTCTTTAAAATAAAAATATATAAACTATAAAAAACTTACACTATGTTTTGATTGTAATAGTTTGTGAAATACAAATCTTTACATCTATAATTTGATATTACAATTATACATGTAACATAAAATATTGACGCTAGAGACTTTACAATAAAAGATTTATTGTCTACTTGTTGTTAAATCGGAATTATCAATCTGTTGCTTACCAACTTCTGCCAGAACTACGATAATATTTATATGATTTCGTATTTTGAGATAGAAAACATTTATTGCATGATTTTTTAAATTTCAAGTTCAATGAATAGAGATAAAAGGTTATTTTTCGTTCGAATTTGATTCAATCATACTAATTTTTTAACATCTTATTATTGTTTGATGAAAAGTATGTACAATTATGTATAATGAAAAGTGTGAAATTTAAAAAATGTTTGCGGTTTCGAAAATGTTAATTGATATAATAATTTGTGAATTCTAAAATAGACAGAGCTTTAAAAAAAATAGTCATTGATTAGTGAAAAAATTACATATTCTGCAAAAAAATTTAAATTTTAAATTTAAATTTAAAATCATTTAAAATTAAAAATACTTGGATGAAAGAAACGGTTCAAAAAAGTTTTTTTTCTATTTAAAAAAAGTAATGATGACGAGATATTAATTGAGAGGATGAAAAATTTAACCATTGCAAAAAACAATGATAAATATATATATTTATATATATATGACCAATATTCTCAGTACCTGGGTTGACTCTCGTAGCTTAATAGATTTTGTTAGAGTGCGCTACTTACAGACACTTAAGAGAATCCCTAGGGGTTGAAACTGGAGCGCTACAGAGCGAGAAATTGGAAAGGTTTCCATTTTGTGGTCCACGTCACGACACTTTAACTAAGTCTTATTGTGCGTGGGAAAATATCAATGAATGACTGATTTTCTAGAGTAAAAACCATGTATTGGTAGGTATACCGATATAAGAATACCTTAGTTTTATAGCTTAAGTCATTATTCAAATGGCTTAATTTTAAATGATAACTGATTTTGAAATATCTGTTCATTTCATGTATATAAACTTACTTATATTTTATGATAATCATAGACGGTATGTGAGGTCAAGCGTTAAGAGATTCACTTTCACAATCAGGTTTTGATTTTTTTAAAGTTTAAACTCCAACACTTTTTTACGAGTTATAAGGCAATTTCACGTCAATCACTTTTACTGTTTCAAAATACTGAAGTGACTGCCATGTTTCTCCTGTTTGTCAAATAAAACATTGTTAACTCTCGTGGCTCGAAGACTAGAAAAATACATCTCATCCGATGGGGGTCGTTTAGGGACCTCAGTGGTTCCCTCATTATTGGCCTTATTCTTATGAATTAAAAAAATAGTCTAAGGGCTTTAAAATATCTCTCTGCATCATTTCTCATACATTTTTTTTTTTATAAAAATCCGTGGTTTTTCAATAAATAATCATATTTTAAGTTGCGCGTAAAAAAGACGTCATCCCAGCACACATATGAAATTTCAACTGACGAGTTTAGCCCAGCTATCTTACGAACGATAGCTTATCTCGGGCGCTTATCGTGTTATCACGTTATCGCGATAACGCGATATATAAACTACAAAAGGTCCAAAAAACTATGATATAAGAATACCTTAATTATAAACATTGTATCGCCCATATTAAAATAAATATTTAAGAAAATGTGGGTATTGGGGTCGCATTTCTTGAGCTTAGAACCGGAAAAGTTAAGAAATTGAATGCTTTAGGAGCACAGTTGAGTATTCCCTTATCGATAAATTTACAATATATGTCTATACAAATTAATTTTCTTCCTCAAGAAATCGTGACAGAAAGTATCCATCTTCGAAAAACACTACATATTGAGATCTTCAACCTTCCAAATAATTCGAAACCCTCTTCATTTATTAAGTATTCTTCAAGTAACCTTAAATTAAGATAACAATTTAAGACAGTGTTTTTATACTTACTGTTTATTCACTCAAGTTCCGCTTTAACTGCCTTTTACATACAACCGTTAGGTTTGACTATCCTTGCAAAATATGTAGATGTGCACCAATTTTCGAGAAACATCAGAGTAAAAAATTATAATATTTTTTCTCTTTGAAACACGTAAATACAAAACATTTTTTTTAAAATTTGATATATGCTACAGCAACTTATATTTAACATGCCTAATGGGTTTGATTACCAAAAAAGGGGGTAAATTAAAATGCGTTTAGTATTTATATATATATATATATATATACATCATTTAAAAATATGTACAATCTGCCCTATATTTTATTTGATAGTAGTAGCATCCATTTTATTTTGTACTTTGAAAATATGAATATTTGTCGCTTGGGGGTAGGTATTAAAAAACGCTAAAATATCTTCAATATAAGTCTTTTTAATCCAACCTGATTCATTTAAATATATTTTAGCAAATCCAGACGCATTTTCAATCAAAAACATTATTTTTCATATCTTTATTCATAAACACTCTTCAACAAAATAACCACCAAACTTCTATGTGAAGCAACACTGTTTTATAATATCTACTATTTTCACATAATTTTTTGTGATTTTTGTGATTTGATACAATTTACAATTTCAACACAATTATGAAGTTTATCTCGAATTTTCTTTACAAAAAGAGCCTTTCGATGAAGACAGTAATGGGTGCATCAAAGGTTAGAATTTTTCTGTAAAATGCGTGCAATAACACCCTTTACATTACTAAGCATTGTCTTACTTCACCAGTACATACATGATTATATGAATCCTAAGATATATTACTAGACTGCAGCGCCACACCTCCAGCATGCTACATCGGCAAGTTGTATTCATAGATATTTGTTTCATTAAAAAAATAATTGGATTTCGCCTTTGCAGTCTGTCCCATATGCGCAGAGGAAGCTTTCAAAACTTTTTCAGAAATCAGGTTGAATTGCTATACACTAATAAGTATTATATACTTACTGGACAAGGTGTAAAGGCGTGAGGTGCCGGAGGAGTTTTTTTTTAAATTAAAAATTGATTTCTTCATAACTAAGCGGAATCGATAGTATATTTATTCTTTTGCCAAAAACGGAGTTGGAGTTTTTTGCAACATGTCAGTTTCGGTTTAATCACGATAATCGTTATTTCAATAAATGTTATACTTTATTTGTTATCCATTAAACTTGTTTAATATAATTTAAGATTTCGACTGAATCGTTCAAATTATGTACACTTCCACAGATTTTGTCACTAACGACCCGGGTTTCGCCTTTCACGAAACATCCATTTACTAAGCGTCAATTCAAGTTCATCCGTGCACTTGGACGCCTGAAGATGCCGAAAGGCGAAACCCGGGTCGTTAGTGACAAAATCTGTGGAAGTGTGCATAATTTGAACGATTCAAATTTAAACTTGTTTAAGCTCGAATTCGTAATTTAAATGTGATTAAAGATTTCAAAGTGCAGCTAAAAAATGTCTTCGTTTGTATTGCTTTATGAAAAAGCTGTGTCGTTTGTTTTGCTAAGAATTTACCAAAACCTAAAATGGGAAAAATGTAATGTGAAAGAGTTTTACTTGAGGGTCATGTTAGCGAAAGGGTTTAAAATACGCTCTTTGTTTGGACGCATTTTGAAAAGCATTTATTTGATCTCAGCAGCCGACGAAATGTAGTGACATAACAACGCAGCGTTCGTAGGAGCGAAGCGTTTTGTAAATTTATCGACCAACCTTTTCGCTTCCAACAATCTGCAACAAAAATAATCCTTTAAATTAACGATGAAAAATAAAAGCTAGCCGATGTTTTTATTTTAAAATTAGCTTAACAGTTTATACAGTGTATACCGCTTAACAAAGAAAATCGTTCAAGTGACAACTATTTTATCAATATCTGAATTTTCACATTCTAGTGGAAACGCACAAAAGTAGGTCTTGAAAACCTGTAGATGTCAATGTTTTCAAGTGCGGTCATTTGAGTAAACCCTGTTTTTATTGTATCTATTCGTTTTATTAATTTATTTTTTTATGTGTATCATAAATAGTAGTTTATTATTTCTCAGACCACTGTATGTAAGCCGTCACATTAAATTAAAGTGACAATATTCGATATAAATAAATAACAACACAAAACAAAGAATAAAACATCGTACTTTTTCGTTATTCATTTAAGTGTCGATTCCGTTGCAGTGTTGCATAAAAAAGTAAGAACAGACCAAGAAAAACAGAGCTCGTGAGGTAAAAAGAAATTGGTTATCGGTCCAGAACGGGTCTGATCACTATAATGGTAATTAAAAAGCCTTTTATTACCTTTAAAAATAATACATCCACAGGTGCTAAAGGAAACGATTCACCAAACAGAATTCATGACCCTACCTGGGCCGGCCATAAAATGTTTAAGGTCTTCTTCCATTGTTTTAGAAGTGTTAACATTTTAGTATCTCGCAATGTTGATTTAAATTGTACTGGAAGTGTCTTTTGATTCTCGGTCTAAAAACACGAGTTGTGCGCATGAAAGCGAATCATCATGTAAACTGATTAAGAAATCTTTGTAAATGCATATTCTGTAAAGTCACTCGAAAACACAATAAATCTTATACAATAATGTGTTTTATAAATACGTCATGTTATACGTCTTAAAATGTCGAGAAACGTTTAACGGGCATAGCTTATAGAAGTTTTTACAATTTGAACGATTATAATTTGATATTGATGATACATCAACATTAGATAACGACTCATAATACGTAATATGATACGCTTATGGCTGAAAATATGGATAGAAAATTTACGATTTTTATATGATATTTTATTACTCATATTTTTTACTATTTACATTGCTTTAATATTGTGTTTATTGCTTAGACAATATAAGCTTAAGTAAATATATAAATAGTAAAGCTTATGGCCTTCTATCGAAAGTATATTAAAATAAGTTTTTCTAGGTGAACTGTTTGTTACTCAGTGCTCAACCTCTATTTTGAGAGTAGATAAAGAATGACAAGGCTAAGACAGGACAATTGGTTAGTTAATCGCTGTCTCCTGTTATTTTAGGATTGGACGGGTAGGATAGATTTTTAGACATCACAATGTCTTTTAATGTAAAAATTTTGTTTGTACCGGTACTTGAACCCGTGAGATCCGTGACGGTAGCTAACGACTTCGACCACTGCGCCGCGGACCCGAAATATGAATAGTTGAATAGTGTTGTCTATTATTTTCAGGTGGAAAGCAAATTTTCAATCAACCTCGGTGAACCTTGCAAATTAAACCGGTTTCGATTTTTTTAAAACAGGCAATAAGCTGGCTAGCCTGTTTCAATTTAAGCCGAATTGGAATCGATAGTTATACGAAATGTAATAAATAGATTGTGATAAATCCAACCCTTGACGCGATACTTGTTTAGTTTCAATATTATGTTTTCAGACGTTAACCGTTGGCCATAGTAATTGCGTTTTATTAATGTTTGAGACAACCTCGCAATATTGTTTATTAACTGGTATCCATTCGATGTTGTTTATTTTGTGTTGGAGCACAATTTACCACTTTGTAAGATGCAGGATAGTATATCGCTTTGAAAACTTTCACCGTAGAACTTAATATTATTCCGTGACTTAAAATTCATCGTCGATAAATATATATTTCGTATACGGTTCACAATTTATGATTAACTTACTTTAAAAAGTTGACACAATTAAATAAAATAAATGTAATATAAAAACAACAGTTTTGACGATGGCTGATGGCGAATAAGCTTTCAATTATCTTAATCTTATAATTCTTTTTGAATTTTTGCCATTTTTATCTTATAAAAAAATGGATTACTATGATTGGGTCTGTAGTTAAGTGGTCAGCATCGTTGGTTTTGTTTGCGGAGTTTACGGATTCACGGACAAAGCCAACCAGAATTGTAAATAACTCCCATTTTAAACTTTATTTTGAGATTTAATTACATATAATTAAGCAAATAGCACAATATAATAACGGTTACAACATCGACTTAGTTAAAAGTCTACTAAAATTTTAACAATATCATAAGATATAATATTTACTCGGACAAGAAACAAATAAATGATAAAATTAATAACTGGCTTTGAATAATATATTTTGGGGACAGATCATGAAAGATATCCGAGTAATTCTTAGATAATTGATAAACCGTTATTCATACCATTATCAATTATTTTTTTATTATTATTAAATAGTGAAGATAAATTAGGATCATTCTGTCAAAGCGGAATCTATCGCCTGACCAGGCAAAATTGTCAAGCTGATTATTTAATGCAGACAGGTAGAAATAATATTTTTAGAAATAAACAACACGAAAAATGACTCAATAGCAATAATTTTGGATAGCTTGCGAACAATTTAATAGTATTATCAACATTTAAGTAAGCAATAAAAGGTTGAAAATGAACAGCTTAGATTTCTTGAAAATTAATAAAATCGTTAACAGAAATGAAACATTTCAAAATAATATTTTAAATAGTACAGGCGGATCTACATTGTGAATTGTATTTCTTTAGGGATTTAATCGTCTCTTTATGATGCATTAGTTTTTTATCAGTGCTATAAGCGGTATCTTACCTCCACCCTGTATCCAATATAAGGGAAAAGGCCACAACCTCCATTTCGTAATTTTATGAGCTAGAATCAAATTTTCATTTATTCGTAAATAAACTTTCGATAGTTTATCTGAAGATGTTTCTCAAAGAAGCGAAACACGTGTCACAATTTTTGACACAACCTGTGGAATGTCTTTATTTTTTTTACCATGTCCGCTCTTATTTACCTGAATTTCAGCGTAAGGGTGTTGATAAGATTCAAGATACGCAAGGTGCCCAACCTGAATGAATTATTTGGTCATCATTCGGATGACAGATGTTTTGCTTAGAGCATCTTCTATCTACCTCGCATGCATCACTCCTAGAGCTTACTTGGTTTCCCCTTCCTTTGCGAAGACTCAAAAGCGTGCGGAAAAATTATGAAAATTAGCATGTATTTTATATTATTGTGTTTCTAGTTTTCTAACTCTTTGAAGAAGTTATTTACTTTTTAAAATTTGTCGGTCGTCAGACATTAGGTTATTAAGAGTTCTGATGTACCTATGAATTGTACATATACATAAAGGCGTTTGCGATGCTTATATCCGATTCTGAAAACGATGTGCAAAAACAATTTCGCACATGGTTAAATTATTATATTTTTATGATAGTTTCGATGAATTCGGTGGTAACTTAGTGGTAGGTAGTTTTGAATATTCAGCTAAATTTGATTACTTTGTTACTCTATTGATTGTTCGATGGAGTTGACGCTAAATTTGTGGATGTTAATTTTTAATATAAAATTAAATTTGATTTCATTTTTTTACACAGATTGTTTTATTATATTTTTAAAGTAATATGAATTTATATGTCGCTTTGGAGTGATCATCCTAACAGTAAATTATATTATTCACACATATTACGTTGAAATTTCAGTTTTACTTTTCAAGTAAAATGTTATATTATTATTCTATGTACGCCACTGCTCTCCTCCCTCCCTATGGTTTTCTGAACGTGCGGCGCTCTAATTACAAACCCTAAATTCGCGTAACTCTCGGCAAAATAGGCTCTATATACCGTCTTTACGTAGCGGCAGTGAAATCGTCACATGTATGTTATAGTCTTTATTCCGCTAAAATCGTAATTTGTCTCCTCTTAACGGCTTTACACCGCCATATCAAAGGCCATATATATTAAATATTAACGAAATGCTATGATTGTCAGTATTGATACGCTTTCTATCGTCTAACTGTATTATTCTTCTCTCGTGTCGTCTTATATTGAACATTGATGGACGGCAATTTTTCTGAATCATATAATATATAATATCACCAACAACTTGGACCGTGAACACTTATGGAGTTTGCAAAGCCAATGAAATCTATGTTTATTTACGCCTCTGCTGACAACTATTTTTCGATTAATAGCGAGTTGGAATTATAAATATCAATGCTAAATTTTATTATCGATTTATCAAATTGTTATGATTATTTGGCTATATTCAGTAATGTTTTAAACAACGTGCGTGTGTCTTAATGCATTAAATTTTGAAATCTCCTTTCTAATTCACGCATACTTGTTGCTATGAAATTTTCCTCAGCGGTAAATTGCAATAACATACGAGCATACTTATTTCCAAATTCAGTGCAAGGCTATATTTGTATTATATATATAAACAAGTTTTAAGCAATATCGTTTTTTTCTTCCATACGAAAATATTTTATCAATATGTAAAGAAATCTATATTTTGGCTGATAATTTCTTGGAGTTTTATCATCGAAACATCAATGGATTTGGAAAGAGTAGCTTGTTTAAGACTTTTTTGTGGAGTACCAATATTCAATGCTTTTGTCAGGCATCACTTATTTCAAGTTTCAAAGAAAAAAAATAAAACAGGAACAAATCAGTCAAAAATTAAGCGATCAATAAGTAATTTATTTAAAAAAAAAACAAACATGAAGCATGCAATATCTTCCTAAAAATAATACTTTTTAAATGTGTATTGTTTCGTACTGTTTTCAATGTGGTGAAAACAATCTAGTGAAAAGAAATTTTGATACGTAATCCAGAATTATAATATCCTTAATAAAAATATAAAACTTTTTGATTGGTTATTTTTTATTTTGAGCACATCCTTTATATTTTATTTACTCCTTGATAAAGAAGTGGTGAGAGAATTTTTACCATTACTCCTTTTCTTGAATGATCATTCTAGAGGTCTGCACGGGAACGGGGCTGGCCCGCGGGTTCGTACCCTACCCGGGCTTCGGGTCGGGTTCAGGTAACAAGTGCGGTATTAGAATCGGGCCTGGGCCAGGTCTGAGTTTTTCGGGCTTGGACCGGGTAATTTTGTAAAATTTTGGCCCGTGCAAACCTTTAGATCATTCGTGACGGTTCAAAACATTAATAGTGATCAACGTTAAAAATATCAACTGTTTAGAAGCATAACTAAATGTATAATACATATTTTGATTTTAGAGTGGATGCGAATTATTTTCTTATTCACTTACTTCTACGAAAAAATAAATATTTCACCAGTAGGTAAAATATATTTTTTTGTGATTATATGACCTCATAATAGAGGTATCTCAACAGAATTTTTTCCACGAGAACAGTTTGTAAGTCGTTCAACCTTTTTTTTCCAAAGATAGTAGTAGGGATAAAATGATAGGGCTAGGACAGCACTAGTGGTTAAATAATCGCTCTCGCTACGCGCAGTTAGTAAGAAGGATTTTTAGAAATCACAAATACCCATTCTTTTGAAAAGAAATCTATCGAAAAAAAGGTGTTCGTACTGGGACTCGAACCCGTCAGATCCAAAAGCCAACAGCGCTAACCGCTACGCAATATCATCCGACAAGTGAGTGGACATGGATTTTAAAAAATGTATAATATAATCATACCTTTTAAAAAGGATTAATATATAGATAATTTGTCGTCCGTCAATCAAAAATATGTGGACATAATAGTTTAGCAGGAAAATATGTATTGTCAGTGTATTAGTGTAAACTTAATTCTGCAATACAGGAATAGTTTCCTTATTAAGCCCACTTTACCTCTTTAAAGTTAAGTCGCAACTTTTGAAGGAACATGTATTCAAGTGAAACTTTAAGGAAAAGAGAAAACTTTGTTCTTTGTCTGCGGCCAGTGAATTACGTGTGTTTTAAAAGGAGCGTTCTCTGCCTCAGATTTATTTCATTACATCTAGAATCGATGGTAACCCAAACTTCAAGTTCTTTCTCAATCTCTAACTCAGTGTCTGCCAAACTTTTTTCCTTTACGGCACACTGATGAATGGAACTAGTACCGCGGCACACCAAGATGCCGCAGATTATCTCCAAAACCCCTTTTTTTAGCTCACAGCTTTTAGGCATTATTTAAAATTAATATTTTTAACGCTTCTTCCACCGCGGCACACCTCAGACTTCTTGCGGCACAGTAGTGTGCCGCAGCACACAGTTTGGCAGACACTGCTCTAACTGGAATAGGAGGAAAGAAACTTGTGTGATGTAACCAAAAACACCAGTAAAGTACGACCTGAAGACATTTGTATGGTTCTTTAAAGAAAGATACTAGAAGAAACCAAAAAACAAAGAGCAGAAAAAATCTTGATTTTTTTAAATAAGTAAATCATTACTCTCTAAATCAGATGAAAGAAAGTTATGTTTGCCAGAAACAAATAAGACTTAACTCTGTATCAAAATTAAATGAAACCATTATAGAAATAAATGATAAGTTAGTACTATGTGTATGTATTGTATTAAAATCCCCTCCCATCCTTCCGATTCTTCAACGACTGGGCGTAGCGAAAGCGATTAGTTAACCACTATTCCTGTCCTAGCCTTATAGAAATAACACCTATAATGATTCAAGGAGTACTTTCAGAGGAATCGACTAACATTGAGTCTCCATGTCTCCGTCAAATTCTTACAAGAATGTCGAACACAAGATCAGTTAAATTTTTCAGATTATTCATACTCCTAAAAAGCAGGGCATGCGATCGACTAACAACCGGTCCTCTCATACTCTTAAAAATGCGACTTTCAACAGTTTAAAAAAAATCATTATCATATATGTCGAACATATAATTATTCTTTCTTACATACTTAAAAAGAATAACATGCAATCGACTATCAACCGATTTTAAATAAATATATTCTTTTTTTTTAGATTTTAGATAAATTTTATCAGAAAAAACGAGTAACACTGAATTCATGATCGGTTCTTTATTTTAAATTATTCTATCTTACGCTTGCTTGAAAAGCAGGACAAACGATCGACTGACAACCAGTCTTTACCAGCTTAATTACAAGCAATCTTTCCGATCCACTCAATAATAAATAAACTTTCAGCGGAATTGACTAACATTGAGTCTTCATTTCTCCATCAAGTCATTACAAATATTCTTTCTTGGATACCATTAAAAAGCAAGACATGCATTCGACTCGCAACCAGTCCTCTTTTTCTCTCAAAAAATGCGACTTTCAACAGGTTAATGGCAACCATTTATCTTAAGCCTGCTGTCATACCTGACATTTCTAATTACTATCTCTTTATACTCTGTAATATTCCATACGAACCACCCATAATTATTATTTCTCGCTATCCACTTATTCGGTCGACTGCAACGAGTTCTTTTACGTGAAAAATTTTACCGCAATCGCTCTTTCTGCTTTTCAGCGAACAAATACTACATGTTTTAGACCAATCATAAGACATAACGCAAAATGTAAAATACAACATAGTAGATGGAAGCCGTTCGTTCTTTTTTTGTGGGTGCGTTAAAATGTGGTAAAATGAATGAATTAGGCAATGTTTAAAAATAAAATCCAATATCAATAAACAAATTTCTGACGCATGCACGAAAAAAACAATCGTTTACACATTGTTTTATATTTCGTTTTTTAGATTTGCAGCAATCTGCCTTTTTCGGGACGGAACGCAGACACATCTAATTATTAAAGTCAGTTTTTCTCAACCTTTTTAGTATTACCTAACAATATTTTTTAGGTTTATGAAAAATAATAAATTTCAATAAAAAAAGTAATTGATAAAAGATATTCACATTTAAATTAATACAATATAAGAACAAGTAAAAAAAGGCATCTAAATCTACTTTTCATACTATTCATTCACAATATATATTTGGTTGTGGTGTGTACAAGTAGATTTCTCCATATCCGCACCCAATTTGAAGCACATGGCTTCCTAATGGAGGTTTTCAACATTTTTTTTTCTACCAAAACTCTTTTATATTAATTATGTGACTTTTTTAGTATTAATATACCTCAATTTTTTGTATGTGTAAATCAGTGTATAAAAATTGATATTTTGTTGTCTAAGTAAGATTTAATTAATAAGATATAAAACAGTTGAATATTGTAAGGAGACCCTTTGTTCGAGTGTTGAACGATGTTGCCTTCAGTTTCGATACCTATGCGCCCAAAACCCACTAGAGAAAAATTCATATGTAGATGTTGCGATCTTTTTATGAAACCACTCGGCTATATTTTCTTAATAAATATACGTCAAGCTATATTGAATTAAAACCAGCAGTTTTCCAATGATTTTTTTTCAAATGGCCGTATCATTGCGATCAAATGATATTCGTTCATTTTTTTTAATTCACCCCTATTTATAAAACGTCGCTAATGCAAAATTATTATATGTTAGTATATCGTACTGATAGTGAAATATGATGCCCAACTCTATGCGATAAATTTTATTTATGATGAGTCATAAATTTATTTTTTCCGTTTGTAATACACAAAAAATGGTTTAATATTTTACTGTGAACATGACTGCACCTAGATAAAAACTACGTTTTTGATTATTTATTTCATTCCAGGCCAACAAATAAAATGGCGTGGTATTTCCCATAAATATTTTTGTTGACGTTCATCAATTATGACCAATTGTTTTATTCAGAATTTAGTGTTTTTTAGGCATAATATACACTGAATTTCAATCTTCTGATGTTTTGAAATACTCTAATGAAATATCATTCTAGAAGAAAAACCAATTAGTCAGTGGCGGTTCGTGATCTAAAATTTTGGGTGGGCTAAAAAATTTTAAGGACATATTGTGTAAAATCTTTTGTTTTACTAAAGACTCTTTTCAGAGTACCCAGCTTTACTTTTTATTTTTAATATGCAAGCACAACAAAATTCGAGAATCAGAGAATTGCCTTTATATAGAGAATCAGAGGTAAGATACTGAATGAAACTGTTATAGTTAGTAGTCCGAAGTACTGCTTTTTTTATTAAGTCAGCTTAAGATTATTTTTACACATTTTGGCAGAAAATTTTAGGGTAGGCTCAGCCCACCTTGCCCAGTACGTAGAACCGCCACTGAAATTAGTTTTTAATTAACTGTTCTAACTTCTTGTTTAATTGTCGACATAAATTAAATAAAAATAATAGGCTATTGTACGAACAACTTGTGAATACAAATTCCCAAAAATATGTGGGTTTTGTTTCGTATGTTCCCATTTACCGAAAGATAACTAATTTTATCATTAAGCAAGATAACCAGCTTTATGATAAAAATGGTATCCGTACCTCCTTAAAAAGAAAGCTTAAACAAAAAGAGCTCCTTGTCGTTATCTGATTATTCTAACTTTTATTACATAGACAACAGATTATTCTTATGATGGGTGTGGATGTGAATTAATAAAAAAAATAAGTCTTGGGAGAAATACAGAGAATGCCACTGTAACTTTAACTTTTAAAAAAAAACAAAATTCAATCAAGTGGATGTGAATTAACAATCGACAAATTAACCTTGACTATCGACAAATGGCTTCTGTATTCACACAATTTTTGAGAAATCAAGATCTTTAATATCACAATAGTGCAAGTCCAAACCATCCAAGTATTCAAGAAAAAGATTTGTGCTTGCTTTTAATATTGTCTCTGGCACAATTTTTTAAACTGAAAACATGTTCAACTTATTCTTTTGTAAATTTTACTTCCACAGTTTCAATGTTTTATACATTTGCAAGCCAGAGGGCTGGAGCGTGCCATTTTTTCAATTGCTTCACTTCCGGTAAAAAAATAAATAAGAATTATCTGCATACAGAAGTAAAAAAATATGCTTAAATATGCATTCATTTACTGATGTCTTGCTGTTACATTATAATATAACAGTTCATTTATTTGTGTATTTCTTTTTATATATTATATAATGAAAATTACATTTGTGTTAATTTTGTCGCACCTTCCTTGGCTAAAGTCCATGTCTCCACGGTTGCTGGTTGTTTTCATAGCAACCTAAAATATTATATAATATCACAATACTATACCCATCGTTTGGATGCATTTCATACACACTTTGCCAGACATACATTTGCCAGCATCAAATTACTGTGATTCTAGACTAGAAAATCAAAACGAGTAATGATTCAATTTAAGATTTCGACTGAAGGTGCTTGGTGGAATTTCAATATTAAATTTGAATCGTTCAAATTATGTACATTCTCACGGATTATGTCACTAACGACCCAGGTTTCGCCTTTCGACATCTTCAGGCGTTCAAGTGCACGGATGAACTTGAACTGACGCTTAGTAAATGAATGTTTCGTGTTTATATAATAAATAAATGTATCACCGAGTTTAAAGCCATTGCTGGCGAAAAGGATAAGCCCATGGGAATGCCCACAGATTTGAGTAGTGAGTGGTTTTAAGAATTATATTTATTTGTTTGTCGGAAAAGGTTTCAATTCATCATTTCTCTTTCAAAATTATTCTATAGATTTTAATATACTTTAATTTAAAATGAATCGATTAGTTAAGGAGAATAAACAATTTTATTTTTTACAAACGCATCGCATTAACGCAAACGTATTTAAAAATGTCATTTTGACTCTATAAATGTATGATTTGATTTGTGCGACTTTATTCACTAAAATAACAAGAATTATTGATTCCATTCAATAATGTATGTTGTTGCATAATTTTAATTTGAACCAATATTCGTAGTCAATTTTTTAACGTTTATTTCCATTAAATTTTAAAATATTAAGCCATAAATCAGTTAAATAGGAGTCAATAAAATCATCTCATAATTTGAATTATCTTTTAAGACATACATATACAGCAAAGGTTGATGCTTAAAATTTGAATTGTTCCAACTATTTTTATCTCCAAGCCGAATTCCTACATAAATTTTAAATAATTCATTGTTAAAAAATAGCTTATTGTATAATAAATGCTCGAGACAAATATCTAAGTCTGTATTTGGATCGATGCGCAACATGGGTCTGTAGACAATAAATAAAGTTCATCAACATAAATCTTGATGGAAGAATCAGTTCACCAAACATTTAAGACAATTGGGAAAATTGGTTATAAATCCCTTTAGGGGTTTCACCACTATACCCAAAACGGTTTTCGATAGTCTCTAATAATTGACACTTCAGATAATTTACTAGATTTCCAAACATTTCCACTTACTATTATTGTACAACATATAAATCTACCAACGGAGATAAACTAAATAATTATTTATACTACTGTAATATAACATAAATAAATAATACCGTCGAGGAAAATGTGAATTAATACTGGAGAATTTGACTTGATTATCAACAACAGTAACTATGTGTATACCTACCTTATTTGCTAAGGTACACATATAAAGGTGTGTTAAAAATGATTACTAGCAGGGTTATTATAATATTGACTTTTTCTTTTGGTAAAATAGTATGAAAATAAAATAAGATATCCGTTATTTTAGATTGCAGCTTAATTAATCTACCAGAGAAACCAATGTGTAAAAATGTCTATTTGAAGATTGAAAACATTAGACAGAAAAATAGTTGTTATTTAACTATCTATTGGTGCTTTAAACTTTATATTGAGATTTTCTTAAATAATTTACGTTGTTTGCTGAGGTTGCTTGATGAAACTTTATATCAAATTTAAATCGTTACAAATTTGAATATTTTCACATATTAACTAAAGACTCGTATATCGACATTGAGCATCTTTGGACATTCAAACTCACGGATAGGCTAAAACTTACAGTTAGCTTTTCAGTTAGTATCGTTTTAATGTACATAAGAATTAACAGATAGGCCGCTTACCAGAATTTATTTTGTGTAATATAAAATCAAACCAGTAATAAGATGCATTCATATCAACGTCAATTTATAATAGTTTTAAGTCTTATTAGTACTAATAACGAACATAATTTTCTTTTCCATAGAAACTATACAAAAATACTGAAACTGTTTACTACAATAATTGTCAGTTCGAGTTCATACGTTCAATTGATCGCGTAAAGACGCTAGAAGCTAATCTCAGATCGTTAGTGACAAAACATATTAAAACGTACAAAAATTCAACATTTTTTTTAATAAGTCGAATAATCGAATGTAAGTTGACCCCTTCGTTCCCAAGTACATAATCAACATATTTTTATCATGTACATTACTATTTATATTTTTACACTCACTAACGACTAGGGATTCTGCGTCAAGACGTCCCGGGACTTGTCGGGTTTTTGCTGTCTTAAGTCCCGGGACTTTTTTGGAAATTGACCCGGGAATTTTGACTGTGATTTATAATTTGCTAATAACGTGTACATTTTAATTTTGAAAAAAAAACAATTCTTGTGGTTGAGAAACCCTCAAAAAGACTATTGTGTATTGAATAAAAGCAGATATAAGAAGGGAGCCCCAAGAAAAAAGGACACGACATGGTCGGGACGTGACACTTACCCGGGGTTTTAAAAAAATTAATTATGCATATATAAAATGGATCTGATAGAAAAACAGATGTTTGAGATTTATAATTTCATAGAAGTTTCAAATACCATGTGTTTATATATATAACTGTAGCAAATTACAAAATATTAAAATTTAATGTTTATACCTGATGTTGTTTTATGTAGAAATGTTTTTTCACTATTTCACAAAAGTACCAATGTGTCAATAGGACAAAAAAAGGTCTAAAAGCTATATTGTGAAGTTACGATCATAAATTTACTCCTGAAGGCGGCTTCATTAATATTTTTCCATTGCATGTACCGTTATCATCCCTTCTTAGTAAAAATTAACCGTAAGCATTGCACACATCCATTACATAAGAAAAATAATAATTATTAAACATTTTATTAAAAAAACGCGATTTTCTCCAGTGTGTAATTTCAAAAGACGCCGAGTGTATGTAATACATAAATAAATACATACATACATGCAAATATTTAATTTTAATAAAATTGTAATTTTATTGATGAGGAAATAAGAGTCACGAGTCCCGGGATGTCCTGAGACTTTGACTTTATCACGCCTCGAGTCCTGGGACTTTGAAAACCCCGAGACTTCAGAATCCCTACTAACGACAATAAAACAACAATCGGTCGTTACGTTACTGGATTGAGGTGACAAGCGCAGTTTTCTCGTACATTTCTATTCTACGATTTTTTTTACTGGAACATATATTTGAAATGAAAAAGTATTTTCCGGCCTTACGTGATATTAATGATTAATCGGTTAGAGGGGATATAAATATCATAGTCATTCATACCATTGAATAAAATCATGATTATTGAGTTTACTTGAATCCTTATCCATGTAACTACTTCAAGTTATTCAAGTTATTCAGTTGTGCGTTGATTCATACAAAAATGGATTAGCATGTTATCAACATGTTCAGTAATTTGACACAAAAAATATGTGATTTCAGTTCTCCCAATCCTTCTCAATGTTTTATGATTCGCTTGAAAAATCATGTACAATTTTTAAAAAAACTTTTATGTCATTTTCATTAGACTTTTTTTGACAATTCAATCATCAGGTTTATAAGCCTTCATAGGAATACAGTTTTATGTCTAGTTATAAAATTATCACATTGTTGCATCTGTGCGAGAGGTTTTCTCTTGTTGGATGAAGTACTGTCAGCAAACACGTTGTGGTTCTTGTTACTTTGTGATGTTGACGAATGGAAGTGCTTCATACGGGTAGTTCTTACACTATTATATGTCTACATATACACATTTGTATAAGATATGCATATATTTTATTTTGTGCTTACCATTTTAGACTACGATTGATTTGAACCATGAATCACATTGGTAAATATACTAGTTTTTGAAATCATAATATAAAATTACATCCTCGAATGTACATTTTTATTTTGCTCACTTTTAGGGTGTTCACTGTCAATACTTGGTGGAAAGGCATTATATTAGAAAAAACACAATATTCCTTTGTACTTCATTCCACTTTATTTAATATGTCAGGACCGGTTTCGCTCATTACGAGCATCGTCAACTGATAAGAAATATAATTTAACAATGCTATTTATACAAAAATGAACAGTTATAAACAACAATTGGCATTGAAAAGAAAATACCAATTACATTAAAAGTGATTCTAAAATAGCACAAAATTAAAATGTTTAACACATCTTACACATAATTAAAAAGTCATCTCAGATTAATAAATTTAGAATGGGTATTGAAAGTAGTTACAAACATAATTAAAATTTGGGAATTCTTTGACAAAGTGATACAATTAAAATAATGACATTAATAGAGTGAATAGGCTTAATGATAGTTTCCTATTTTCCCCCGCGGGATTGTTAAATTATATTTCATATCAGTTGACGATGCTCGTAATGAGCGAAACCGGTCCTGACATATTAAATAAAATGGAATGAAGTACAAAGGAATATTGTGTTTTTTCTAATTTTTATTTTGATTTTTCGAGCGATAAATTTTAAAAAGATATCAAGTCTTGTATTATATACATACTTTGTAGATGAGATGCCAAAGCTCTTCTTGGTCGGTTGTGGTGACCAATCGTTTTTTAAAAAGTGAAAAATGATATCTATGATGTTTACGTTACTTTTCACTTTTCTGATTATTTATACGACATATATAAATATGAGAAACAGCTAATTGAAAAGTTTTAGCTATTGTATGGTAGTCGAGTGACTGAACGAAAACTATACTTTCGATTTATTCAGCGGTAACTTTGTGGAAATTTATTTCTGATGTAAAATTAAATTTCATAACTATTTTAATCCACTGATTGTGCTTAAAATTATGTCAGGTGTTTCGTTTCTTTGAAAATCAACTTAAAACTAAGTAGAATAAGCTTATTTAAAAATTAATCAAACATTGATTCTAATTATCTATATATATAAAACAAAGTGGGGTTAGTTACACCACGTATATCTCGAGAATTACTGCAAGGATTTCAATGATATTTGATTTATAAAATTCTTATTTACCTAGAATAGCAGAATAAGCATTAAAACATCGGAAAAATATCACGGAAAATAAATTATGAAGAAAATTAATATCTTCATACAGAACAAAATTTTCAAATGAGGAATAGGTCAAATAATGACATGTTGTTTTATGCTCGGTTCAGGTAGATGACACTAGATGGCACTGTATTTATACGATAGACTTTTAAATAATTTTAAATTTAGAGTATAATCGATGATATGAAATGAAAACGAAAGAAAATCGAATAATATTGAAATGAGGTTATGTTTATAATTAGGTATGATACATTTTTTGACAACAATATTACGATGTTTGCACGAACGTTTGTATCGAATTGACAATTCAAATTTGATGTTCGATTGTTTCGATTTCATATCTGTCAAATCTATGGTCTAAATATTGACATTACATTTAAATGTGTTTCGTGCATTAGGTGTGATTGTTTGTTTGTTATTTATTCAATGTTCTTAGATTAGTTTTATTTGGAATTAGAAACTGTACTCTTTTCACTTCAATTAATACTATACTATTTATATATAGAACGTCAAAAAAATATTTCGTGATATTTGACAGCAAAAGTACATTGTGAATTATATTACATAACGTTAGTAAGCCATTACTTTATGGTTATTTTTAAATGCATACTGCTACGTACGTAATTCCTGTGTCCACTGTCAATACTCGATGGAAAAGCATTCTATATTTAATTAAACGGTTTTTCTCTTATATAATGTCGAATGCGAAATTATTAACAAAGAAAGTTTCAATTGACTATTTTTATGAAGTTCAACGAAAATTGTACAATTTCTTTTTTATGTTTTGTCAACAATTATATCGACTTTGGAAAGCAAGAAGGGCGTAACCCACACATGCGCAAAAAAGTGTTTTGATGATTTTGGGCCATATGCAAATTATGAATTATACAAAAACTTGAAATGCACGGACACGTCTAAACTGGTGTTTAATTGACAAAATAATCTATATACATAAAACAAAGCGGGGTTATTTACACCACGTATATCTCGAGAATTGCTGCACGGATTTCAATGATCTTTGATTTATTAAATTTCTCTCCGGCTAGAATAGCAGAATAAGCATTAAAACATCGGAAAAATATCACGGAAAAGAAATTATAAAGAAAATCAATATTCTCATAGAGTTTTCAAATAATGAACATTTTGTTTTATGCTGGGTTCAGATATATGACACTAGATGGCACTGACACGATCGACTTTTAAATAATTTTAAATTTAGAGTATGGATTAGAATAAAAAAATCGATGATATGAAATGAAAACGAAAGAAAATCGGATAATATTGAAATGAGGTTATGTTTTCTGACTTGGAAATTCTTTCTGAATCTCCAAATCAGATACGCACATAATTTTCTATCATTATGTTGACATGCTTTCCATCGAATCCATGTGAACTTTGAAACAAGGTACAAGGATGACATGTCAGAAGACATTTTACATCAAATTCGTGTCAGTTCAGGGAATCCCGATCTCGAGATGAATGAAGAGATACATAACCAGGCTTTGCTTTAGATCGAAGACATGTGTTACCTCATGTGCGGCAGTTTGTTAGTCAAGTTAGGAATGCCAACGCCAGATCGTGGAATGAACGACGCTTTCAATTGAAAATTGGAACGTGAACGTGAATATTTTCGAGATGCATTGAACCAATCAGTTCAAACGAATTTACCACTGTTGAACCCACAATAGAGGGAAGTGTACGATACGTTAATGAATGCAATTTATGATGGAAATGGTGGCTTATTTTGCCTTGACGCGCCCGGTGGAACTGGGGAGATATTCCTCATGTCATTGATTATGGCTACTGTTCGTGCGAGATCCGAAATTGTTGTAGCAGTTTCTTCTTCTGGAATAGCGGCTACGTTGATAAAAGCATGCCGAACGGCTCAATCAGCGTTGAAATTTCCGTTAAACCTCCAAACGACTGAAAAACCGACATGCAATATTTGGAAGCGAGTAAAGCACCGAAGTTTTGGAACCGAGTAAAATCATCAACTGGGATGAATGCACAATGGCACACAAACGCGCATTGGAAGCACTCAACCGAACTATGAAAGATCTGCGCAGTGACTCGAGATGTTTTGCAGGCGCAATGATTCTACTATCTGGCGATTTCTGCCAAACACTACCAGTCATTCCAAGATTGACCGTTGCCGATGAAATAAACGCTTGCCTCTGCTGACGACAAACATGCGAGTTACATTTCTAAACGATCCATCTGCCGAAGATTTCTCCAAGCAATTGCTGACTATCGTCGGTAACGGCCGTGTTCCTGTTGACGAATCGAACGGATTGATTTCGATTCCGCCGAATTTTTGCAATTTCGTCTCAACGAAGGACGGCTTCATCAACAAAATGTTCCCAAACATCTAATCACAAAAATCACAATTGGTTGATTGAACGAGCAATTCTTGCGGCTAAAAAAAAAGATGTGGATCATTTAAACTTCACAATTCAAAATCAAATCGTTGATCTACTGCATTCCTTTAAATCTATCGACTGTGCCACGTGAATTACATCATTTCAATGTAATTTAAATACTTTTCATTTTGAATTTTGCCCATTTATTGAACTTAATTCATTTTGAGTATTCATTCAAACTGAATTTAATTCATGCAATAAATTAACACAACATTTATTGATCCTGAGGCGGTACGAAGTTCGTCGGGCCAGCTAGTTAACTTATAAATTACAAAATGTAGATAAGGGTATTTTCCTTTATACCGGACGCAAGAGGGAGCTAGATAAACATTTAATACTACTAATTAGTAATTTTACTGTAATTATCTATATATTAATAGTCGATAAGGTTTGTATGTTGGCCGTTTGTATGTATGTCCCCGATTTCACCTTTTCGTCGACGTCAAGAAAGATGTCCCCTCCCCCTGCCCCGCTGTCGTCATTTTTTTATTCATACTAAAGACATATTTTTTCAATACATTTTTCACAAGATTTAGTTTATAGATATAATAAAATATAAATACTGCAGGGCTGTCGATATATGTCGCGGGGTCTTCTTTTTCTTCTCCGAAATATGTTTGTTTGCATACTTGAACATTTGAATTATTCTAAAAATTATATTATATACAATTTAAATACTGCAGGGTTGTCGATATACATATGTCCTGGGGTCTTCTTCTCCGAAATACATTTGTGTACATGCTTGAAACATTTGAATTATTCCAAAAATTATAAAATATTAATACTGCAGGGCTGCCGATATTGGATATAGCAGCTCAGCAGGGCACCTTAATAATGATTTTTATGAATATATATTTTAGTATATCCGCTATTTGCATATTTTGTTTTGCAGTCCCGGTGTATTTTAGTTTTTTTAGAGAATTGGGTGTATTCTTAAAAAAATCCATTGAGAGAATTATTTACGTTTAGATTTTCTGGCTTATTCATTCAATAGGTTTGCAATTTATTTTTCACGCCAGTAACTTTTCTGACAATTTAAAATTGCAACAAAAATTCCCCCCGTTGAAGGCAACGGGCTTACAGCTAGTTACTGATATAGTTTGTATCTAGCCCCATCCCTGCGTCTAGTAGATAAAATCCAACCTCCATTTAGTGATTTATTAATATTTTTATTGATTATTGGTAATTTCTTTGAAATCTTATTTTAAGCAATATAAATTGAGATCACACATTACGTTATTTTTATATAAATACATTTTTTTAATTAAAGTGACCTCTTTGGTGCCCGGCACATCGTAATGATAAAATATAATATTTGAATTTTTTCGGGACGCGCACATAAAAAAGATTCGCCACCACTGCAAAGTACGGTCAACTTCTGTGATTTTGTAGTTGTTTTGCTACAGAAAATTGTGGTATCAAGGAACCAGAGTCAAAGTTTTAGGAGAGTTTCATTTACCCAAGTTGCCGGTGCATAATAAATTAAGACCGGTACAAAAGATTAAGTCTACTTAACTATTCTATATTATAAACAATCTTCATAAATAATAACTATGACTGTATAACTACGAGAGGCTTCGACAAATAAGAAGCTTTGGGGTATATTGCTAGTTGTTACTTAACTTGTGAAGTCCGTTCCTGAACAAACAGCTTTCCCTATAAAAGCTGATATTGAATTCAAAATTATTTACCCATATTTATGAAACTTTAAAAAGTTTTTCTTACTCATTCAAGAAAAGGTAAAATAAATTTGAAATCATCTTTTAAACCCACATTTTTTTTTTACATGACAAAACTTGACTATTTTTGTGGCTTAGTAGCTTTTCTCTATCAATTAGGTATACACATAGATATACGACAAGCTTGGGAGTGTCTTTAAATTAGAACTTTGATTCCTACTTTGCAATGCGTACTGTTATGTTCTACTTTTATTAAAGATTTGTTTATATAAAGTAGATTTGTATAATATGACTTCAGATGGCTGCGTCGACTTGAGATGTATGTAGATGAGTTTTAGTCTCAAAGTCAAAGAACTTCTATAGATAACCGTCAGGTATTATCTATTGTTGTTAGGTTTTGACACAGGCGGTAAATACTTTATTAAATAAAACTAGCTGTAAGCCCGTTGACCTCAACGGGGAGATTTTTGTTGCATTTTTAAGACGTCAGAAAATTACAAACCTATTTATTGAATAAGCCAGAAATTCTAAAAATAAAATATATTCATCTCGGGGCATATATCGACCGTCTTTCTTGACGTCATCGAAAAGGCGAAATCGCGACCATATACAAATGAAAAAAGTATGTCTTTGGTATGAATAAAAAAATGGTGACAGCGGGGCTGGGGCGGAAGAGGGGGAGGGGAAATCGGGGACAATTTACAGACGGACGGACGGACATTATCGACTATTAATATATAGATACTTTGTTTTTGGAAGATGTTTCGATTTATTACAATGTAAGACAATACAACTTGTTTGAACAGTACAGTGGAGTGTAATGTGAAGAAACAACACGTAATCATAGTTTGTATGGGGTTTTATACGGTGATAATAACTACCCACGCGTTGTCGGCTATTCATTCTCGCCTACGCATTTTTAATTGTTTACATTTACTTAATAAATGTTTTTTGAAATTGATAACAAACAAGCTTTATCAAATTTGAATCGTTCAAATTATGTACACTCCCACAGATTTTGTCACTAACGACCCGGGTTTCACCTTTCGGCATCTTCAGGCGTTCAAGCGCACGGATGAACTTGAACTGACGCTTTATCCGTGCGCTTGAACGCCTGAAGATGCCGAAAGGCGAAACCCGGGTCGTTAGTGACAAAATCTGTGGGAGTGTACATAATTTGAAAGATTCAAATTTAATACTGAAATTCCACCAAGCACCTTCAGTCGAAATCTTAAAATAAAAAAAAAAGCTTCATCAATGTTTAGAGGAAGCTGTGTGGCCAAAGTTATGGTTTATCTATAATAGTGTTTAACTATTTTAGATATTACAACTTAAGTTATTACATATAATGTCAACTATAGGTAATGTAACAGTACGCACAATAACTTCACGTGCGTTCTCGGGCGCAAGCCTGAGAAACCCTATCCTAGACCCTTCACTTGATCATTCGTTTCTGCACATATTAAACGTAGCAATACAATAACCACCCTTTGGTTACTTTACTATTTTATTGCATCGTGTTGCTGTACCGAGACAATTTTTATCAATTTTATTTTCATGATATAGAAAATAGTTTGAAGTGATATTGGCCTGTATAATAATACTATATATGAAAATAAAACACAATACTCTGGAAGACATACAAAAACAATGACCGTATATTATTACAAATAGCTAGTTTTTTAATATATTAGGTATTTTAGTTTATACGTTTTGGTCTAAATAATTTAAATCAGTGAAATCATCCTTTCCTTGGCTTTATTAAATATCGAAACAAAAAATGACTGAATCTAAAATGTAATAGTTATTAATTCTCTCATAGACGTATCCATGTCAACACTTCCTCTACGATGCTAAAAATACTTCCGATATGTTGCTGGCCTTTGAAGAACCAAGTGAAAAAAACATGTTTTAACACTTACTTCCCTTTGATGGACGGTAAAAATCCAGGACGTATATTAAAAAAAAACATGTTTTTCACATGGTTCCTAAAGGGCCAACAGCATATCGGAAGTATTTTTTAACACCGTAGGGGAAGTTTCGATAAATAAATTATGTGATGATATAATAAACGTAACTCACACAAAAATTGTGTCTACTTAGAAATCTGGCTTTTGCTTACTATTCTTTTTTTCAGTCTCGAATATGTCCGCGTCCAAGATAAGATTGATAGCCCGTTACGAAGATATTAGGCATGAATAAAAAAGATCTTTGATTTGAAAATTCGAAGCAGCATCGCTTCCAATTATTTTGTAATACAAAATAAAAATCTTAATTTTTTTAATTAACTTAAAACAAATTCTTTGCTGAAAAGCATAATTCGCAGAAATTTTCAATGGATTTGATAGTGTCTTCTGAAAATTTAATTGTGGAAATCTATTACTAAATGTCGTTGAAATAAACCTTATTTATATAGATCGCACAAATATTCGAGGTTTATAAAAATGTGGTTCATTGTTCCATCATAAAATAAATGTTAAACCTAAAACCAGTTTTTTATACAGTCAATTAGAAACCCTACTTAAAACCATCTAGTCAAATTTATTTATTATATCTCTCCTTAGAGGAATTTCAGCAATTCATTTTTGTTTATGTAACGAATTATTGATGCTTTGCGTATTCTTCAAAATATCACATACTTTCGTAAAAAGTATTTACCCATATGCCAATTATCATGATTAAAAAGTCGGAACTGTTAAAAATGAAATTTATTTTTCTGAAACTGTGTGATAATTTGTTTTATTTAAATTTAATCATCATTTTTTTGCCCGACTAAATTAAAAAAATAAGCTCGAATTTATTTTAAATATGCCCGTTAAAACGATGCATTAGCTTTTTCAGATATATTGTGTGGGTGTATAAGATTCGAAAGGGTGGAGGAAAGTACCAGTCGATCCTCCTCTAACATGGTAGAGAAACGACAAATGTTTTGCCAGTACGGTGCCAGCCGCCGTCGAGAAAACCCGCTTTTCATCGCGCTGAAAGATCGCTTCGTTTTGTGCTTTGTTTCGTGAGTGATATTTCTCGACAACATACAATATTAACAATATTGTTAAATTCGCAAATTGGGTACCTTCGTATTGTATTTTAATAGCACACAATGCCGTTAAAATAATATCAATACATCTGTTATAAAAATAATTAATTAATTTAACGACACAATGTTTTTGTTATGCATAAAATGTCAGCAAATGTTGATAATAATACAGATTTTATATTATTATTTACACTGTTATTTTGAGAACATATTACACTTTATACTATAAAAACAGGGGTCGCATTTTTTTTTCAAACATCACTTAAGCTTTGGGTAATAAATAAAGTGTTTTGAACTGTCATTTTTAAAATATTTTTTGAAAATAAAATGTTTGAAAACACTAAATATGTCGATGCTGACAATAATTGAATACTGTATTTCGTAAACGTTACGAGCCATATTTTAACAATTCCTTAAGAGATCAAAAAATATCTCTCATTTATTATTTGATTGAGATTGACACATTTTTTATTAAAAAAGTTCACCTTTAGTACAGACGAAATATTTTTTGAAAAATAAGGATAATAAAGTCATAATTTTGATATATATATATATGTGAATGAATAAATGAATAATAGTATTTTTCTACATCTTAAAAATTATCTGTTGGCCTTTCTATTCTGCTGGTAAAAAATAAGTTCTCCAAAGTTTTGTACGTATTTAAAATAACTTTCTTAATATTATTTATTTTGTTCATATTTATTTTCACTGGGTTATGGTATGGTTGATGTTGTGTTGGAAACATTGCAGATAGATAGATTCCTTTTGCTTAAATAATATGTGTGTTGAATAAAACCTTCGGTAGACATTAATTTTGGTAATCTGAATATACTTTAATACCCTAAATTACTTTTGATAAAAATGTCACATGTTAAGTTTTCGAAATAAATATCTAATTATTCAAATCATCAACAAATAAGATTATTTGATAAAATATTATAAAATAATATAAACAACAACGAAAACTTGCTGTGTTATGTATATTATATATCGTTTTAATTAATATAAAAAATATAAAATGTGTTATGTAGAATTTTTCATAAAATAATAAATCAGTTTTATGTTTTATATAAGTAAAAAATAATATATACGTATTGTTTGATATGCGAAAAAACGGCCTTAATAATATTAAACGCTTTTAAATGCATTTAACAAGAGGAAAACATATTTTTTCCAATGTATCGATAAAAAACTGCTTACATTTTTTACAATTTAAAATTTTTATGTAGTTTCAAAAAAACTCAAAAATGAAACAAACAAAATTGTATATGAAAATAACATTATTGTTTGTATGTTCAGTGCGTTAATAATTTTCTGCTATTATATTTTTTTTCAGAATCAAAATAAAAAATGCTTTATTTTTATAACTTTAAATATAATATTAAGCCACTCCAAGAGCTGTTGTAGTAATATTTTACACTATTATTGATAATTTTCGTTATCAACTTGTACACAAATCAACTTAAAATAGGCAATAAAAATTAATATGGCACTTAATGTTTCAATCGATATCTTCACTGCATACTATGACTAGTGTGATAATATTATAAAAATATAAATGTAAGACTGCCAGAAGTTTTTGAACGTTAAGATTTGTTACGAATTAAATAGAAATAACTCAGAGTGAATTGGACATTTATTTTTATTTATTATACACGTTACAAAAAAAAACGTAGGTTTGTTACTTTTGCAATGTGACTAACGTTAAAAATATTAAACAAAGTGAAAAATAGTAATTGGCAAGGAAGACAATCGAGTAAGTTGCGACAAATTCTACTTTCCACAGTTTCAGCATTTGAACATGTCACAACTATTCCCAGTGGCATCACCATAGGCATATTGGTTCTAGGAACTAGGCTGAAAAGAGGAACCGATCATGTCCAGGATTCCCCATTAAAAAAAATAAAGCAATCTATTAAAACAATCTAAAATAATTTGTGGTGAGATGCATATCTCTTCGGATCTTCAAACTTATAAAATTGAGATCGCTCAAAACAAAGTCGTTTAGATAAATCCAAGGAATATATGTATATTCATATAAGTTTGAAATTCAAGCATTTTATAATTGTTTAAAAACGGTAAGCAAAATCAAAATATAGAAGTTGATTGGGCATTGGTACCATTCTAATATTTTTAAAAATACGATTTCGCAGCAACATAAATGGTCACGAATGAAAAATATTAATGCATATTGTTAGTTTTTTTTAATTTTAAAAATCTAATCTCCAGGTAACAATTATGATAAAACCTTCGTTTATTTATTTCAGTTATATAACAGCACTGTACATTATTTTTTGGCCACTGATTCCACCCTCACCTTAAATAAAGTTAAAAACATAATTTAGCGTGCATGGCAAACTGCCGTCGAATGTTTTGAGTATTTTTGATTAAATTTTTATTCTTCATCATTCAATAATTGGAAATCATCTTTTTATTATCTTGGATATCAAAGAATTTTTAATTCAACCACGCGTTGGACATCACTGGATTAAAATGGAGCGCTTATTTTCAATCCCGGAATTAAGTAATTTAATGAATTGAATGAATAGACAAAAGAGGTTGAGCGGCTGGATAGCGAGCAGTATATGAACTCGTAAAAGGTCTCGTGATTTATTTTTTATCTATTCGTTCTGCCATCGTTTACATGCCATGTTTATTACTTGAGATTTTGGTCCATCTTTGAACTCCACATGTCATTAGCGGTAGACAAAAAAAAAAGATCGACTTTGTATTGATCAACTGATCGTCCTACCGTAAATTTGTTCAAAAATTGAATTTTGCTATTTCCACCGATTTGATTATTTTTATCTTTAAGATAAAACAATTTATGAAAATTCGATACCTGATAGTCTTATACAAAAGCATTAAAGTATTGTACAAAACTACAAAGGGTAAAATAGTTTAAAATGTATTCGTGTCAAGCGTAGCAATATATAAAGATTTCAGTTTATAAAGATATTGTATATTGCTGTATGACCTTCTAAAATTCTACCCCCGTCAAACTTAAGCTCACGGAAGTTTGAAATCAAAGATACACCCAGTTACCTGTGTCGAGTAACTTACACTTACTCCAGCAACTCTAATTCATACTTTGAAACGCATGGCCTACCAAGATTTATTGAGAGGCGACAAACCAGTTTGTCAAGAATCAGGTCGTTTCTATTGTCAGTTTTCCGCTTCGCTGTATCGTCGGCTTAATAGCCCCGTCAAATAAAATGAAAAACTAAGCTCTCAATGTCGAACGCTCAGAAAAGCGCTCAGAAATACTTTATAAAGCTCCGAATTTAACTTTTCAGACAAAGTTTAGTGAGCGATCAAATAAATTTGCTTTTTCATTGCTGAGAAGGATGCCGTAATGAGCCGTTTTCGTCATATTGATTCATGCTAATTTATGTTTTCCGATAAAAGGGTAAAATACTATATTATTCGGCAAACGAAACCTTAAACGTAGCTCTTTCAATGTTAGCTTAGTATGTTTTACAATTATATACAAAATACGTTCAAGGTTGTCTTCATACAATTATTTTCTTGAAATTCGTTATAAACAAGAAAAGCTTATAACATTTTCATATTAAATATTTATCAAAATTGATATTATTGAAGAATTAATAGTTGACATTTGTAAAATTAAAGTAAGGCATACTCTAACAGCATTTCATATCCTAAATATTAAAGAAAATATTTTTCATTTTTCTCTTTTACAGTCATTGAATATATTTTTATTCACGAATTGTAAGAGTAAAAAATATTTCTTATGATTTAAAATTTACTTTAAAAGTTGTCAACGAGCTCTGTGCATATAAATTGATAAGTTGAAACTTTTTTTATTATTTTAAACATATTTGGCATTACAGCTAATGCTAACAACGATAAACTTTTCATTTATCATATCCGCTTCCTACGTAAAGCGCATGGCCACTGAGCGGCAAATCCATGTTTTTCTATCTCTCGCCAATTGATTTTATCCCTCCTATTATGACATGTCAGTATTCCTCAATTTCGCCGAGTACATCCTATCTATGAGTGGTACCCAACGGCCGTTCAGAACGCCGAAATCACGCTGTTTGGAAGACGGGGCAACCAGAAATAAACGTCTCCGGAGGCATCCACAGTACGAGACCCAGCCTTTTTGAACGTCTCTCTTTGACAACTGCTCACTGATGAGACAAAGTGCAATCCGACTATTATCAGACGCAAGTATCTATTCTCAAAGCTTAGAATACGGTTTTTCCGAGTCTTTGTTATGTCCAATATTTTATGACCGTAACGCAACACTGATAAAATACAAGCTTTGAACAAATGGCATTTAGTTTTAGTCGTGTAAAACTCTGTGTTCCAGACAGTACTAATTTAGTTAAATGTGACTCTAGCTATTCCGAGGCGAATAGCTCTTTCTTTATGTTACCGTCTTCCGGAATATGAAGTATCTGACGTGTTTGATAGTCTGTCCTTCTTTAATATTCACTGAGATATTCTCGAGGAGAAGAGGTATCACAAACAGCAAAACAGCAATGCCAAGGTTCTCTAAATAAAGAAATACAAAATTTAAGTTGATCATATAAGCTACTTGAACCCAAACCAACTGGATCACTGGGGCAAGCTATTGCCAATCAGACCACTGTAACCGAGAAATGGGGCACTCAATGTAACTGCATATCAAATCTGCTGAATATAATTGGGATAAAAAAAATAACGTAAGTAATTTGTTCAATCTTTCGCTTAGAAAATGGTGAAAAAACAATGACATAGATATAAAAAAAAAAATAGTAAGCTAATAAATTCAATAAGGATTCGTTTCCGGTATCTAATAAATGGATGGTATATATAAATTCATTATAATATTGTATCTTATTTTGATTCAAATCGATTCAAAAAAATAATATATATGTACATATTATATTTCTGTTTTGAAATTTAGCGAGCCCATGACTGCATATCCAATCAAATGAAAAGCCAACAGCCTTTAACCACTTTTTTGAGATATCTCTCATGTATGCGGTATGAAATATTAGGTACCATAATATACAGTTTTTTCGTTAAAAATTCTCATGACTTAGAAACCGATCCTGCGTTGCGATATTTTTTATAGTTTTCAATGGCTTTACCAAAATCAAGCTTAATTTTTTTCCCTGTTTTATTAAAAATATCAATCATAATAAAGATCATTTAAACATGATATGAAGATATATTGTTATTATGATTCGAGTCTGTTTAAGGTGACGATATCTAACGTGAGGCAAATAATAAAATAAAAAGTCTTGAAATCAAAAACAAATTATAGCATGGTCTTATACTGCCTTTAATATGATATTTTTAGTGGTGGTTAAGAGTTTTCAAAATATACAAATTAAATCACAATATTAGCTTCAACATTTGATCACAGATTCTGGTGCATATAAAAGTATGCGGAATTGTTCAATATATTCTTTACGTCATTGAGCGTTAAAGAATAATCGCCACTTTTAATTTGAAAATTGAGCTATTTTTTTTGTTCCCGAAACTTAAAAAAGATTAAAAAACGTGCTGCAAAAATCACATAAAATATATACATGAAAACAAATTTCGAACAAAGATTCTGTTTGCTTGAATTTAATGTCTGGTCCAGAAAAAAGCTAGTAAAAGAAATGTTATATTTGGTGCATTAAAGGAGTTTAGTTAGATATCGCTGGATTGGGGTGAATGATGTTTTAATCTCTATATTGAAAAAAGTTCCACAGAGCTTTCAAAGTCTGCGCACTGCTTAGTAGAAACACCTTTCTGATACACAAATAAGCACTGACAATATATCATACTTAAAGCGTTGTGAAACTTTAAATACTCTCGCTTAAGACTCTTGGATGAAACAATATGTTGTTGAAATACTTTTCCACCTCGGGCAGTGCCTTATTATAATAATATAACCATATTATGCACAAAGTACGTTTTATTGTTCATAATTATGAGGTTTCACGGGAGATAAACAACTTGTTTGAATAAATTAACTCACCAAAAGGTATATTTGAACAGGTAAAGAAGAATTCTTGAAGCTCCTGCACACTTAAAGAATTTATTATTCATAAAGCATTGTTATGCTTTTAACCACAAAATAATCTACATAGTATCTTTAACTATAAATTTTATCAGATTTTTTATAATTAATGCACATATTTTTCAGAATAATAAAAAATATTCGTGTTAAACAAGGCCATGTTTGAGAAAAACGTTTAAAATGTTGCAATCAATTTAAAGTCTCTAATATTTCAATTAACATTCCGACATTTGTGGGGTATGAATGTGTGTTTTACATTTCTTCCAGATAACTAATGTTTTGTAAGGTGAACTTTCAGTACAATATAACTCTCATTTTTTAAAAATTTAATACGAAAATCTAGAAGAAATATCTGAAACCTTATATTTAATTAAAATTTAAAAGTGTATGTATTTGTAAAATATGTGATATAAAAACAACCTGATATAATAGGGTAAAAATATCAAGGTATTTCAGTTCTACAGTTCTATGTTATATGTTGATATGCTATTTCGGCTTTCGCCATCGTCAGAACTATTAGTAGTACGATGTGAAAGTGATCTTTCCAAAACTCTGCGTTACTCGTTAAGGGAGCATTTATTTTACAATCTGTTTTGCTCGTTATGAGAATTACTCGTCATAAGAGGTGCTCGTTATGAAAGGTTCCACTGTATATTAATAATTAAAATGTCTGTTGAAAAAATTTCCGTACTTTCATTCAATCAATAAAAAAGGAATGTTTCTTAAAAATTTCAAAAAATGTAAACATAACTTAATTATTTTTCTAAATTGTATTAAGAGCATCATTTGTTTATCGGACGCATTAAAAGTCTGCCGTTTTAAAAGCTATAAAAGAGTTTTCTCTCTCTTTAGTATTGTACCTATAGTTCATTATGTAATGTATATTGTGACCAACAGAATTTATGTCGAAATACGAATCCATTAAGAAAAATGCGATCTCAATATAATATAAAATTGAAAATAATGGAGAAAATAGCAAATTAGAGCAAAGTAAAGAGGTCTAAAAAGCTTCTCGAAAAAGTTTAACGGGGCTTTTCATATATCTTTCTTAGCCCTTTGTGACCCATCTGGCAATAAATTACCGTAAAAAGTACCTACATAGCCGAAACTGTGTGCAAAGTAAGTTTTCTTCCCTGTGAAACCAGATGTACGTAACATAAAATCAGCCCACCCATTCCACAGCCCAGCCCAAGATTTCGAGAGGGAAAAATAAATGTTCGCTCGGTTTGAACTCTCACGCTTTCCTCGAGAAATATTGTTCTTGATAAAATTACACTGGAATTAACAATGAAACTATTACAAAGTTTAACTTTGCATATATTCTAATGAGAGAATATCTTCATAGCAAATAAAATAGCTAGACCAAACCTGCTTTTGATTCTTACGGGGATTGATTTTAAGCAGGTATTTTGTGTTTACAAGTTTATAGATAATTGAAACCAAAGAAATAAGCTCTAAATGTCTCTAAGCTCTAAATATATTTTACTAGAATTCAAGAACAAGTACTTATTTATCATATTATTAGGTTTTAAAGATTTTTTTGTTTAGTTTTATGAATTCACTGACAGTTATTTGCACGTAATATACACACACAATTAAAATATTCTTGAAATTAATAGATACAAATCGCCCGTTTTAGTTTGAAATCTTGTTTTATTCTAAAATATATTATGATTATGGTTTTACCGGTATTCCATATTCAAGAAAATTATTGTTAAAAGCAATACAGTTTTAAAAAAAAAAGCAATTTCAACTTATTTAAATGTGGCACATGGTGCTTTTTTGTTAAATTAATCAAAAAACAATTCTTTCCACAATTTCACTTTCACTTCTATAATTATCATAAACATTTTGAATTTGGTTGAGAACACATTACCTCTCATCTGATTATTTTTTGTTTATTTTTTTTATTTGTAATCGTTAAACGGTATTACAACCAAACGGTAGTTGAGCTATTTTTTTCACATGAGTCTCAGGATTTATCAATGAGGAAATTGTAAGAGAAAATAGGAGATAATTGATCTCTGAAAGTTTTTACCACAAAATGTATTTAATGAGGCCCGTGCGCATTATTAAATATTTTGTTGAACCTGTTTCAAAAAATATTATTTTATCACTGACCATAAATTTGAATGACATAATCAGTTTTTATTAGTCTCTACAAATTTTTATGACTCAAAAAGTAATAAAAATCTAAATTGACGAGAATAAGAAGACTTGAATAATGTGAAATCATCTTTAAAATATAAACCTAAAATACGATTTAAAAAAAAAACAGTCGAATCCATTTGATCGGGACAGGTATTTTTGAATCCTGGATTCCGGTATTCATGATATTTTTTCAGAATACAAATACCAATTTTTAAAAATCAAAAATACCGATATTTCGGTGTTGAAAATTAACCAAAATCAAATTTCGAATGAACAGTATTTTCACAAAATTGTATCAATATTGATAAGCTCTTCAATGTTATTTATAACAAAAACCGTAAGATATTTATGAAAGAAACCTGTTTATGATTTTTAATGACGGAATGGAATAAGAAATATCAAAAAACCGATTTTGAATAATTCATCGGGTATAGCGATCCCAATTAGTGATATTTTTAGTGCTTTATTATGCAATAGTACCCCTGCAATCAGTTTATTGTCATTGCTATATGGTAGTGTTGGATTTATTTCAAGTTTACTAATTCAATGAAGCAGGATTTCGTCTTGATTGACTGATGTAAAAAAGTGTTCATATTATATAGATATATATTTATAAGTTTGATATTCCACAGACTGTGTGACAAATTATAATAACTGCTTCGTCTCTTTGAGAATCATCTTCGTATCAATTGATGTAAGCTTATTTTTTATAGAGTAAGCATTAATTCGAATTCTCAACATTTAAAATACAAAATGGAGGTTGTTATTTTTTACTTTTTGGGCGCAGGTAGAGATTAAATACGAAAAATAATAGTTTTAGCTAAAATTAATTTTAAACTATGTACTTTTATAATTGTCACTCTGTTACTTTTCTGATTGAGAAAATTTAAATGATGTAGAAAAACTCCATTTAGTTAATAAAATCGGTTAAAAAATGAGCAGTTACGAATACTTGAACCAATAGGAGCATCACCAGAAATTAATTATTAGACATTAAATGAGACAGCTGGTTTGCCATTGTAAAAAATGTTTCTTTTGAGACCTTTCTAGGCACAAGTTATTAGTCTTTATTTATTACTGAGTGATTTATAAAGGTATTTAAATCAATGTTTACTTTATTAACATACTGCTTAACGTTTACAATATTAAGTCTAAAGAAGCTTCAAATATCACAATAAATTTAATAATAAACTTACCCAGTTTAATTTTCTACTAAAAATGAGTTTCCACAGAGTAAGCCAAATCCACCGAAAATATTAATGTGCTGGTTTCTTAGTTTGGTTTCTGTTTATTGAGATTAAGCCCGAATAAAAAGCTTCTTCAATAAACCGATGACAAAATGAAGCAGAATCGTCTGTTTTCGTTTTTTTATTTCAATTTCACACATTCACATTAATTTTTCAATTTGTCAGAAATCAATAATAATCTTTTACTTTTTCCTTTTTTTAAAACAAAAAGAAATATAATTTGTCTGTGAAAAAAACGTAGTTGAAGATGATTCAGTGAAAATTAAAATCCAATAATAATGTGAAACTTAAGAACTACAGTGTACGTAATTGATAAACAAATATACTACAATGAAGGTTCGCACATGCAGCCGTAAAGAGCGACGGCCGCCACCAGGAAGGCTTCTAAAGCGAATCCATATGCTGATTCTGATGATGGCAATTCTACCCATGTTTGACTTCTACGGTAAGAAAATTAACTTTTTACTTATTCGTAAATAATAAATTTACTCTTGCATATTGTGACTTTTTACTTATTCAATGTTGAATTTCGTATTACAATTATTCACGTTTAAAATATTAAGCTTAAGAAAATCAATTTAATAGATTTTCATGTACTATATACAAGTAATCGTTTTTATTTATTTGAATTTTATTAAAAATGTTTACTTAAACTCAGCTGTGTTTTTAACCAGCGTTTTTCAACCATTTACATCATCAAACTGGTAAAAAATGGAGTATTTGGACTAACAATGAAGTATAAATTAGTAAAAAAAAATTCTCAAGTTTTTTTCAAATATTTTATAAAACAATGTTCGGCCGCGGGTGACATAAACATCATAATTGGGTGTATTTATGGTTGAATATATTAATTTTTTGTGCCGTCTATTGGATTTTATTTTTTAACGTTTTAAATATTTATTTCTATGAAATTCTACTTATGATTGTTTTCACGTACGTCCAAGGTAGCGTAACGGAACTCGTTATTAGTCTAGAATTGACTGTAAAATTGCACATGTTTGTTTAAGATACTATATTCAAAAAGTAACATTTGAAACGTCAAGTCAATGGATGCTAAATAGAATTTTATTTATGAAAGCTATTACAACAAAACTATTTTTTGTGCAACATATATTTCAATCAAATTTTCTCATTTTTATTACAAAAAATACTATTCATTGAGGAAATGCATACTCGAGTCGAAAAAAAATTGAAACATAAAAGTTAAAACGCGGACCAGCAATAAACTCTTGTGGACTGGAGCCAGCCCGCTGAATATAGGTTGAAGAACACTGTTTTAAACATTATTATTGTTTTCTTGATTTTGGGTATTTAAAATATGAATCGATTATTTGTAGTCCATATAACATTTTCTAAAAGAGACATTTAGAAAATTTCTGCGGTATTTTTTTAGGGAGCAAATGTGCTCAAATAAGAAATGTTTGACACCTAATTCTTTTGTGTGAAATCGAGCAGGATGAAAGAGCAAGAGCGTCGACCACCCGGCCAAGAAAACGTGGCTTAAATTGATATAGTATAAAAATATGTTAAAATTTCTATTGAAATACGTTGTCAGAAACTTAACGTACTTATTCAGGCATATGTAAACAAATATGGTTAGAGTGGTAGTATTGTAATTTGTGCTGTTTTCAATCTCTCCACAAATTTGTCATTTGATTCAAGATCAACAGATACTTCACACTACGTTGACAATATTCAAATACCAAAATTCAAATATCAGTACGCCTACTTCACTCGTGTGGCGGTAAATTTCTTTTATGCCTCGGCTTTTATAAAAGATAAACGAGAAAATGAAATAATATTTGAAGTATCTAAAAGAAGAAAAGAATATTAAGGAAAAATAATTAAATTAAATCGATAAAAGCTAATATTTTCAACTGCTCTAAATTTTATTTATTTTACTTACAGTTTTTGCACTCCAAATTGGACGTTTTACAATTTAAATTGGAAGTTTTACAATTCAACTTGGACGTTTTACAAAAAAAAAACAATTTTAAAATAATTGGATAATTTATTAATTAGGTCAGGGGCTACCAACCTCGTGCCCGCGGTACATATTCTGTATGTAGGTACAATAATATTTCATTAAAATGTGCGTAAATAAACCTAATTCAGGGGTTACCAACCTCGTGCCCGCGGGTGCCATGGCCCCCGCCTACCGATTTTGGTGCGCCCGCCTACTAATTTGGGCCAATCGTTAAATTTATGGGATTTTGAATTTCAAAATTCGAAGAGCTAAAAAAATTTGAGCAAATCGTTCCTGGACATGCACTCTAGGATCCAAAAAGGTTGGTTACCCTTGAATTGGTTTTATTTACGCATATTGTAATGAAATATTATTGTACCTACATACAGAATATGTACCGCGGGCACGGGGTTGATAACCCCTGACCCAATTTAAAAAATATGCAATTGTTTTTTTTGTAAAACGTCCAATTTGGAGTGTAAAAACTGTATCATTCTGCACACTGTAGTGCATGCAACCAAGTCTTGAGGATTTTTTCTCGGGACATCCCTGGCAAAACTTTGAACACGAATAACGTTGTTACGCTACAGAATACACCCTGTAAGAAGAGTGTGAACCCGTATTGAGTGGTGGTACAACGTTGAGTACTCTAGGGAATTAAAATATATATTAAGCTAATACTTTTATTTGATTTATAATATTGATTTTGTATCATAACTCACAATTTGATGTATAAAAACAATACTTATTGGATTATTATACGCAACAAAATCTGTGATTTATTTTTATTAAAATTAAGTGAAAAGCAAGATTATATCGCTTTCATATTAAAACTTGTGCCAATATGTTATGTTATTTTACTTTAATTGACTCTGCATATTTTTTCCTTTGACTGTAAATCAACATACGTGTCTAATAAATTAATATATTCAGCTTTGCATATTGATGTCAATAGTCCTTATTTAAAACAATACAAAGGCTTTACAGTATCTTAGAGTACTCTATCGACAGAATATGATAATATCTAATAAAAACAGTTACAGCTAACATTACCAATATCAAACCATTTTTATTTTATTGATACATCAGAAATTGAATCGTTATAAAATTTCACTTTGATATTTAAATGAGACCTGCTTAAAATTCAATAAAATCGAATGAAACGAAAAATAGAAAGTTTTCAGAAATAAATAAGTTTATTCAAAGAGTAAGCTTGTCGTACTTTGAATAACGAGTTCATTTCTTTTGTATATAAATTCAAAGAATGATAAAGCCGTTTGATTCACTTATGATCAGTGATAAAGATTTAGCATTTCTAGGATCTACTGAAAATTATTTCCAAGCTTGCAAGCATTTACCATTTAATCTACATATTTATTTCTATTTGTATTTCAACCCTTAGCACTCTCTGACATGTACTGAAAAGAGGTTAGATCTTTTAGCCACCACAGTGTAACACTGAATGGGTGTGAATCTACTGCTTGCTGTCTTCGTATAAAAATATATATTTTTATTCCTAAAACACTTTACTTTGGATACTCTAATCTAGTGGTTTCCAACCTTTATTTTACTGCGCCTCCCTTTGAAGAAAAAAATATCTTCGCGTCTCCCCATCCTTTATTTCATATAGTAGTAAAGACACGTTTTATATAGTAAATAAACATTTTGGACTCTTCGCGCCTCCCAGGTTGGAAATCGCTGCTCTAATTTGAAATTTTAATAATTATCTTATAGATGACACAACAGTGTTTTTGAATACTTTTGGGGTCAAAAAACTAGTTGTAATATTTGTCTTTTCTTACTTAATACCTTTACCCTCATCTTATATTAAATGGATATTTTTTTTCATTAAAATTAGAATAATTATTAAAATTACAATAATTGCTATAAATAAGCTAAAAGATGAATATAATAATACAAATTCATTTGATTTGGATTCATTTTCATAACTATTGAAAGAATTTATAAAAAGAACTATTATCATTTTTTTTACACTAAGTTTTGAAAAAAATTGCATAGAGATTTATTTAAAGTAAAAACAGTAAGTATTCAAATTTTGCATAAGATTCGTTTTGAAGGTTTTTTTTGTTTTTCAAATACATCCTTAACTCGAACAAAGTGTGCTATAATGATTCATTTTCGTTAAATAACTCTTAATCAGTAGCGGTTCTATGTACGAGGCTAGGTAGTCTCAGCCCACGCTGTAATTCTCAGCCCAAATGTGTAAATAAATTAGTTAGCTTACTGACTTAATAAAAACTGAAATTCAAACGTACAACGTAACTAACCTATCACAAATTCGGGATATTAGATTAAATATTAAATCTGATTCTCAAATTCACTTGTGCATGCATATTAAGAATAAGAAGTAAGGCTAGGCTAGTTTAAATTAGTCTCTATTAAAACAAATGTTTTTAAATAATACTTCCTCATAACCTGTTTAAATTCCTTAACATTGGTGTGGAAAAGAATCACTGTCACAGTATTGTAAAGCTAAATAAATTCTATAATAAAAGAAAATATTTCTGAATAATTGTTGACCTCGAGCGGTTTCTGTAAGGTCCTACCTAAGGTATCCAATCCCGGAGCCTTTTTCCAATCCCGGGATTGATAAATTTTCAATCCCGGGATTCCGGATCCCGGGATTGAGATAAATTTACCGAGGAATTTGAAATCCTCGATTTGGTATACTTTTTCCCCGAATTCTCACGAAACCTCGTTTTTTTTTTTTTAGCTCACCGGGGAAATTGGAATCGACAATTTGCCAATTTCATCTCACTTTTCGAGATTTACTCAAAATTTCTCAATCGCGAAATCCCGGGATCGCGACCATGTCAATCCCGGGATTTCGGGATCAGAAAATTGAACGGCGAGATCCCGGCATTCGGGATCCCGGATGCCCTAGTCCTACCCCTACGTTATCCTGGTCTCATGATTTTGTTGAAATTAAGGCTTTAATTTTCGACGAAAACATTGACAAAAATAAACTTGCGGTAAATATCGGCATTATTTTAAAATTCTAGTCGCGAATGAAGGACAAATACAGGCATATTTTATAACAAAATACTATTACAACATGCATTCTGAATGTGGAGTTTTGTTTTTCAACTCTAGAATCATTAAAATGTCTGTTGTAATAGTAATTGGTCATGCCGATGTCATCTGCCATCCGTCACCAAAACAACCAAATAATGCTTATAATATAAGTATATTTATAATTCTTTGAAATCCAGTTTTTTTTTCCAGAATTTAGTTCGATATTTTTTTTTGTAATATTAGTGAATAGCTATTTCGGTGAGCGCCATCATCAGAACTATTCTACGAACGTAATCTTTTTAGCTTTTCCGTGTTTCATTTTCTCAATACCGAAATCCCAGCATTAGAAGTGTCGCAATCCCAGGATTTTGAGATCACAGAATTGGACGGGATTCCTGGATTGGAAACCCTAGTTGGAACTCACCCACGCCCATGTGGAATTTGTCGACATCCCATGCAATATTGTTGTATAACCTTCAATACATTGTTGATGATTTCTATCGTTTTAATTAATTGTCAAGCTAGTAATAATTGATTGAATTTCGTTTAATTATTTTTACAGTCCATCATCCCACAAAATATGTTCATAAAATTCTACAACGAATTATTTTTAGCGTTTCGCTTAGAATCTGTACGTAGTAATATAATTTAATACATACTACGCAGCAAAGTGCACACACATATTTTCAGAACTACATAAATTGAATAAATAAAAAAACTTAAATCCATTTGACGTATTTAAATATGTAACTAAAATCAATATTAAATAAAACATAACAAATGCGCTTAGTTTTCACTGTTAAATTTACAAGCCACCGAGGTTTTTATTTTTCACGGCGGCAAAACAATAATTATAAACTTTTTACATTGATGTACGTGTTAACGTTATCCTACTGGGATTCGTATTCTATTTTACTGCTTTGGTTTATTCCTCTTCAGACAGAATATTATGCCCACTCTCTATAACTTTTTTGATTGCGGCTATAAACCTTTTTTGATTGCTTGGAGCTGAGTTCAAGACGTTTATTATTCATTCAGCAGTAATAATTATCAAACATTTTAATGCTCCATAGAGCTTTAGCTTCTTACGGTTTTATATTTTTAAATTAAAAATTTACAGTAAGATTCAGAGTAATATATTTGTCAAGCTATTATGTGTCGTCGCAACATTTAAAATTCCGTCAAAATGTTTTGTTTTTATAAATAAATCATATCAACATATCTTTCCAGTTACAACCAATTATATTATAGAGAATCAACAAACTGTGGCTGAATATTAACAATTACTAACAGTTGAAAAGTACAAAAAGTTGTAAATAAATGTAAATAAATTGGGATTTCCAAGAGTTTTTTTTTGGTATCTTAAAGCTATTTTTTCGTGTTTTAACGAGTAACACGTGTTAAACGTTTTCAAACTGGTTTCATTATTGTATTTTTTTAGATTTCCCTAAAATCACCATAGCATATGTTTCCAAATGAAGCTATCTTTTTAGTTATCTGTTTTTTAATAGAAAAATACATAATAAAATAATCTCGCTATTTCATTTTACCAAATACTAACGGTATGCAATGATTTATTCAACTTTTCATTACTTTTTTACCAAGAAACGTTTACCCAAGGTACTATTCGGGAAAGATGAAATAATACATCGTCAAAATGAAAAAAGTTATTTCATCAAAAAATTGAAAAGCTCTTCCGAAATTGGGGCAATATTTAACATAGAGCTTTATTTTAATTAAATCTTGAATTTATACATTATCTTTAATGTATGAATGGTTTTTTAAATATGAATATGGTTAAAATTAACATTCATACAAAAATTAGAAAAAAGCTTTACTTGAATTTTATTAGTAGATTAATGATTATATTTTTGTTGATGAATTTGGCGGTATTTTTGTGGAAACTCATTTTTATATAAAAAAAAAAACAATTTTAACCTAGTTATTTCACAGGATGTGTAAGAAATTGTAACACGTGTTTCGCCTCTTTAAGAAGCGCATCGTCCGTAAAAAATCCAATCTCCATTTTGTAATTTATAAATGAATTAATTAGAATCCAAATTTAGTTAAGTCGTAAACAACCCTCAAAACAATTTATCTGAAGATGTTTCATAAAAAGACAAAACACTATTCACGATTTGTTTCACAACTGAGAGCATACTAAATACATAAAACTGTGAATTAATTTTAATTTTGAGCATAATTAAATATGCGCATGATTTGTTGTAGAACTGAACTCATTTGAAAGTAATCGTGATAAGCGAAACCGTTTCTGATAATATGAAATAAAAAAATAATTTATACAAAAGAGTGTTTTATTTATTGAATATAATGTTTTTCCACCAAGCATTGGCAATGGACACATTGAAGAGGAATAAGAAGTAGAACCTTTAAATTGTTTTCGTTACTTTTCGTTTTTTATATCAACTTGAAGACAAGTTGTTAAATATTCTATGAGGGCTCTGGAAACAAAGAAGAAAATCTCCATGTTTTTCCAATTTATTTATTTTTTAATATGGCTCTAACATGTAAATTTTTGAAGAATTAAAATTTTGTTAATGAATTAAAAAAGGAATTATTCAAAAGGAACAAGTTCAAAAACCAATATAAATTATGTATAAGTGCAAGATAATAATAATAGTATATTTAACATCACTTTTTTCTGACGTTTTATCTATAAAAGAAAAGATGTTTCAATTAATTTGCCAACATATTAGGATGATGAAAACTGCCACCTTTGTTTCCCAAGACTTCATATGAAATCTTACAGTACTCACTCATAAATTGATTGACACCTGCATAAACTATACTAATAATAATATTAAAATATAATACTTATTTTCTATCTTCTTTTAAACAATATATTTCATTGATGGAAATGTCATGCTGTTTGATGCAAACAATCTAGAAGCGTTCCTCAAAAATATAAAAGTTACATAGGCACTAGACTTCTGGGCCGTTCCTGGACAAGATTGGTGGAAAACATCAAAATAGATCAAAAAAAGCTGCCTGTAAACAGATAGGGAGAGAGAAAACGAGCTGTACGGAGTACAATGAACGGCAGAGTGAGCCAAATAAAATAAATACTCTTTCATCAATACTAAGCTACCAAAATCTTAATACTAACTATAAACGTCAACATAATGGGAAATGGGAATGAATGTGAAAGGTGTAAAATTTATATAAATATACATATTTTTTAGCCATGCCCGCTCCCAATGTGGAGCATATTTTCTCCAAATGGAGGTTTCTCAACAGAACTTCGGACTTCAAAGTACTACGCCAAGCCTTCAAATGTTTATATAACTATTTGATGAAGAACAAAAATAAATAAAGTTTAATAAAAAATTAAGGCCTTTTCACCTTTTCCTTGAAAAAAATATGTAGATTTAATCACAATTTATATCAATTCTAAGTTTGATTGTCAACAAGCCTTGGTGATTTTGTTAATAAAAAGAAAAGTCGAGAATCATCCCTTTCGTGTTTGACTAGAATACCTCCATTCCGACGCTGTATTTGTCTTTTGAGCACTTTGCAAACCAGTGTAGATTTCTCATGGGGATAAGATTGTTTGCGTGCAATGAAACGGTTCTATAAGGAAGGACTCATAATAATTGTACAGATCACGCGCGACCGTGAATTAAGCATTACTAAAGTGTTTCTAAAACTTTCATTTTTACCGTTGTATACAAATACGTTCCGTTTGTTTTGAGATTCAAACATGTAACTGCGTGACCGAAAACATTGATCTCACGATGACGGGTGTCAGAAATAGATATACAATGGAACCTCGATTCTACGTTTTTCAAGGGACCGTAATAAATGAACGAATAATGCGGGAAACCGATAATGCGGGAAATCATCAAATAATACCAAAAAAATGTTTAATTTTCAAAAAAACTTACTTATTTATATAACTAAATGCGATGTAAAACTATTTGAACACAAAAAAATATTCTACAAAAACGGTCAATCGGGATAATAATTGGGACGGAGCGATAATATTATTTAGATGATAAATCGAGGAAATCAGTAAATCGGGGAATGATAAACGTGGAATTATTAAATATTGTTATGACGGGGTCTTGGTCGAGTAAAATATAAACGATCCATGCAAAAAAACGAAGATAGGGAGAACGGACGATCGGGGTTCCACTGAAAAAAAACGTGAAGCGAAATGCGAGGCAAAACTATTTATGAAAAATATTCAACGAAAACGGTCAATCGGGACAATAATATTCAATAATATTCGTGACGGGACCAAAGTATTTAAACGATAGATCGAGGAAAACGGTAAATCGGGGAACGATTAATGCAGAATTCTTTTACATTGTTCTTATGGATGTTTGGCCGGGACTATGAAAAATAAACGATCCATGCGGGAAAACGAACAATGCGAGAACGGTAGATCGAGGTTCCACTGTATTAAATAAATATATTTTATTGATTCTAGTGGATCTGAAAACTTCAATATGTTTACCTTATTTTAATGCTTGCAGTTATTTTAATTGAATGTTGATTCAATTATGAACTGGTTCGACTGTCAGCTAAGCTAAGCGTTATCGATTTAAGGTACTGCAACGACATATCCAATGCATCTAATATAGTACAAGATACTCATACGATCAACCTTATAACTTGGAAATTTGATAGATTGTTAAAGTCATTTAAACAATGCCAAGCTCATTTGATCAAAGCATACGTGCTATTTTAGACCTGCCAGTGACATTCGACAATTGACAACAGTTGCGATGGATATAAAAAAATCAGATTCAAAGAGAACCAAACCGACACTGGATCAAAGTATCACTAGGAAAAAAAAACAGAAGAAATACTAGCACTACTACAACTTATTGATAGGCTAGCTCTACACTTTAATTTGTTCAAATCAGAGCTACTTCGGAGTATTAAGATAACGATATATAATACATCCGAAATTGAGAAGATGGTGAAACAGTGCTAGATTTTTTCAAAGTAATTAAAAAATATATGCATTCCTAACAAGAACAACCATTAATCTATACAAAATCAGTTTTCTGTTTTTATTTAAGGTTTATTTCTATGATTATTTAGAGCAGTGCTTCCTAACCTGGGGGCTACGAAGTTCAGTAGAAAGTACAAATATCTATATATTTAAGTCTGTCAAATCGGTGCTTCCCATATTGGGGGCCGCGGAATTTCGGGAAATGCGGGATTGAGAAATTCGGATTTCGGGGAAAAGGTATAGCAAATCGAGGACTTCGAATTCGTCGGTGAGCTAAAAATAAAACGAGTTACAGAAACAATTCAGGAGGGCCGCGGATTATTTTTTTTAGATTTAGGGGGCCTTGGTACCAAAAAGATTGGAAAACACTGATTTAGAGGCTCTAGAAACCACAATATGAACTGGGTTTTGTCAAAACTGGATCCTCGGTATTTTTCCATACCAAAATTTTGGTTTTAAAAGTACAAAACACTTAAATTTCTGTATTCAAAATCAAACAAAATTGAAGTGCTACTAATATAATAATTAATAGTCGTATAATTTGGATTACAAGTCATTTTTGTGAATATTAACATAAAATTGAATTTTATAACTTACATTACTCAGCGTGATGTGCCACAAATTGTAACAAGTGTTTTGCCTCTTTAAGAAGCACAGAATATTCTTCCAACGCTTATGAATAAACCAAAAATCTATTCTAATTATTATGTTATAAATGGGGGTATTCTTCTTTTGGAACACAATGAAGAATAGTAAAATTTACATTGACATTTGCAACATATCGTTTCGCGATCTTATGTGTCGCCGTTGTTATAAAATAAATTTATGTATCATAAAATCCATGATGATTCTTTGTCAATTTTTTGTTATTTTATTTTTTTGACATAGCTGATTAAAACTGAAAAAACATCACGTACTGTACTAGCTTCTAGAAAAATCGTCATGAAACCGTACAGAGCGTTCGTAATCTCACCGGAGTGTCAGTAATCTTGTCCTAATCCAGCCGTAGACGTGAGCTAATCAGCTCTTTATCCCAACTCTCAGCCAAGCCCTATCGGCAAGTGGTTTTTCAAAGTGGCATAGTTAGAAAATGTGCCAAAGAAACTTAGTTTCTTTCCGCTGTAAATCAAAGCGGTCGTTGCGAGCGGCATATTAAGCGTTGCCGTTTCGGCCAACAGCGTAACTGAAAACTGACGCTGAATACAAAGTGCCCGACCGCATGGCCGATTACGCAGCGTCTATGGAGAGAGGCAGACTAAGAAGAGGTGAATATTTGTACGGTAGATGCTTCCACAGGCTGGTCGCTATTAAGTAAAACATAAATTTTAGTAAATTCTATTAAGTAAAAAGAATATTTTGAACCAAAAATATTTAAATAAACATATCAGCTAATCATGCGAGCGAATCCTAAGAACGACAATACATTTTTTAAAAAAACCTATTTTTAGCACTTTTATCTTATTTTATTAAATTTAGATAATTTTAAATCAGAATCGAAGCAGAAGCAATTTTATCACCTGGACGGACACTGCAAACAGTTTTCTTCTATATATGTATATCGACTGTGGAAAGGAAAAAGGACGTAGCCCACAGTTTTTTCAAAACAGCTTTTCTTTAATAATCACAATCTATACAACTTAATACATAATCTATCAAAAGGATGTAAGCTGAAAATGCCAAATTAGTATCTAAATTTAGCTTTTAAGTTTAAAAAAGAAAGGCATTTGTAAACTGCGATCAAGAAAAAGGGTTGAAATAAAGGGTTTTTTTTTAATATTTAATTAATATCAGATAAAGTTGATTCAAAACCAGTTTATCAGTCTCCGTGCACTAAAAGTTTCTGTATATTGCATAATTTGCCTTTGGCACAAAATCATCAAAAAACGCTTTTTGTCTCCTGTAAAATTTTGTTATATGTGGGATACATCCTTTTTCCTTTCCACAGTCGATATATATATCTAAATTTTCTTGGATAGTCTAAATAATTTTATTTTATTTTTGCTTTAACAGTTGGCCATTATGGCTGTGAAAAAAGAATACGTATTTGGTAGGAAACAAACTTAAAAGCCTTCCAAAACCAATACGTTCAAAAAGAATGAATTTTTGAGTCAAATAAAAGTCGAAGATATAGAAACATTTTTATTTTGCAAGAGTATTGCAACTAATTAATGTCAACCGGAAATCATATTCAGGCGTAAGTTAAAAAACTTATTAACTTTTAGTCAAAAAATGAGGATTCTAGTAAAAGTGTTTTTTTGATTCACAATCGTTTTATGGCAGAAGTCAACTCAAATAATACTCACGTAGTTTTTGAATAAAAAAAAAACTGATCATGTTTTATTCTGACTTCACTCAGATTTCTTTACATAGCATGCAATCATTTTTTCAATTTTTGATCGCTCTGAGCTACAAAATTTATCGTTCCGTGGATGTAAAAAAGTTAAAGACGCCTGCTACAGAGCATAGATTCTCAACATTTTTAACCCAGGTGCTCCCTATCTATAGGAATAAGTTTCTTGGTAGGGTAAAATATCAAGGTATTTCAGTTCTACAGTTTTTTAAAAAAGTTAAAGGTTGACAGCTATTTCGGCTTACGCCATCGTCAGAACTATTCGTCAGAACTATCGAACGTTAGTTCTGACGATGGCGTAAGCCGAAATAGCTATCGACCTTTAACTTTTTAAAAAAACTGTAGAACTGAAATACCTTGATATTTTACCCTATTAAAATGGAGTTCTACCAAGTAAATGCCAAATCAATAAATAAGTTTCTTGGGACTCAGAGAGAGTGAAAAAAAGTATTCCTTTAGTTACAAACAGAACTAGGATATTCAACGTTTTTCCCACCAGTACGGCTTCACACTCTCCGTACAGGGAGTATTCCGCAGGGTAACAACAATATGAGTGTTCAATTTTTTGCCAAAGATGTGCCGTGGAGAAGTTAATCAAAACTTGGTTCCATGCACTGCGGCGTGCAGAATGCTAAATAAAATAAAATGATGTTAATTGCAGAAGTTTCATTAATTTAATTCCATTCGCCGTCTATAGGATGCCGTGTCTTTGAACTCCTTGTAAGTTTTCCTAGCTGCAACTTAAATAAAATATAATTTACATCAAAAAACTTACAATTAACAAAATGTTAATTAGTGTCATGGAATTTTTCAAATTTCATTTCCAATTTCAAAAACCCAGGAATTTGCCGATTTGCCTAAAATACCAGCGTGACTCGTTTTTTTTAGCTCTTTCAAATATAAAATCCTATTAATTTACGGATTTGCTAAAAATTTCTCAATTCTGAAATCCCGAGATTGGTGCGGTCGCGATCCCGGGATTTCGGTATCACAAAATTGGACGAGTTCCCGGGATTGGAAAGCTTAGTTTCTGTATAAAACTAACAAATTCATTTGTTATTTTGTATAACCTGTAGAAATATAAAATAGTAAATTAATTGAAAATGAATTAGGTATGATCTTGTTTTTCATTCAACAAAAACACTGATCTGATGAAATGACTCGATAGTTTCATAGGTATATCAGTATTTATTTGTATCTTCTGTTATGCTTTGAATCACAGTTCTAATAAAAGGATTTCCGTGTTTTGCACACAGAGTAATTCAGTATCGATTTCCAAATGGGAAGCAAATTAGCCGCTGCGCTAATTTCTAACGTATAAGACAAACTCTGCTTTTGTATGGTAGGAATAAATAATTTTAATCAGCCAGGTGCTCAATGCTAGTCAAGAGAAGATGTTGGCAAAATTTATTTCAATGAAGAAAATATTTTTTTTACGGCAGCTTAAATTTAAGTTGCCAAATAAAAGTAAATCAAAGTTTTAATAAATAATCCTAATGGTTTCTAGTGGTAAGAGATACTGATTCATTAAGTCCGGGCTTAGGACGCGACAAGATCAGCATCAAATAAAAAAAGCAATGGATATCTCGGGTATGGGTATATGACGTCTTTTCTCATCAAGTTGACCTAAAGTAACATTTCGAAAAACCTCACAGTTTATTTTATGTGCTTTAGATTTTTTTAAATATCTTACACGTGGGCTGTTATTAGCTGTCATGACATTTTAATTAATTTATTATATTTGATGTACAAATGATGATTAAATAATTCAATTATATTACGTACGTAGCCATACTAAGCAAATACCGTCAGATGGTAATTCTATTTATTAATCAATTTCAGCAACATTACACTAAACTTAGTGGCGGATTACGTTATAAACAAATAAGGCGCGCACTTGGGGCCTCCGAATCTTAGGGCCCTCAAAAATATTATGTAATCAACATACTTTTTGTTCATATTTTTTTATATTTGTATTATTGTACATTGAGTTTTTATGTTATCCAGAGAACAGTACCTCCAAATTGTCTTGCGCCTGAAGCCTCCCTTTTGCTTAATATACGACTAATCAAACATTAAATATGTGAGGTTGTTTTGATTATTTACGTATATTTTTTGTACACACCTTAAGAAGACCGCAAATGTAATAAAAATAATTTGTGTTTTAAATATAAGAAAAATATTTTTTTGCGAAATATTCACACATTTGACGAAATATCAAAAACCAACAATCGTTAATTGTTAAAAGTGGCAGAAAACAATCAAAATTGACCCGTTGAAACTTTTTACAACTGGCAATAAAATGCATTCAGTATCTCAATATATATACAATATACATATGTATGTTCAAAATTTCTTCGAAAAACATTGATGTGGAATGGAAATACATTTCAAATGAGCATTTGAATTTGGTTGTAATTATCACTCTGGCAATTTTTTAGTTATAAATTCATTGGGTTTATATATATCATTTGTATGCACAAAGTAAAATCTAGGAATAGTTCTGAAGACGGCACGAAGCTGACATATCTATAAACTAAATTCTATATTTATTGTAGAACAAAATACTTTAACCCTATTACAATAAGGGTTTACCAAATAAATGCTAATTCATTAAATTGATTACGAAATCTATGAAAACCTTACAGTTTTATACATCGACTATTACAATAAGGGTTTACCAAATTACCAAATAAATGCTAATTCATTAAATTGATTACGAAATCTATGAAAACCTTACAGTTTTATACATCGAGCTCATTTGTATTATGCTAGGACAAAATATGTAACGCTTAATATTGATTGGCGATTGCTTTATTTACATGACTTATGATTGCAAAGTCACTTGACCTGACAAATGTTTTTCTTCTAACATAGCATTTTTTATTTCAACGACTCAGTGACTATAAATCGAATATAATCCAATAAACGAAGAAGCAGTATATTTTTAAAATAAAATATACAATTTTGCTAAATCCCACATTCATTTATCAAGACCGGTTTCGCTCATGACGAGCATTATCAACTGATTAGATAATAAAATTGTACAGTGTTATGTATACAAATCAAAATGAAATTTAAAAAATCTAATATACGATTGCTATTGAAAAGAATTTACAAATAAAAGTAGAACATATTAATGATAATTTACAATTAGTCTCCACTTCAGCTTAATTACTCCTTGAATAGTTTTGTAATTTAAGAGGTATTAAACATTTGAATGTTAGTCAATTTAGTGCCACTTATTCATCTCTCATTTTCAAAATACTTCTTCTTTGGCCATGTTCGCTCCCTATGTGGAGCATATGGCCGCCACGCTGCAACTCCATGTTTCCCTGTCTCCCGCCAATTGCTTTGCTTCCTCCCATGACATGCCAGCATCCCTTAATTCCGCCGAGTACATACTATGGATAGTACCCGACGGACGTCCGGGACGCCGGAATCCCACCGGTCGAAAGAAAAGGCAGGCAGGATTGAGGCTTTCCGGAGGCATCCGCAGCACGTGACCCAGCCAGTTCCAACGTCTCTCCATAACCACTGATGTTACAGGAAGTTGTCTTGAACGCTCCTTTATCTCTGAATTCCTCACAAAATCAAACCACCTCACCCCCATTATCCAACGCAAGCATCTGTTCTCGATGTTCAGTATACGGTTTTTCTGAGTCTTCGTCAGGTGCCATGATTCGCAACCGTAAAGCAGTACCGACAGAATGCAAGCGTTGAATAAGTGGCTTTTGGTTTTAATCGAGTACAGTTGAGTGTCCCAGACAGTCCGCATTGAGTTGAAATACGGTAGCATATAATCCCATTCTAAATGAAATTACCCATCTGCAAATGTCGCATCGTTAAGTGTCCGTTATAATTTCAATTTGCTTAAGCTGCAAATATTTTACTTTGAGAATTATAACATGTCAAATTTGACATTTAAAGTTCAATATATTATTCGTGCATCCACTGTATTGTGCATTTTTTTATTATTACAAATTTAATATTTTTAAATATTTCACGATGAAGAAACATTGAATGGGAGTAGCTTCACATTATAAAACTTATGAAGCTCCGAGTATTATTGCAGAAGTTAGTCGGGCAAACACCAAAAAGGGTTATGTGCTACGCAGCAGGTGGCCTTAAAGTCCTTCCTTAGTATGAAGTCTAGACATTAGAATGGGCACAGATGTCGTTGTTTGTGTAGATATACTAAATATTTGAGAGATAACATGCAATAGCTAGCGGTGCCAAGTCAGTTTGATAATTTTAAAAAAAACTGATGCGAATGCTTGGGTGCTATATCCAATAAAGTAGGGGTTCCGAATTTTATTCGCTCCATTATACAACACAAAGTAAGTCTCTGCTCTCACTTTGCGATATTTGTAATCAGAAGTACTAAAACATTGGAAAAGTATTTTATATATACCAAAAAAGATATCCACTGCTCAAATATGACGGCTTCGTGTTTTTTTTTTAATTTTAAGTATTAATAATCTACACAGATGTTAGTGTAAAATCTTTCACCTTCTTTTTTCACTAAAACATAATTACAATGTGTAAATGGGGCAATCATCATGGTAAATAATTATGCTCTTTGGTGTTTTTACACGTTAAAAATAACAATATGTTTGTTCAATTCAATCAACCAAATAATCAACACTTTTATTGATAAAATTATTAAAATATCAAGGAAAAGTTTATTTTAAAGGAATATCCATTGAAGCATTTATGTTGTGACGTTAAGCAAATTACTGAAAATACCTATAAAAATGTTATTACACTTTGCTTGCCATAACCAAAAGTTTATTGTTAATGTGAATATAGGCTTTTTGTAGAAACATTTCCAGAGGACTTTTAAAATCTCAATGGGTTACTGTTTCAATATAAGATAAAGTTTAGACTGCAGAGAAACTTGCTTACAATTTGCGTACATTCAATTTTCTTGCCGATGATTGATTGTCTTAAGTGTAAAAAAAAAAATACAACGTAATAGAATGTATACACACCACAATTTTTACATGTTTTTAGATATTTCAATATAAAATATTAGTTGTATGAGGAAAATAATGAGCTAGTACTTCGACCGAGTGGTCAACGTAGTTGACTTCAACTATGGTGACCGCGGATTTAAATTTCAATACGACTAGTTTTATAATTAAGTTTATGAATTCGTGTCTAAAAGCATAGATGCCTGTTATGTCTTAGATTCTCTCTTCCCATCTGGTTCTGAAAACGTAATGCTGTACTAGTAGTAGTTGGCTTAACTAGTATTCCTGCCCTAGCTTTTGCCCAATCTTTGAATCGCGTTAAAAAAAGAGATTGAGCAATTAATAACTCAACGATGATTTAAATACTTCCAGGTAGCGCAGTCAAGTAGTAGACTTTTTCAAAACCGACAGACATGAGGATTCTGAAAAAGAATTTAAAAAACCATATCAATTCTTACAGATAAACTATTAAAAATATATATAAAAAAATAAGAATTGTTAAAGTAGGTTAATGTAACGGATAAAGCAAAGAATAAGACGCAAAGATAATTTACTCATTCAATAGATTTTAATCAGGCAATAATTTAAGTCTATTGATATTATATAAAAAAAATGTTTGTTTCATTTTAACGATTTTTTTTTATTTTATTGAATAATTTTGATTTTGTATGGATATCAAAAGTATGGCTATTTAGAAACAAATGGTTTATAAATGAAGAAAATTCATCTCATTTTTTGACAAAAGATAAATGTTCTTTACTTCTAATTTTAAACGATCTTCCTGTTTTTACTTTTTAATTAAAAAAAGAAATGAAACACATTTTTATTATCAAAGGATAATTCAACATTTTTAATTTACATATTAATAAATTTATAAAAAAATATATCACTCAAATATGATAATGGTATACATTACAATAGTCCATGACCGGTATTTTAAATAGGTATATTAATAAAAATCACATTAACAATCTCTTTTTAAACCATAATAAAAAGCTTAATTAGTTTAACGTAATTATTTAACGTTGAATGAAATAAAATAAATCGCCTGAAGATGCTGAAAGGTGAAACCGTAATCGTTAGTGACAAAACTTGTGTAAATATTCATAATTTGAACGATTCAAAGTTTAATTAAATACACTTTTTATGAATTCACAATAAAAAATCTAAGCCCAAATTTAACTAAAGTTTTATCATAAAATAAGTGACATCTAATTTTTAGTACATATATTTGATTTAGAGTGGTATTATTTATATTCTATTTCGTCTAAGGTTAAGCGGTCAAAAATATAAATATTTATTGTTTCGACGAGGGCGCGATGTCGAAGTAGTTTTCTTTTTTCTAAATTTGGATACAGCAATGAATCAAACTCAAAACTTTTTATCCCCAGTTCTCGCTTTTAAGCTAATATTTATTAACTATCCATATTTCATCATAGATTTGATCATCTCATTGGTATTACATTGCAACATTTGGGACACGTAGCGGCTGATGCCACATCCGTCGCCACACCTTGGACATCCCACTGCAGCAAAATGCAGTAATGCAGTAGACGTGCAACAGAGAATCGAGCAAAGTATAACTGTGTCAGTAAGAGTGAATTATGATCACCAGTTAGAAAAAAATACCGTGTAGGTACCGTAGTTCAATTAAATTACGTAATTGAGTATAAAACGCACCCTTATTATTTTTCTTTGATAACCCAGCCCGATTTCAATATGAAGCATATTATAGACTTCTACTGAAACTTTTTTATGCTGTGAATTTTAGAATTTTGATAGAACTGCTTATTATGCAATCGCTCAACCTGAAAAAGTAAGTAAATAAATTAAGGCTATGAAAGACAATTTTTTGGATAGCAGCACTCTCTACACGACATTTTAGGATATGATGGGTGGGTGGGAATATATACATGAACAGGCAGTCATTCCATTGAGCAAGAGTGTACATATTAATCCATGAAAGCCAATTTACCAACTCATTTTCGTTGAACCCTTTTAAATACTTTAGTGAAATGGCGGCCGTCGTCGATAGTTCTACTATTGCGTTGTTTAGATATAATAATTTACAACGGGTGCTGATTGAAAGTGAGCAAGTGCGGATGAAAATGATTACGTTCCGAGAAAAAAAAAGTTAGACGTGGTATGGATAATGATTATTTAAACATTATACGGAAACTGTGAAAAATATTATAGTTTTTAGAATTTAAAAAAATATAATAGATGTCAATTAACATATCTGGTTACATAAAAAAATATTTACATGTTTAACCCACCCGTTATCTAGCCAAAAACGCGATTAAAAAGAAATGTCTGACGTCTAGTGTTAAAAACTGTACGATGCCGATCAGATAGGTGTATGCCAGAGAATCTTCTGTGGCCAACAACAGTTGTTTATTGAGACATTAATAAATTAAGAATCACTCAAATAACGCTAGATACACACTATAACAATGCCATCGATTTTTAATTATTTATAAAATGAAGTTCTTCAAAGTGGTACCCTAATGCGTGTGAAATATTTTTCTTGTCATAATTATATAGGAGGTAACATATATGTACTGTTGAGAGAATAATTATTGTCAGACAATCATTTTAACCCAATAAAAAATATACAAGCGGTAAGAATCGCTTACAATTTCATATATGCATTTTTATTTTTGTATCGACCTAGAATGGTAAAACGGATGCCTAACTCATTATTACTCATCCAAAGCGGTCGAAATTTTAAGATCGAATTGATGAGGTACCTTTTGGTTATTGAGTCTAAAAAGGGAATGAACATGTAATTACACTCTAAACGGGAAAATAATGTTCGGCTTTGTCGACAAAATTTGTTTTCAACGCAATTATACTCAAGAATATATTAAATATGCGTATGAATGTACGTAACTCCTTTTGAAAATATAATTTTCAAACTCGTTAAATGTTAAACGATACTAAAGACACTAAGCGTCTCCATTAACTCAGTTTTTGCAAGGTGGATGGATACGTGTTGATAACCAACTGTGCCAAAAATACAATACTCTAAGACTTCGACTGAAGGCTTTTTTTATTCCATATCCGCTCCTTATACGGAGCATATGGTCACCACGAAGTTCCTCTATGACTCTCTATCTCCAGCCAGTCTCCTTGCTTCCTCCCAGGTCATCCCAGCGTCCCGCAACTCCGCTGAGTACATCCTGAGAATGGTCATCAGTGGCCTTCCACGACGCCGGTATCCATCCGGTTAGAAGAAGAGACAGGCAGGGTTCAGGCTCTCTTGAGGCATCCTTAACACGTGTCCAAGCCAGGACCACCGCCGCTTCTTTATTTTGGACGTAATAAGAGGCTGGTTAGTCCGCTCTCTAATCTCCGTATTCCTGACAAAGTCAGACCATTTCACTCAAAGCATTCGCCGCAGGCATCTGTTTTCGAAACACAGTATACTGTTACTCTGCGCTTTCGTAAGGTGCCATGATTCGCAACCGTAAAGCAGCATTGTCAAGATAAATGCGTTGAACAGGACGTCGTTCAAATTATGTACATTTTCACAGATTTTGTGAACGACCCGGGTTTCGCCTTTCGGCATCTTCAGGGGTTCAAGGTTCAAGTTCATCCGTGCACGCCTAAAGATGCCGAAACGCGAAACCCGGGTCGTTAGTGACAAAATCTGTGAAAATGTACATAATTTGAACGATTCAAATTTAATACAATACTCATTGTTTCGTCAAATTTATCCAACACTTTGAGGGTTCGGTTGACTTGTAAAAAACAGTAAATGGCATGTTATTTAAGAATATGAACTTACTGCGGTGTGAAATTTATTGGGTGTATCGCTTGTTTTCTTATATATTTATTCTTGTGTTATTTCATCATGTCACCCTTAAAAGGGAAAAGTAAATAAAGAAAAAGAGAATACATGTTTTTCTATGACCTAAATAAGTTTTTTACTCGTAATGATTATATTATAAATCATTGAGTTTTTATTTTTGCACTACTTATAATATTTTTATCGATCGCTTGGTAAATAAAACGTAATTATTTTGTACTTATTCCATAATTTCGTGAAATCAGTCTAAGATGATCGCGGTGGGCTAAACGGCTTCTGATCGAGTAATGTAAAATTCTAATTTCGTTGAAAAGTGTCAGCATCGATTGGTAGATACTAGAATCTAGATAATATAATACTTACTTCTAAGATTTATTTCTCGTGATTAAATTTTCAAGTTGTATGTGTAGCTTTCTTTTTTTTACTCTTATTTAATAAAAGATTAAGATGAGAGGGCATTTCAAAATATAACTAAATAATAATGCTAAATAAAAAAACTTTTTTAGTTTCATAAAAATATTAAAAGATAATGAAAATTAGACCTATTCCGATACGCGACACTATAATATAAAACACTTTTAAAAAGCAAATCGTATGAATATGGCTATGAAAATTAGCATTAAATTATTAGTATTTTGTTTTAAAAAAAAAGGTGGGATTTAGAATTTGCCATCGTAATAATGTGTATATTATTTGTATTGCCATGAAATCATTATTTGAAATGACTTATTTTAAGAGGTGTTTAATGGCAAATGTATTTTAAACCGACCAGTGTCTCTACTGCTACTACTTGCCGCCTGTGTGGTCGAGTGGTCAGCATTGTTGGCTTCGGCTACGGAGGGCACGGGTTCAAATCCCGGTACGGACAGTTTTATAAATTGATTTTTCAATCGATTTATGAATTTCTGTTCAAAAGCATGGATGTATGTGATGTGTTGAATTCCCCCCTCTCACCCATCTTATCCTATGAACGGGGCGTATTGAGAGCGATTAGCTTACCACTAGTCCTGTCCTAGTCCTATCCTTCTATCCCTACTCTCTTTGGAAAAAGAGAGGTTGAGCAACTGAGTAACAAGCAGTTCTCGTAGAAACACTTCTGTTGAGATAAACTCCATTAGGAATCCATATGCTCCACATTGGGAGCGGACATGGTTAAAAAAAAAGTGTCTCTACTAGCAATGGTTTTTTGTATAATGAAATAATTATCCTATGGGAACAAGAATACACTGATTGATAACTGAATATCAGTTTACGGATCGTTTTTAAAAATTCAATACGATAAAAAATTAAAGGTTAAGTAAACGTTACTTAGAACAAATACTTACTGATCAAAATCAATTGCCTCAAAAGGCAAAGAATTCATGTCACTTTATCAAATGTATAATATATACCTATAAGATTATGAATGTACTTAATATTATTCAGATTGATTTATATTTTATAAAACACCCTTTGCTCAATAACAAAAGTCACTCAAAAAATGCTTGAAGGCTTTAAAAAAATCGTTGGAAGCAGGCACGAAAGTCGACTATTTAAACTGCTTCCCCTAGCCTTCAAAGCTTTCGTCGATTCAGCAAATAAGCTTTTCCCAGCGCTGGCTTTTCTCTCTCTCACTCTTTCAGTAACCACACTTCCTACAGCTCAATTATACCGCGATCAGCAAATCGAAGAAGACGTATTCGATGATACATTATCCAATTACGTAGTATAAATGTAAAGTTTTAATGTATGTATGGAAAGCGGTATTAAACTCTATTTGCTGAAAACTTTGCTGTTTGCCTTGATCTTGAATGAACATTTTTTCGATTTTGCGCTATAAATTGTAAACGCATGCATCGTCCATCTAATTATTCTCATTTATCGGATGACGGAAGGAGCGTTACATGACCACGTTTTTATTGAATACCGATGGTCATCAGTTGGCATAAGAAGGATAACCGACATGAGTGAAGATAATTTATTAACTTTTCCGGTTCTAAGCTCAAGAAATGCGACCCCAATACCCACATATGGGTGATACAATGTTTATAATGAAGGTGTTCTTATATCGTAGTTTTTTGAACCTTTTGTAATTTATATAAATACGCGATAACTCGAGTATGCGATAACGAGATAAGCGCCCGCTTATCAGCGATCGTTCTTAAGATAACTGGGCTGAACGCATCAGTTGCAAATTTATATTTGTACTGGAATGACGTCTTTTTTACGCGCAACTTAAAATATGATTATTTATTAAAAAACCACGGATTTTTATAAAAAAATGTTTGAGGAATGATGCAAAGAGATATTTTAAAGCCCTTAGACTATTTTTTTTTTAATTCATAAGAATAAGGCCAATAATGAGGAAACCACTGAGATCCCTAAACGACCCCCACCGGCAGAGAAGTATTTTTCTAGTCTACAAGCCACGAGAGTTAAGACGCCCACATTTCATCCCGAAATGTAATATAAGAGAAGAAGAAGATCTCAGTGATCTTTATAAAAATATGTGGAATAAGTATTAAGAAAGTCTTGTTAAAATTTTAAATATTTGATCTGTGTTACTTTTCATTTGTTCTTGATAGATAATAAATGATTTTTTTCTCTTCGTTGTATACGAAACTAAACTTTTTTAATGAAAGTTATTGCCTTGTCCACTCGAAAAATATATTTTTTTGCTACTCACTCTCTGAACATTACGTTATCCTGTCAGTAAGGGAGTGGGCAAGGAAAAAAAGATTTCCGCCTTTTTTTATCCTTCAATAATAAACACATAAATATTCTCTAGAATAATTTATCAAAATGGTTCAAATTTCAGACCGAACGAATTGATAGAACAAAAATCAAAATTCGTTTACTACTAAACCATAGGACCCGCAGTCTCTTAGATTTTCTAGACTCGTTAACATAGTTAAGGATATGGTGACAATGCTCGAAGTTTGTTTGCATATGCAGGTCACGATTCATTTATATTTTAGTATGTAATAAACACTGACTTACTCGTAAATCTGAGAAAGAGCATGTTTGAGCTAAAGTAAGTCATATTATGTATATAAATGTGGAATTATACTGTATATTGTTGTGAATGCATCGGAAGTGACATTTGAATTCGTAATGCATAAATTAAACTTTTCACGTGACTGTCTTGAGATTTCGAATCCTGAATTTTAGGTTTTTGGGATTTCAATTTGAAATTCACGACATGAGTGCAATAAGAGCGTTTACTTTTAAAAAAAAGTTTTTAAAAAAAAATACGATTTCTTTTTTATGAAAGTGTAAGACTTTAGATCCATAATTATCTTAAACGTTGGCTTTGCATATATATTTTGATACCATTTTAAAATAACGCCAATTGAAAGTTCTGTTTATGTTTTTTTTCAATAAATAACAGGTTTTCTGATATGAAAGCAAAATATATGAAACAATTAGAAATGGATGGTTAAGCAAAAAAAGCAATAGCGAACAGATAGTTATAATTCCGCAAGTAATTAGTAATTGAATGCAGTCTTTTAAATTACTCAAAAAATATTACAATAAAATATGCTTATTACATGTGAGATCTGTAGATCAGAAAGATAATCATGCATTATTTTGGTAAAAGGACAAAAAATAAAATAATATAACGATATCTAGGTACTGTCAAATGAAGCGTCACAATATACTATATGGACTGTGGAAAGGAAAAAGGACTCAACCCACACATAGTAAATTTTACAGGAGGCACAAAAAACGTGTTTTGATGATTTCGGGCCATTTGTAAATTATGAAATATACTCAACCTTGAAGTACACAGAGACTACTAAGCTGGTGTTCAATTGACATAATTCAATATTAAGAAAGAAATTGTCTAGGAAAAACCTTTCTTTCAGTCATTTTTCTTGGGTTCAATTTTCATAAACTCGTCTTTTTTAAAACTTAAAAGCTTAATTTAGATACTAATTCGGCATTTTCAGCTTACATCCTTGTGAAAGAATGTGTATCAAGTTTGATATATTGTGATTATCGAAAAAAAGTTTTTTTGAAAAACTGTGGGTTACGTCCTTTTTCCTTTCCACAGCCGATATACATACAGCATTGCACAACAGCAACATTTTCATTATTGTTATTACAGAATATCCAAAAAAACATTTTCGGCTAATCTAAAAATTTGCATATCCAGGCAAAAATCCTGAGGAAAAACTCGGGAAGGATCAGAATAGAACATACAATTTAAAGAAATTTTATTGTATATTTTCAGTCAGTTGGTATCTATACAATCTGTATATATAATAGGTTTGTGCAGTGCCGGCGCGAGGTTATTTGGCGCCCTAGGCAACGATTATGGGAGCGCCCCCTTAAACAAATAGTCTTTTTTTTTCTAAATAATGAAACAAAACAATTCGAGATCTTTAGAAAATTTTATTTTTATTTACCCATGTCCGCTTCCAATGTGGAGCATATGGCCTCCTAATGGAGGTACCTCAACAGAAGTGTTTCTACGCGAACTGTTACTCAGTCGCTCAACATCTCATTTTCGAATCACATAGAAAACGATACATACATAATCATAGCGAACAAAATAAAATAAAACGTACTATTATTTATTATTATTAGAGTATATATAAAAATAGTTTGAATACTCCATTTATGCGCCCCTTAGTGGTTTGCGCCCTAGGCGGTTGCCTATTTCGCCTGTATGGTGGCGCCGGCCCTGGGTTTGTGTGTAGTCCGGCGTTGCTCCGACTGTATTGATCTTCAAATTGCAAACACCAAAACTACAAATAAATTCGTCTGCGTTAAAATGGCATTATGATGGTGCTACCAAATGTTAAATGTTGAAATTATTACCGTGAGCCAAACTTCATACATGAAGTTTGAATCCCTTATTAGTGAAACTTATTTGATAACAATTTTTTTTTAATATTTCACTGTAATATATACACACATATAAACTCCTACAACACCGTTTGTAAAATATCCACAAAAATGTTTTTTCCTCTCTCCAAAACTTTTCTTATGAATACGTTATCATGTGAAACAGTGAGTATCTCTAACCACACGAGGTTAAACGAGCGCATATAAAAATAACCAACCCATTCCGTAAATTGGTTACCGATTTCAACGCCGCCGGTGTATGCTTACGTAAAAAATAAACAGACCCGCAGGGTGTTTATAAAACTACATACCGCGTTTTTTTCGTAAATATATTTATTTATTATATATTTAAAATATAATAATAAAATATTTGTATATAAATTTATTTGTCGTCTGGATTCGATTCCTGGTATGATCACAGTGAATTTGAGAATTATTTAATTCAAATTTGTGGTCGAAGACTGGGTGTTTGTGATGTCAATTCACATTATTTCTTCCCTTCCCATCCTTCTGATCCTTTAATAACTGGGTGTAGCAGTAGCGATTAGTTAACCAATAGTCCTAGCCATATCGTTTTTTTCCTACTACTCACTTTGAAAATGAGGTTGAGCGACTGAGTAACAAACAGTTATCATAGAAAAACTTCTGTTAAGAGATACCTCTATTAGGAGGCTATATGCTCCACATTGGGAGTGGACATGATTTTTTAAAAAATATATTAGAGTAATATAAACAGTCATTTTATCTTCTTCTGGGACACCGTCTGATTCTGAAAATTTTCAATTTCGGCGTGAATTTCCTGCAAATCCGTTTCTTTTTAAATCATTGATCCAAATCTCTCATTTTTTGCAATATCTTTAAATGAGTATTTCTTGTCCAGGTATTCTGCTTGTTGTGCATAAGAAGCACAACTGTCAGTTATTTTATCCCACGAATTCTTCCCACACTTTTTTTAGACCAGGTTTAACGAATTTTTCGCGCTTATCCATGTTTACAGAAAACCACAAAATTTACACCGATTAATAGATTCCAAACTCATCTCTTTATGAAACATATCTTACCACCAATCTTTTACTTAAACTAGGGCTTATTTTTAGGGGAGGGCTTGCATTTCAATTATCTATTAAATCACGCTAGTGCTTATTTTCGGAAGATGTCATATTTTCGCTAAAACACAATATTAACTAGACAGGTGAAATTTGTCATTTTTGTGCGAATCAATTGCTTTCGCCAAATCATTCGATTCTTATCAGTGCGTAACCGAACACTAATTCAACGCTTATTTCTTATTGGATTTTCTGCTTGTAATATTTATTTCACTTTGTTTATGGTAAACAAAATGTTCATCAATCAGCCGTGGTCGAGAAGTCAACTTCGAGGTACCCAGGGATTCAAGTTGTAGTACGACCCTTTTGATCTTAAAAATAGATATATTAGATAACCATTATCCGGGCCAAACCTCAACTTTTTGTATATTTCATCTTTGAAAAATAACAGTTAAGCGACTAATTAAGAACTGCTTTGAAGTAAGTTGAAATAGTCTCCGTTTAGAACCCATATGCTCCGCATTAGGAAAAGACATGACTCAACCTACTAAAACTAGAAGTATTTGACTTGCGTCAATTTTAATTAACATATCTATTAGAAAGTACACGTGAGTTTTGCTACAATAAATATTATATCTGGTCATCTATGTATATTACTTTGTTCGAAATCAACGCTCATTGTTTGATAGTTTTACACTCTTACATAACATATGGTGCAGTATTTATTTTACGTTCGTTGTTGAGTATGGCTTGACATTTGCTTCTGATGCTTTTTGAGAGCCTCAACTTTGCCTGGCCTTTTATTCTTACGACTTGTGAGATTTCGGCGTTCCAACGATGGCTACCGGTCACTAATGGCCGGTAATAATTTGAATGGTTTAACTAGGTAAAATTACAGATTTTTTCATGAGAACGGATCCCGTATTCGCCTGACAGTGTCTATAAGCATCACATTACGTGTTTTTTACTCTAACATATTGCTATTTGTATCTATCGCAGCTCGATAATTTTAAATTTTTCGATGCTAAAATCGATGAAATTTTCAAATTATGATTACTTATACGAATGAGACGTTATATGTATAATTTGTATTCATATATGTAATTTAAACATCTTGCAAGACCTATAACACAGATATTTTAAAGGCTTAAAAGGCCCATGTAAACTGTTGTGCGTAGAAAAATTTGAGAGGGTAAAATACTTTTATTTGTCAGAAGTATTTCTAAGTAGATTTAATTTTTTATCAGATATTGTGGAGCAACAGGTTGTTGATTGATGTTTTCTTGTGACTATAACTCTCTTTAGTAGGTATCGGTTATGTAATTTTTTACCCCACAGATGACTGTTATACAAGTCATGAAAACTGCATATAGGTTTGATATTTAAAAATATAGCTAAAGCTACAAGAATTTTCATTATAATATAAATGTTTATGGAACCAACCAAAATTTTTAATTGATTGAAAATAATATATTCAAATCTTTATATAAAGTTTTTTATTTTTAGCAAAAATCTGTCAAAACCGAGACGAGAAAAATTGAGACGCGGCGGCCTAAGGGTTAATGCAAAACTTATCATCTTAATAACGAAATATTGTTTTGATTTAAAATTGGAAATGTTAGTAAATTTTTCGTTTATCTTTTTGTTATTTTTTTTTATCAAGGATATGTATGCATGGAAGTAAACAGAATGTTTGTGTTACTGCGCCCTTTATAATCACAGTTACCGTAGGTTTTGGTTTCTAAGCTACACTCATTTACGATACAGGCAGTGATTGATAGTGTATTCTACAATTACTTTAATTCTTCACTATAAGAGTGATAACACATAGCAAGCCTGCCGTTAAAGCTATAATAGACACAGTGACTACGAAAATGTCACGAGAACATTGCTAATAGTGATTCCTTCTGTATAAAATTCAGTTCAGTGCCTTCTTACATCGTCTTTTGAAAAGTGCTTGTTGTCACGCAAATAAAATAACGCACGGAAGCTCCACAATTTCCGTCAGCCGTTCATATCAATCCCTCGAGCGTTTTTCATCATATTGGCTTCAGTTTTATTTTAGCCCTAACCCTATTTCTATACCATAACTCCCTTTGCAGAAAGAAAGGTTTTATAACTAAACTACAAACAAACGAATTATTAAAAACTGCGTTATTATGACTGTCAAATGTGCTTCTATGTAATAAGTTTAATCTCTAAGCATGGATAATTTTCCACTTTATCTTTTGAATCGAAATATGATATAAACATTTTCAAAATTTTCAACCATATTCGACTATTATTTGTGACATTCATAAAACATTCTGCTTTAAAGTGGTGAAACTGTGTGAAAACTTGGGTTGTTATACACATCAACTGAGATTTTTTATGAACAAATAAGTTTTACTGGGAGTTAAGAAAAAAACTCTGAATTCTATTTTTTTAGCAGATCACTTATTGATGCAACCTTATTTTAATATAAAAATCAGCAACCGTGTGGCAGTTATTTCTTTTTAAACAGCACCGGCTAACAAGTGTAAAATTAATTTATCGGAGATTTATAACAGACATATCGCAATACGATGTTAATTAAAAAGTTGAAATAGTAGTTTCATTATGCTTCAATATTATTTACATAAAGTGTAATAATTGTTTTAATTACATAATTGTTTTTTTCTTAGCCATTTTTAATTATTTTCTGAGTATTATAGAATTATTCACTTCTAAAAAATTACAAATTGTTATAATTTATCACATCTATCGCGAGATACTTTTTTTAAATTTCAGTATACAAATTGCAAATTTTTACGAAATACGAAATTAGTTACTTAAAATATGTGAGAATGCAATCAACCAATATTTTTATATCTATATTACCATGGATTATTTGTATATACATGACATTGTATTCACAAATATGATCTTGTTGAGCATGTAATGTAAATAGTTAGACAGTAAACTAGGGATACACAAAAGGGCACTATCATTAACGTTTCGTAAAAGAACGAATAAAAATACCTTTTTTTGAAACCAGCGTTATAAGAGCGTTGAGAAAGACAAATTACTCGCATTATGTCTTTGGCACTCGACATTGAAAAACTGTGTCACTTTTTAGCGACTGTATTTACATTTGTTCGTACAAAAATCGTGTCCGCAATTTATTTTTAATATATATCTGAATCATTTTCTACTTTTAAATTACAACTATTTTCCAATTAATGTACACACAACAGTGTGACGCAATATTAAATTTAAACGGATTTTTTTTTACTGGACTAGATTTACTAGATGTTGATATTATTTATTTGTTTGTTTAAAGAATTAAAGTACAGTACATGGCATTACAGCTGACGCCAATTCGCCATGCAATTGACAAATATAATGAAAAAAAACAGTACATCAAAATCACCATAAAAAATCAAGAAATAAAAAAGGAAAACTTTATTATCTAATACTACTACCAGGATCTGAGCTGAAAGTATCGTATCAAACTGTTATTTATCTTTTAAATAGATAATCAATGCCGGCTCTACGTGCAAGGGTAGCAGGCGGCCGACTGTAGTGATAAATCTGAAGAGTTAAATATTATAAATAGGGCGGAAACATACAATCTTACCTGAGGCGGCTAAATTTCTATCGTCTTACTAGTTACTAGTACATCGTTATATATGAAAAAAATAGATTATATTATAACCACTTAGTCTAAAAAGTGCATTGGTGTATATGTATATTTAGTTATGACAGATTTATTCAAATTGTGATTAAGCTTGATTGAAAAAATATTCACATAAATATTAAATTAACAAAACAGTAGGTTTTCGTAAAATCAAGCCGTTGTTGTAATTATTTACAGTTAAAAACAATTAGGTAAGTGAGGTTAGCATTAGGGTATCCAATCCCGGAGCCTTTTTCCAATCCCGGGATTTTGGCATTGATTAATTTTCAATCCCGGGATCCCGGGATTTGGGGATTGGGATTAGCTCACCGAGGAATTTGAAATCCTAAATTAGGTATACTTTTTCCCCGGATTGTCTCAAAACTCGTTTTTTTTAACTCACCGAGGAATTTGAAATCCAGAATTCGCTATACTATTCCACCAGATTTTTTTTAGCTCTTGCAATTCCAAAATCGTATAAATTTTCGGGATTTGCTAAAAATTTCTCAATCCCGAAATCCCGGATTGCTACCGTGTCAATCCCGGGATTTTGGGATCAGAAAATCGAACGGGATCCCGGGATTGGATGCCCTAGTTAGCATATAAACACTGATTTCAATTCAGAAACAAATCAATAAATATCAGAAGAAGTATAATGTTAAATTATTATTATAGCTTTTTATCTTTAATGCTGGGGCCTTTTTTTACAATTCTTCTTTAATATGTCTTTAAGAAAACAATAAGGCAGTCAGATGGGTTTACTTGCTTGCTTAATTTAACTATGCTTTATTTTATCCTAAAATTTATTGGAAAACATATTTGACATTTTGTAGTGTAGTACTTAAAATTCGTTTGATCCGTTGGAAAAGTGGCTTTCCCATACTTCTTGAATACCAAATATCGACATTATGCCCATATTCTAATTTTTAGTTTACACCTAGAGCTATTGTATTTTAATAATTATAAATACCATTTGATTAAAAGGCAAAACATTTTTTCTGACAAAACTAATACAACTCTATCGGTAAGTTTAAAAAAAGGTTAATTTAATTAATTGATATCTTTGCAAGGATACGTATTGAATGTGTCTAAGAAGGCATTTATAATCCACATAAGAGTTTCAAAGCTCACCGGTAAATGACTCGTTTTGTGCTGTCAACGGTTTTAATAATTCAACATTCAAAATGGCTTAGCTTGGGATTTGTGGCAGCTTTACGGACGTCCGCTTTAAATAACCATGTGTCGGCAAAATTCTCTACGCTTTCTCTACGCCAAAACCTCTTCGCTCTACGCCCTACGTCGTATCAACTAAAACTCACAACACATTCAGTCAAACCATACAAGTTGCGTTTTTTACTTTTTTAGATTTATGAATTAATTATGAAGCTTGATTTTTTTACTTTTTTATGTATGTATGTATATGTATACACATATGTTAGTAAAAATCCTTTTTTTGATAGCATGTGCGCTCCCATTGTGGTAAATATAAACCCATAATGGAATTTATATCAATAGATTTTCTTCACTTTTTAGATTTTAATTGAATATATGTATAATTAACTTATTATATATTATAAAATAAAACGTTTTTTTTTACCAATTCTACATCTTGTATACAGATCAGGACCGGTATTTCTCATTACGAGCATTATCATCTTATAATGCTCATGATGTACATTTAGCAGACAATAAACGTTACTTCTCATTTTGAAGATGTAATGGATGAAAAAGAATTTAGACATAACTCTGCACACAAAGCCATAAATTATAATAATGGAAAATAAATTTGTGAAACTGGCAATTTAAAACAATTATTTAAACATTATTTAAAACTATTAAGAGCGTTATTTTTCAGATATAATGTACAACATCTTCTTCAGGTTATTAGAAGGTAACTAATTTAATAAAATACTTAAATGAACTTAAAAAAGTATTTCAAAATAATTAAAACAATTTTCAAACGTATTGTTATATTTTACACAATACGCTTGCTATGATCATATTAATATGATATGTGTGTTAATATTTTTTAATTACACCGCTGACCCTTGAGAGTGAACTACCCTTTGTTGGTTTTTATGATTATGAATTAGGTTTTTAAAATGTGACAGCTTTATCACTAAATTCACTTTAGTTTAAAGTAATTTTCGTGATTTATTGCTCAAAAAGATTGCAGTAATTTTCAATTATTTTCCGTTATTATAAGTTTTGGAACGAAAAGAGAGATATCAATAGTCTCCAATGGACATTTACACAAATTTTATTTTCATCAATCAAAAAAAAGGTCGATCCGGAGGAGAATCCTAATCACATTTAGTATAATTACCAAGCATTTTAATATATTTTGGCAGGTCTTCTAGATTTTTTTGTACTTCAAAACGTGATGTTATTTTTTTGAATAAAATAATATAAACATAACTAGTACAAAGCACATGGCCCACGCCTTACTCAATTGCCTTAAATGTATGTTTACTAATTGTGCAAAATTCATAAGGTAAGATCAAGACTGTTTTGTAATAGATAAGAAAAGATTGAGTGAACATTGAATTTTTCATTGAATCATCAATCAAAACGTATTTTATCTTTAGTGTATGAGTAAATGAGACGTGAAAAGAAATCAAATTGATGTACATACCCATTAGAGACTCAGGCCCGACCCGGCCCGAGGACGAGTCTTATACCACACTTGTCACCCGAACCCGACCCGAAGCCCAGATTTATATTCCTCAGACCGAAAAAAACCCGTTTTTTACAAATTTACAACAATATGCGATACTCTATAATATAGAGTCTATATATTACATTACGAATAATAACTTTTCGATACAAATAATATTACCGCATGGCTGATTTATGGCACGACCCTAGTTTGAAATATTTTTGAAATCACGAATTTATACACGATTTAATGGTGAATGTTCAATCCCGGAATTCCGAGATTTCGAGAAAAATGTGAATCCTGAAATCCCGGGATTAGAAAACGAATTCAGGATTGGATGCCTTAGAACAATTAAAAATAAGTAGCTATTTGTCAGATATATAAAAGCTATCAAAAGCGATGCATGGTCACCGTTCTAATTAATTTTAAATTAAACATATTAAACATTTTTTCCTTAAAAATCCATATCCACATAAGTGTATATTACATATATGCGGCTCTCTGGTACCTTTGTTCTCGTGTTTCAATTACAATTTGTCTCTTCTCACTTGAGAAACTGCTGGCCCCTGCCCTAGGATGTATTGTAATTACATATATAAGTAAATGATTGATTTTAACTGTGCGGCATAACAATGTATATATATATATATTGTATATTTTTATATAATTTAGAATTTCGACTAAAGGTGCTTGATGGAAATTTAACTTTAAATTAGAATTATTTTCATAATGTAATGTTATTATCTTCCGGTGTTACTCAGTGCGCTAATGCACTCGAACTGACAGGTAGCGGAAGTTTTGTATTGTCTATATACAAAAACACAAGTGTATTCGCTCTAAACGTATTGTTAACCTAATTGATAGCGAGAATTTTCGATATGAATTATTGTTGTGAGTTAAGTGGGCAGATTATAATATTGGGCATAATGAATTGCTAGACAATAAAACGTAATCGTGAAAATAAATATAATATTAAAATAAAACAAAATGAAATCATTTTTAAAAAACGACATATTATTAGAATTGATTGATATTAATTATTTAAAGGGGTAAAACAATGGGGAATTTGGAAGATTTAACTGTTCAATTAAAATTGGAAAATTGAAAAGCTGTACCCTATTTATTTCCAATATTTCCTGATAAAATAATTTATGTTCACATGTGTTCTTGTGTAACAATATCAACCCTAAATCTGCATCAAACGAGTGATTCTCCAATAGTAGATGATTGGCAAAATTTGAAGTGTCTTTCTTTAATCTAAAAGCAGCCAAATGTTCAGCCACTCTTATATTAAAAGTATCCTGGGTCGTGTTCGACCAGGATTTTTATGGAAACGTATATTATGAAAATAATTCTAATTTAAATATATTGTATATATTTTTCTAAATAATATTTTTATTTTTTTTCATAATATATTATGTATGTATAAAGTATGTATGCTTAACTTTTTTCTTATGTGACGAACTGCATTTTTTCAGAAATACTTCCTCCTCCACGCAAAACGGGAAGCGAACCTGAATTCGCAAGGCCTATAGGGAACTTAACGTGTCCGGTGGGCAGGGAAGCAGTTCTATCATGCTCTGTCAATAATTTGGGAAAATATAAGGTAAGATTTTTGATTACAAATCTATGATTATCTAAAATAAAAAATCAACTAAATCAACTGTTTTCATTGAATAAGTGAAATATTTTTTTATTTGTCGATCGAATGTGAATAAATTGAATGAATCGATTGGTGGATCGAATAAATTCTATCCCACTTTTTTAAATACGTTGTTACTGAATTTGTTATTGTGTTTATTTTGAAAATCCACTTCGACTAAAAACAGCAATGATAAAGTTATAGCTAGAGCTACGTTTCAGCGAATGAAACATTTGAGTCTAATCTTGTAATTACTGTATTATTAATCGAAATTTACTGAACGTAATACAATTCAACTGTGTTTGCGTTTGAAACCCAGTTTATTTCAAGACCTGAATTATCATATATTAAACTTGGCGTTAAATCAAGGCGTGTATTTTTCACGCTGTCTTTTCAGATTTAACTAAATGCAGTTAGCATATTTTTTATCAGTTTTGTTATTACGACGATTTTTAAATGAAAATATGTTTTTTTTACATAATTAATTTCTAGTTTATTCGTAAACGTTGCAATAATGCAGTGGCTCTTAACCTGTGGTGCGAGAAAGCATTTCCGGGGGTGCTGGAGACGTTTTAATTTTGACATATGTAAAAAAAAAATATTAAATTTATTACTTTTAAGGTGTTCACTGTCAATACATGGTGGAATGGCATTATAATAAAAATAATAAAATATTTTTAGTACTTTTTCCGCATAAAATTTATTGGATCGGGACCGGTTTCGGGAAGCGGGAAAAACACAAAATCATCATTAAGTTATTTACTTTAGTAGTATAGAGTTTCACTTTGTTAAAAAATTTCCAAATTTTAATTGGGTTTATAATTGACAACATTTGCCACTTATATTTATTAGTCTTTGATGATTTTTTAATTGTATGTTATAGGTGTTAAGCAATTTAATTTTGTATAATTAATGTAATTTGTAAATCCTTTTCATTGTTAATAGTTGCTTACACCTTTTATTTCAATTTAAAATAGCACTGTTTATATATTTTTCTTATCAGTTGATAATGCTCACAAGGAGCTAAACCGGTCCTGATCCAATACATTTTATGTGGGAAAAGTACTAAAAATATTTTATTATTTTTATTAAATTTATTACAAATACGTAAATAAATTTTTAAGGGGGTGCGAAAACATATTTTCAGAATTAAGGGGGTGCGGGTCACTAAAACGGTTAAGAACTACTAAGTCTGATGATGCTTTTCAACCAAGCGTAACACGTGTCACAATCTGCAGCACAAAAAGTGAAGTAACAAAGTTATCAAATTCAATTTTATATTAAAAATAAACTTCCACAAAGCTACCGCCAAATTTATCAAAGATGTGAACAATTTTGTTCATAAAAAACACTGTTTTCTATCAAATGCGAAAGACTAAAATATTATTTTAGACAATATACAATTTAAAATATCTTTTATTATTCCACGAATTATGTTACTAATAGTGACACGTGTTTCGCCTCTTTCAGAGGGATCTTCAGATTATCTTACAATCACGTTCGAATACTCGTACTTTATTACTTAAACATCATTTGTGATAGTAAAATAGTCTGAAGATGCCTCTGAAAGAGTCGAAACACGTGTCACTATTAGTAACACAAAACATGAAATAATCAAAAATATTCTAAATTTTATATTAAAATGAACTTCTACAAGCTTACCGCTGAATCTATCGAAAATATTATTGAAGATAGTTTTCTGGTAGCACCGTCTAAGAGTTTTACACATTGATGCTTATGGCAGTAGTTTATATCAGTGGCGTACGGTGGGTGTTGATGTAGGGTGTGCTGTAAAGTGTAACAAATGACATATTGTTTCAAAAAAGACATTTTTTTTAACATGAATTTAATTTTTATTTATTTGTACAATTCTTGTTGCATTTAATTCTTTGCTTTTACGACATGAATTTTTCTATTACACTATCGTAAAACGTGCCTTTCTGTTTTAATTCAACGAGCATCTTTGTGTTCTACATAAATTAAATTTAGACTACACAGTCTGGCCTTGTGTACTTCGATAGCTTCTTATTGGGAGTTAGTGCGCGCCTAACAATGCTATGAGTTTGCAACCAATACAACACGTGTGAGCTAGAATGAAAGAGATCGTCCTGGGTCCTTGAAATTTCAAACAAAAACATGACTTTGACGCGACGCCTGCGCAGACGGGTCAGCTGTATGCTACTGTATGGGATCACTAGTCGAGCGGCAATCGTATTGAACGCCTTGAGCGATTTCATATACGATTCATTGCCGCTTGCAAATGCATTTTAAACATATCGCTTTATGATATAATCTCTACGGGCGAGCGGCGCACGTCTTGCACACCCTGAATATACGCCCCTGGTTTCTATACGTGTATCGTTCCAAACAGACAATCCAATCTACCTTATCATTAAAGTGAACGAGAGGCACTCATTTTATTTTAATAAAAATATTTATTGTTTTCGAACACTATTAAATTAAGAGCAAGCAGAGTAAAAAGAGAAATGACCTGTGAAAAGTCCAATAGAAATTGAGTTGCGAGTAATTTGTGTTCATAAAGCAGTGGTGTGCTTCAAATGGACGAATTTAAGAAAGCAGTGGACTCGAAGTGACCTATGAACGCCTGAATGACTCTGAATATTAGTATTCCATTGTCTTGTATCAGTGATGCACGACCAATTTGACAAAATTATTTATTATTGAGCATTCGCATGTCGTCAATTGAATCTTGAAATACAAAATATGTTCATAATAGACGAATTGTGCTGAAAGTCTACATAAACCCAGCCGCACACTGTCAGTTTTATCCACTTCCCCTTCTCTTACAGGAAATTCTTTCACAGCGGAGTCGGATGAGAAAGTGACCGACAGCAATGCTGGCCTTCATTTAATCGCCCTAAGAGATAATCTTTTATGTTTGATAGAGCGTGTGCACTCTTGAAAGGGAGTATACGCACTCGATAATACGAGCCAGGCTAGTTTATTCAGCTATGGACTGGGCATGTCTAAAAGAAGAAGAGTAAACTCTTCAAGTTTGCTTAAACATTACGAGCAATTTTTGGTAAGAATTGAACTTTTTATGATTCAAACCCAATCATTCTCGTAAGGGGTTTTTTCTTAAATGTTTTCTCCGCACAAAGCCTTCAGCTGACAGAATTTTTTAGAAAGTCATTAAGTAGCTAGCTTACATGCGGGAAAGAGATATATAAAGACTTAGTCTGTACCCACCCTAGCAATAACTTTAGTCAGGAAACTAGGTTTCCACACACCACATATAGTTTCAATAGAAAAATAAACGTATGAAAAAAAAAACAACAGTTTTATCTAGCCTTAACCGCATGAGATCAGTGCTTACAGGTTTTTTTTACTTTCTGGAATTACACCGTCCATAAAAGTGCAGTAAATGTTAAAACATGTTTTTTCACTTGGTTCGTAAAGGGTCAGCAACATATCGAAAGTTTTTTTTAGCACCGTAGAGGAAGTGTTGAAATATACATTTTTAATACAAAAAAAATATTTGTCTTAATCGAAGTAAGACTTTGAGTAAGAGCTATTTTTCACAACTCCCACAATGGGCGCAAAAATTAAATATTTATCATAAAAAGTAGACATATTGTACACCACGTATGAAACATACTCGTTGTATGATAACTTATAATTAAGTATTTCTGCTTTCAGTATAGCTTTAGGATAGAGCAGGTATAAAATTGATACCCTAATGAAGAAGGCAGCTATATTTTTGATTCGTAAAATTCGTAAATACAATATTCTTTACTCGACAGTTCCTTGCAAAATTTGTAATTAGCGTAGGCTATTCAATTTCTAAGAAAAATGCATTAAAAAATATTCCTGTATTTCTATATGATTGAGTAACTTTATTATTTTGGCTATTTTAAATGTACGTTGCATAATTTTACATGCTTATCATTTCGAATAACATAACTGACACATAACGTTGCTTAAATTGTCATATTATCCTGTATCAAATAATATTTATATCCAAGATTCCTGATTTAATCTTAAACCACGCGTTGCCAATCACTTTTAGCGATATTATTTTCACCAATATTTTTCTTTTTTTATAACGACACAAATATTCCTTCTATTCATTGCGTGCAATCTTACAAAGCTCTTCTGACAGTAGAGTGATATGTAATTAATAATACCCAGAGCCAAATGAGTAAGTTAATTAGTTCCATACCATTGTCGTTCAGTTTCAGAACCTACATATCAGAATGCGCTGTTTGAGATGAAAGGCATCTCAAACATATTAAATTACTCACGCCAATTTACTCTACTTGGAGTACAATCGTGTAAGGTAAATTATAATCTGCTAACATCTAGGTTGCTTTATATTTTGTGTGACATTTTTTAATTGATTTAGAAAAATTTATTTATTTACTCCACTTGGTTTGTTCAATGTAACATATTTTATTCCGTATCATTCAGCAGTCGTGTCAATATCAAAACTATCATCAGACAAGCTGATCAAATAATTAATCATATTCAAATAAATCGATAGTTGTTGAATTGTTTACGGTTCCAATTATGACATTTTATTAAGTACTGACACGTCTTTGATGCAGAATACTTGATTTTTAGATTTTAAAAAAGTTAAATAATAACAATCTTCGACAACGTTTTAAAACAAGTATAAACAACTTCAACTATAGTAAACATGTTGTCAATATTAGTAAAAACACAATATTCCTTTGTACTTCATTCCACTTTATTTAATATGTCAGGACCGGTTTCGCTCATTACGAGCATCGTCAACTGATAAGAAATATAATTTAACAATGCTATTTATACAAAAATGAACAGTTATAAACAACAATTGGCATTGAAAAGAAAATACCAATTACATTAAAAGTGATTCTAAAATAGCACAAAATTAAAATGTTTAACACATCTAACATATAATTAAAAAGTCATCTCAGATTAATAAATTTAGAATGGCACTATTACTTTCAATCCCCATTCTAAATTTATTAATCTGAGATGACTTTTTAATTATATGTTAGATGTGTTAAACATTTTAATTTTGTGCTATTTTAGAATCACTAATAATGTAATTGGTAATTTCTTTTCAATGCCAATTGTTGTTTATAACTGTTCATTTTTGTATAAATAGCATTGTTAAATTATATTTCTTATCAGTTGACGATGCTCGTAATGAGCGAAACCGGTCCTGACATATTAAATAAAGTGGAATGAAGTACAAAGGAATATTGTGTTTTTACTAATATAATGCCTTTCCACCAAGTATTGACAGTGAACACCCTAAAAGTGATGTTGTCAATATATGTACATTTCAATTATTAAAATTGAAAGATTACTAGTCGTTCAAGAGCTTTGAATAAAATTCTTACGTTACAAGCGTGTAGAACGTCAGCTATGAGTTTGTGTAAAATTAATTTTATTATAAATTGATTATTTTGTTACTCCATCTGTTCTGTCAATATGTGTGAAACTTCTTTGAGAAGCCTCTATGTGTAGTATACATATTAATTTGCATCTACTTACTTACTCATATCATCTTATTATTGAATAAACTAGAAATTAAGAAGCGCTTGTATTCTAACATTGATCAAACACATACCTGAGAATAAGGCATACACTAATTAGTTTTAGAGTGAGACCCCGCTTTATTCAAAACATTATTTATTATCAGCAGTGGATTATCCCACAAGCGCAAGAGACGTGCGCTTGGGGTATCTGAACCTTAGGGGCCTCAAAAATGCTCATATTATATTTACGTGAAATCCTACCTAATCTAACCAAAACATACAAATCTTCTTGTAGGATGCATTGTCGGTTCTGACTGGTATGCTTCCGTTAGATTTGCACGTTCAAGTTAGAGGCGCAAACAGTAATGCTTCATAAGGGTGTTGATACCCAGTTAGGGAAAATTTATTTACGGCATCGTTCTCGACCAGATCTTTACGTTTCTAAGGTCCATATAATTATGATGCGCAGTATGGCTATAGAAGCTGCTTTGGAAATGAGGTAGATTCGATGGGAACATTCTTCCAAGGACAGGCAAACTTATAAATTCTTTCCGAATGTAAAATGGCGAATGGAGAAAACCAAAATTTTGACACCAATTTCTGAACAAGCCAATTCGTAACTGGGCATGGTCACTTCGATGACAAGCTGTACCAGATTGTTTGATTAGTAAAAAGTCTTAATTGTAAATGCAGGAGTATGATTCAGAATACTAATCACATCATTTGGGAATGTTTAGACTTGAACAATGAATGGGGAAAATTGCTAAGCAAAATACGAATATCAGTCAGTCATGGAATCTTATTAAAAATGTTTTTTTTTTTAAAACCTCATCATTTTATTTTTTATTCTGCACACCGTAGTGCATGCACCGAAGGCTTGAAAAATTTCTTCTCGGGATATTTCTGGCAAAAATTTTAACACGACTAACGTTGTAACACTACGTAATACATTCTGTAAAAAGAGTGTGACACCGTAGCGGGTGGTAGTGGATACAACTTTAAGTACACTAGAGCAGGGATCGGCAACCCACGGCTCTTTGGATAGCTGTTTTTGGCTCTTCAGACTTGCAAACTTACACTGGCAAATCTTAACTCAGACACTCTTAAACTTGTCATGTTTTTTTTATATATATTTATGGCTCTCTGATACATTTACTATCCTGTTTCATTAACAACGTTGCTCTTCTCACATGAAAGTTTGCCGACTCTTTCACTAGAGAATCTAAAAAACAGTTATTCAAATAGGAGGCCTACTAAATCGTTTTTTGCTTAGGGCCTCCCAATTCCTTATTGATATACTGCTGTTAAGGTTGTAGCAAATTTTTAATCTTTATATGTTTATGAGAAACAACGACGTCCAACGCTTTATAAAAATAGATTTTAAAAAATCATTAGAACACACATTATGTTGGCATTTATGGTCAAGGATTGATAGTCAAATGAGTGTAGGTTCAAGTTGGAATACAGAAAAATCAATAAATGACATATAATTTATATTTTGAAATATATTTCATTATAACGGAGAGATTGAAAAACATATGCTCGAATAATATAAAAGCTTTTTATTTATTTATTATTTCTTATTTGGCCACTTTTAAACCGGGGACATCAAATTATCCCTTTATCATATATTCCCCATATACTATTTGAATTTCTAAATGAAAAAATAAAATTCAAATTTATAAATAATATTGTTTTTTTTTTTCAAAAAAAATGTCGATTCTTATTAATTTTCAGAAAGAATTGACAAAGAAAACTGACAATATTGAAAATTAAAATGACGTTTATCTAAATCTAACAATTTGAAAGTCTTACTCTCATAAGAATTATATAAAAACTATATTTTGGTTATCTACTCCACATTTTTTATTCTCCTGTCACAATCTTTGTCTATCACCTATATTTATTAAGAACTTTCACATCTCACCCTCGAACAAGCTACATATATTAAAATTGACCATGAGTGAACACCGGTTGTGAAAGAAAAAGGGTTCAAACGTTTGACCATTAACTAAATTTCCTGCGCGAACACTTTTATCAAAATCCGCATTTAAGTAGTTAAATGATCTAACAATCCCAAAATAGTTATCTAAGCGCAATCGCATTATTTTTGTATCAAAACAAGCAACAATTGTTTTATTTCGTAATTTCGTAGAAATAACACCTGAATGAAATGAATAGATATTTGAAGAATTTAGTAAAAGGTTTTTCACGTATAGCAATATTAGGCGACAGATATTAATAGATATTTAAGTGTCTTCATTATATTGACTAAAAATTTCATTTATTTCTCAAAATATTTATAACGAAATATAATTGTACGGGGACCGATAGCCTCTTTTTCGCTAAAAAAATCTTTATAATGTTTGATATGTGGCATTGTTACACATATTTTAAATCAGCAATATCGAATTAATAAAACCTTGTCATATTTCAAGGCATTACGCTTTAGCTGACAATACCACAGTCATTTTTTTATAAAATGGTTAATGATTTTTCTCGAAGTTTACGAAATGTATTAAAAAAGGTATAATTTATTTTTCATTTTTATTGATAATATTATAGCAAAGAAGTATGGTAGACATGTGTACCAAATACATCAATCCATTTTGTTAAAACTGATATTTTTATGTGCCCAACAATACTTACTGTTAAAAAATATTCTTACTTTTTGTGTTTCATTTTTGAAAGTTTTATAAACCATACAGCGCAGCAGGGTTGAGGGCTAAAAATCATTTGTGAAACATGTGTACATTGCAAAATGGAATTCTTTATCTTTATTACATCAGTGTTTATCCTCTTTAAATTTTGGCTGTCAGCCAAATTGTGGAACCCACAAGGCGTCATATAATATGTTCTGTAAATACTTTACTATCATTTTCATATCCATAAAAGTCAACTCAAATGGCAATAATTTTACTTTTGATATTCTCGAGCAGGAATAGCATAAGCAACATGACTATGTGGACGTTATTCTAATTTATTTGGTTAATTTCACAGTAAAATTAATTTAAACCTAATTAATATTAATAATATCATGTTCTGAGACTAGTATTTATAACAAACATCTAATTGCAAATAATTAGTATAACTTAGTTAAAAAATTGGTGTTTCGCAGAGAAATGTGACTTTATTCCTCATTTTTTAATCCACAGCAAACAACCCTGAAAATAAATGATTTGCACGATTGAACGATTCAAGATGCATGAAATCTTTTTAATCTCGCAACACAATATAAAGATAGCTATCTGCGTTGCACATATTTTGTCTTACCCTCGCATTTAAAACTTATAACTGAAATTGATTTAAACATACATTTTTATATATAATCTTTAACAACATATGTTTATACAATTTTTTCGAATGGATCTTGAGTTGATTGTTGGTTTTAATTATGGATTTAACTAAACAAGCCGGATTATTGGCAACTTTTGATTAAAAACCATATTCAAATTCACTTTTATTAAAAAGACTCAACATATTACATGATTTTTCTAAGTACCGTTAATGCGTAATAAAATTATAGAATACGAAATAATAGATACAAAGTAATAAAGTACTGTATTTAGTTTCACAAAAAATGTAAAACATTGTTTAATATCATTAAAATTTTTGAAGATTTCATGATGTCAAAATAGTCATTAGTTGCGTATATTATTCTTATGGAAATAATTTCGCTCATTGCTGATGTTATGATCAATTGAATATGCTCACAATGAGCGAAACCGGTCCTGACCTATAAAATAAAGTGGAATAAAGTACAAAGTAATATTGTGTTTTTATTAATATTATTACTAATGTAAATTTATGTGCCAGCAATTATCCCTGTCTATTCATTCTCAAATTAATTTGTGTCAGATCGACATACATTGATTTCACAATTATGTATGTAACATAAATTTTTGAGACTAGACATTATCGTAAAATCCCAAATTTTCATTAGATGTTTACTCGGAACAATCGATCTGATATCTATCAATTTCTAGCAGTACAGTGACAAATAGTTAGCTAGCTGAGACAATGTGTAGTTAATATTATTTCCCCGACATAACACATTCCGCAATGCTGCACTAAATAGAATTCGACAAATTTAACTGAATCATCGAAGAGGAAACTTCTATAACAGGTCAAATTTGAGTAACGGGTTTTCCAATAAGGGTGAAATTATCGAAGGGTGAAAATGTCACTGGAACGGACAATATTCAGAATGATAAAATCTTCACTAGCCACAAATCTCGAAAACTGTATTTCTATAGTTATATAGTCTTAATAAAAATAAAACAATATTCATTTGTACTCCACTTTATTTAATAGGTCAAGACCGATTTCGCTCATTGCGAGCATTGTCAACTGATAAGAAATATAATTTAACAATACTATTTATACAAAAATGAAAAGTTGTAAAAAACAATTGGCATTGAAAAGAAATTAAAAGGGATTCTAAAATAACACAAAGTTAAAATGTTTAACACATCTAACATATAATTAAAAAGTCATCCCAGATTAATAAATTTAGAATAGCGATTGAAAGTAATTACAAACATAATTAAAATTTGGGAAATTTTTAACAAAGTGATAAAATGCTACATTAATAAAGTGAATATGCTTAATGATAGTTTCCTGTTTTTCCCCGCTTCCAAGTAGTTGGTGTGTGTACATACTTAAACAAAATCGACAGCCAGGAAGATTCTGAAAAAATTATTTTTCAAAGACCATATCAATTCTTACAAAAGAAATATATTTTTTTATTATTATTATTTTTTAAGTTTATATAATAGAATAGGGCTAATGCAATGGATAAAGTAACGGAGAACTAGCAAAAATTATTTGATCATTCAAAAGATCTGAATCAGGTAAAAATTTGAATCTATTGATTTCTAGGATTTCCTGCTTGTCTAGTTTGACAGACTTGTTATTTAAATGTAGAAAATGTAGAAATGGAAACAGACGGATTCCAAACAATTTGTCGAACAGATAGATCGTTTAATATTAGAATCAATGAGCATTTGAGTTGTGCTAAGAAAGGGGATGAACAGTCTTCATTTGGAAACCGTCGCCATTTAGTATACGGTTTTATTGTGCAAAGAACCAATAAAACATATTTTTATAATTACCATATCCGGCTACAAGTGCTTTTGGAGAAAGATCATTTTTTACAATGAAAATAATAAGAACATTCAATAGAAATAGTCAAGGTGAGAATAGATTTTCAACTCTTGCAATAATATTAGTTGAAAAATCTTTTAGTCAACATATTAAACGAAATGCGGTTATTGATGACTTTTGTAAGATGGGGGTAGCGTCAAATAAAATAAATTTTCAAAAAATAAAGAAAATAAATTTAAAAATTAAAGTTATTGTTCTCCTCCCCTCTTTGCACGCCACTGATATTTATCATACTGTTCATATAGAAACTGACCGAAATAAACTTTAGTTGACACGTGTTTTATTACAAAACTAATGTACATATAAAAATAGCACAATAAATCACGCAAAACAAACTGCCATTAATATCTGATAACATTCATTAAGGTATTGAAAATAAAAAACAAAATTAAGATATTGATAAGAAAAAGTATTGAAATATGAAGCTTAACAATAAATATCGTTTTTGTTATCTTCAAATGCATTCAACTATAATTAACTAAAGTATGCTTGGTTTCAAATTACTTTTTCTTCTGCGGTAATTGTTATCGCAAAGGATTTAAAATGGGCTTTGTTTATTATATGCGTGAACATCCGTTCGACTTGAAAACCAACACGTTTCTGTTTGATAAGTAAATCAATCCCAAAATTTTCGGGATCATATCTTCTAATCCCGGGATTGAAATGTATCGAAAAATGGACGGGATCCCGGGATTGGATTCCCTATTCAAGAACCGTTTCCTCCTTTCATAAACTTTCTAGAGGAAAGCCTCTATATCTCTAGACTCTAGAGCAGCGTCTGGCAAACTGTGTGCTGCGGCACAATACTGTGCTGCAAGAAGCCTCAGGTGAGCCGTTGTGGAAGAAACCTTAAAAATGTTGATTATAATGCCTATTCATTTAAATTTTGTTCAATTTTAAACAAATTTAACACATTTTCCACAGTTTATTATTCAAGGTACATTTCCTTTATTAAAGCATTTTTATTTGGTGTACCGCGGCACAAGTATCATCCACCAGTGTGCCGTGAATTTAAAAAAGTTTGGCAAACACTGCTCTAGAGCTTGCGTTGGCCGTATAAAACTATCACCTACGCGTTCACGTTGGTTGAACATAAACATATTTTTTAAATTATTATCCTGTCATGCTTGGAGTGTTGGATAGTTGCGTATTGTAATGGTTCAAAAAATATACAATATAAATTACCTCATCAACATTTATAATTGTTTTTTTTTGTTTATAAAAATTAAAAATAGAAAAGAAGTAGTACACATACTATGAAGAAATAATATCAGTCGAACAACATTCTGTGTATCTTGGTAGTTTTAACAAGCGTTATTGATCCTAACTCTATATGAACACATTTCATATAAATAAAAATAAAAAAATATTTGTCGGGGTACTCAACGTCGCATTTACAATCCTTACTAAACGTGTCTCGTACTACAGCAGCGTCAAGAATTTTCAAATCATTACCGTGAGTGACTCCGACCACTTACCCGAAACTCGCATGGTATGCACAATTTGTAATTGAAAAGTTTCATCAGTCGTTATTCAGTATTATTAAGATATTCATATGCGTGATATCTTATTTAGTAGTACACATGTTGAAAAAAATATTTTAACTTATTTTATGAAGAATATGGGTTTCAATATTGTATAATATTTTGATCTGCGTACTATTTTACCAGAGAAAATATGAATCATTTAGTGTCGAGTAAATGAAAAACATCGTCCAACACTATTTGTAAATCAGAGAATACAAACAGTTAAAAAGGTGGCTTAAAGTATTTGACAAGGCATTATCACGCGCAATATTTTTTACCTTCTCTTTTAAAATCAATGTAAAAAATAATAACATAAAAACAGTTTTATGAGTTAATTCCAACTTTAAAAAAACACGATTCTTATGAAAGAGAAACAAAAAGCGGATGGTCATTGGTCAAAACTCACACAGTGGAACTGTTATCGAAATATATAATTATTAATATAATATAAATTCCAAAGCTAAATATTTTGAAAAATCAATAAGGCTTAATTTTGTCAGCTACACAAATGTCTTCAAAAAATAATATCTAACGATTTGTAGTAAAATTTTCTCTTAATTAACCAATGAGTAGGTAAATCATTATTGTTTCTTTTTTGCTTAAAATTTCAAATGCTGACAACAATTAAGTTACATCTTCATCGTTATTGTTTCATAAGCATTTTCATCAAAACATATTACATGAAAACTTATTGATTAACGATACCTAAAATCAATTGTCAATCTTGGATGTGTGTAATAAACGATTTTAATTTCACCTTTGACATACAGACTCGAAGTTACAGTACACAGTTTGAATAGTTTATATATTATATGAAATAAGGAATTCTTATAATATATATTAACATTCTAAATTTATTTAACTACTGATTTATATAAATTACCAAAAAAAAATTACCGTCGGTGAAAAAATATTCGTATAAAAATATAAAATTTGTAGTTTTTTGTAAATGCAGATGGTTATTAGAATCAATTACCATTTGCTGTATTCATGGTTTCTATTATTGTGAATGTCTACAGAACAAAACGTCAATAAATTTAAAAAATACATATACATACATAAATGTATATCTAAAACTTGGCTGTAGGCTTTTCATCAATTTTGTTGAATATACTTGAATTCTGCGATTCAAAAACTATTTTTGGGATATATATATTATAAACAACAAAAGTTGATGCCATAACATACCTTCTTTTGATCTTTTATTATTTAAAAAACTCTCATTACTTTTATAATATCATCCTAGAAATATGGTTATGAAGAATATTTTTTTAACGACGTTATTTTATATGACGCGTCGAACTGCCATTTTTTTTATTTTTACTCGCCTGGTATTACTGTCCAAATTGACTGTATTTTAAGATAGTAGCAATGCTGGTATTTAATATGAAATTCCAAAGTACCGGAACTGATCATATGTATTTGGCCAATCTGTTGCAATCCTTAGTCTCACAGTATCAGTTGTTTTTTTTAATTATAAAAAACAAAAACATTTAATAACTTGTTAGTTCCCACTTTACACTTAATTGTGTTCAATGTGTCCAGATGTATTCAAATAGACTTTGTTTCCATTTGACTTGTCAATAAATCAACGGTGCCACAGCTTAACGCTTAAATTTATTCATCAGTCAGATAGGAAAAACTTTTTATGATTCGATTAAGCCAGCCCTTTTCGAATTCGTTTAACGAAATGGAAAAACAAGCCTTGCTTGATTTATGTAAAGTATAAAAAACGCCAACACAAAGACAAATACAATTTAGAATAGCCGGTCACTAGGGACAAGGATTTAAGTTCTTAGATTGGAAACCCCACTTTCTATTTACCCAAAAATTTGTTCGATTATGTTATATAAAAAAGGTCGTTTTGTTTGCAAAGTGTGATGTAATTTAATAATTAAAACTTCATATCACTTTCCTATCTCAAACAATTTCATAGAGAACTATCTAAGGCATGTTGGTAGATTTTTCACGCAGTGTGAGCCCCAATATTCTGTTATTATTGTTTAAAATGAACCTAAGGCTAAAGAGTTGTGAGTTAAGAATGCTTAATTGCTTGCATTTACATTCTACAAAATAGAAGTGCATTTTTTTTGAAATAATCTTTTTTTTAGTTTTTTCATCATCAAAAGCGTCTGTTTAGTTAAATTTTAAAAAATAAGAACTTCTTCCAAAAACAATTTTGAATTCTCAGATAGCAGTTACGACCCCGTTGGTAACATAAACATTAATATTTTTGTAGAACTTTTAATGCTTGATTTAGTTTAAAGTTTAACTAAATTCTATGTTTTCAATACCACTTCATAATTCTTCCCAATCTTTTAGTTTGAGAGTGAATAGTTAAGTATAAGTTATTTTCTAATCCAGGGGTCACCAAACTTTTTGAGAAACGGGCCGGATTCATTTTTTTAAAGCTTAACAGGGCCGGATTATAAGTAAATTATTATTGAAATCAAATCAGAATATTTATTTATATTTGCTTACATAATAAATATAATGTAAACAAATGTATATAAATAGAAAATATTTATTATAATGTATATGTATCTATTTATGCGTAAGACTATCTTACATCTTATTAAAAGGGAAGAAAGTAAAAATAAAGGCATTCCAATTATTGTTTTTTTAAGCGTGTCAGTTTATATTCTAGAAAATAAATAAAATTTTCGTGCATTTATTTTCAAGTTTTAATTCAAAAAGATCGATTATACTCTTGTCTATATTCTCTCAACAATGCGGCTACAGTCGGTCTCTCCATAAAATACTTTGTATTTAATGACTAAAAAAAATGAAACATTCATTATTTTTACGCTAACGTACCATTGTAAAAAAAACCTAATTTAATTAGTTGAAAAGTTACGTCATCACTCTATAAATTCCAATGCTAGTATGTATTTTCGTTTTATTCGATTAATTCTTTGGACAGATAGAACATCTCTATTCATTTCAGTACCCTTATTGTTGTCGAAGGAAAAGTTGCCGCCCGTCTTTTTTCTCCACTCTTTCTTTCATCAACTTTATAATTTATTTTACGTTTTACAATGAAGTATTTTGAGATAAAGTTGAAGTTACGTGTAGAGACTTCAACGTTAACTTAAGTATACGTAACATTAAATTTTTTAAGCAATACTAATGTAATAGTTTAATATCAATTGTTATTATCGCATTAAAAGGTTGAACATTCCTTTGAGTGATGTTAACATTTTGAATGTGTTGATTCAGCCCTGGTTATAACGTGACTGAAGAAACCTGCAGATGATTTTTTAATATCCATTTTAAGCCAATTAATCATTGCACAATTAATTTCTGTGGTTGAAATTCTCAATAAAGCATAACATATTAATCACATATAAATCTCAATAAAGCATAGCATAACATATTGAATCACAGTATTTTAAAATTATTTCTCGCCATTTTTTCATCGTAAACAATGTGAACTGATTATTTCAAAAAGTGCATTCTCAAAGATATAAAAATTGTTGTTATTTTTTAAAATAATATTTGCCAAGTGCAGTTTTTTTATTTTCTTTCCATTAACCATAGTTTTGCAATTATTTTTAATTTCATAATTTCTTTTGATATGCTTTACTGCAGTGATCGTCAAACGGTCGCTTGCGAGCTACCGGTAGCTCGTCGAAGCTATTGATTTTTAAAATTTCCTGGAAAAAGAGCTTATGACTGTCCGTAGTTGCATAGCCTTCCGATTTTAAATGAAATATTAAACCTTTCGGAATCTCCACTTCTATACCCTATATAAATAATATCATAAAACCTTTGCCGACAAACCAATAAATATAATTCTTAAAACCACTCACTACTCAAATCTTTGGATATTCCCATGAGCTTATCCTTTTCGCCAGCAATGGCTTTAGACTCAGTGATACATTTATTTAATATATAAACACGAAACACTCATTTACTAAGCGTCAGTTCAAGTTCATCCGTGCACTTGAACGCCTGAAGATGTCAAAAGTCGAAACCCGGGTCGTTAGTGACAAAATCTGTGGGAGTGTACATAATTTAAACGATTCAAATTTAATATTGAAATTCCACCAAGCACCTTCAGTCGAAATCTTAAATTATATCAATTCATATGTATTTTATTTTCATAAAGATGACGCCTTTTCACCAAGAAATGACATTTAACAACTAAAATTTTAGCAAAAATATGTAGAAACATCTATTTTTTAGTAAGTTTTCAGTAGTGCATATCTTTTTTTGGCTCTTACACTTAACCTATTTGTAATGCCAATCAATAATTCTAATTATTTTAAAGATATTTACATGAAAGTATTTGTGTTTGGAAGCAAAACTATGTTTAATCTATGAGTTATGTTATGGTATGATTTATTGTTGAAACATTATATAAGATTGAACTGACCAAAATGGTTTTTATATTTAAATGTTATTCATTAAAAACACGTATAATATAACATACATTTGAAAAACTATGCTAAAAATAAAATTTATTTTCATTCATAATATGTATGAAAGAATAAATCTCGATATATTGTCACCTCCCGTGTCCATTACTCGCTAACGTAGAAAATTTCAAATTCAGATCATGTCGGTTTATTTCAAGAAAACGTCACACATGCGCCACGCTTGACAGATGCAGATATAAAGTGTTACTGTATGTTCACCGAGCAGAGAAAGAGACAGATTTACGGGACCTACTTTGGGAACAAGCGACAAACGAATGGCAGGGGTGTTTGCTATAGAATAAGTTTCTACACTGATAAAATTACCTAATTAATTCGGTCCCGGTGCTTTTATACCCTTCAATACTTTTGAACAAATATTCCACTTTCTTTGTTTATTCGTTTTACTTCATATGTTAGGTAAAAGTACCTCAACTTTAAGTTAATTTAGAATTAAATTAAAACACTACTACTTTTATTCAACATCAAATGAAAGTTTTTTGGTGTTTCATTATTAAAAGAACTTTTTATACATTGAATTGAAAAAAAGCCTATTTTTACTTATGAAATCTAAGATATCTGAAACATAAAAAATGTATAAATGAAAGACAAATTTTCACACTCATTTCACATTTTTTTTATTATGACCACAGCCGTTTTTGCACATCTCAATCATTATCAACTCACGGAAAATAAATTCAAACAGAACTACTTTATTTAGAACTAGTATGACGTCAGTTATTAACACTTACGAAATCGGTATAATTATGATACAAAATTTGCGAAATTAGTACACAAATGGTTTTATTTTCATAAATATAACATAAATCCATTCGCTAAGCGTCAGTTCAGGTTCATACGTGCGCTCGAGCGCCTGAAGATGCCGAAAGGCGAAACCCGGGTCGTTAGTGACAAAATCTGTGGGAGTGTACATAATTTGAACGATTCAAATTTAATATTGAAATTCCACCAAGCACCTTCAGTCGAAATCTTAAATTATAAATATAACACCCTTTCACAGAGAGATGAAAATTAAAAGAAAAAGATTAAATTGTGAAAAAAAACAGTGATCGTCAATGGTTGTTTTGATTATAAATAACAAGCTTTTTCAAATATCGTTCAGTGTTATTTCGGTATCAGATCATTAAGTCATTAAGTCCATTGAAAAATAGTTTAGATGTTAGCTTGGTGCTAAGATAGATTATTTGAAATTTTAAGCGTTGATAAAATAAATTTCTATACAAATGAATACTCCAAATTGTTTTTGGACAAAACCTGGAAAATGGCAATACATACAGACAATTTATGTATCCCTTCGAAGGGCTTGAAGACTCGAGAAATACGTAACATTATTTAATTAATTCCAATGATTTCAAATCAACTCTTGTAATATGTTTATTTGAACTTATACTAACACCTGATCTTGTGGGTGAATTTGTAGTTGTCATCAAAATCAGTCGAAAAACTGGTATTCCTTATCGTGATTGATAAAACTCATTTGTGTGACAAGTTTATATGACACTACGGCTTGTAAATTAATTTGTAGAATTAACTGTACACATATGGTATGCGTCTCTGTTAAATAGGATAGACCATTCATTGCTGATAATGTTGCTTTTATCACATTAAAATGGGCCTGGTATGTAAACATGATTAATAAAAGAGAGCGGACCAACCAGCCTCCTATTACGTCTAAAACTATAAAACAATAAAAGCGAAAATAAACCTAACGTGGATGCACTACGGATGCCTCTAAGGAGACTGATTACTGTCTGTCTCACCCACCAACCAGATGAATTACGTCACCGTGGAAGGCCGCTGGTTATCACTCATAGGATGTATTCAGCAGAGCTTCAGGATGCCTGGGAGACATCAAGAAGAATGGTGGGGGATGGATAATATTAGAGACAACGTGTGGTGATCATATGCTCTAAGTAGAGAGCAAACATGATTTTATAAAAATAAACTTAAAATGACAATGCTAATCAAAGTTAACTTCAGAACGTCGACAGCATTAGCCGAATAGTAACTGTTTTAATATATGTATTCCTTATTTGCTTTGTAAGTTTTTTCTAAGTAAGTAATTATTTTCGATATGTTTTTGAATGTTTTTAAATATCCAGGAAGAAACAATTCCGAGTATTTTGATCAACTCAATGCACCTGTTTTAACTTCATCCATGTAATAATATAAAAAATATACATAATTTTCATATATATTTTTTTAATCCAGTTAAGGATTGTCCAATCTCTAATACAAAATGTTGCAGTATACATGTTGGAATTTTTTCTCGCCTATTTTCAAATAGTATAAAAACGATGTAGCTTTTCTACCATCTTCTGGCAGTTTGGTGGGCCATTTTTCTGTAACGTGTTTCCAACTTTAGAACTATTTCAATGTAAAATATTTTTTGTAAGTTACGAGATGTCAATTTTTAATAGAGCTTAAAAAACAAATGAAATGATATCCACAACTCATTTTATGAAATGATGTCGGTTACGTGTTTTCAACGTTTGGCCATCGATACAATGTTTTTACCTCTATTAATTCGTCGAATTGAACAATTAGTGTAATATTGTCAAATCCATATAAAGTTATTTGGAAGACACACTGATTTATGTGTTTAATTTATTTTCAGTAATATTTTTACTCACCCACATAACTCAAGCTCCTGAATTATAAGGGTTTATTCAAATGTATTAGAACAGCATTTTCCGGAAATGCGAGCTCAGCAATAAATATGTCAACGCGCGCATTTCAGCATATAGCTTTTGAACCGTTTTCGGTACTAACACTCGTAAAATATCATGTCTCTTCCACGATAGAATATGCAAATAATATTTATTTTGTAGCTGTCTCATAAGTTTTTTTTTTCATGTAAATAGCTTCCAAATATAGAGCCTGAGAGTCATTAGGTTTAATGAATGGTTCACATAATTTCACCAGGAGATGCTAGTGTATGATCTCTTACATAAATAAAAGATACAAGTTTATATAACCTTTATATGATTTTTATTACAGGCCGAGAAAAAAATTGATAAGCTTTTAGGAAATGTAAGGGATGATTCAAGTTTTCAACTAACTTATTTGGTTAGTAAAAACACAATATTCCTTTGTACTTTATTCCACTTTATTTAATATGTCAGGACCGGTTTCGCTCATTGCGAGCATCGTCACGCCGAACATCGTCAGTTGACGATGCTCGTAATGAGCGAAACCGGTCCTGACATATTAAATAAAGTGGAATAAATTACAAAGGAATATTGTGTTTTTACTAATATAATTCCTTTCCACCAAGTATTGACAGTGAACACCTTAAAAGTAACTTATTTGGTATGGATAGTAAATATTCCAAGACTCTATATTATTTGAATAGATATTTATTTTAATAATATATCTATTTTAATAAGATATTTATTTTTCCTTAAAATAACTTTTTAGTCTACAACGCACCTGTTAAGTTCACACCGTCCCAGCGAGTTCGAAAAAGCTATACCTTAATATGTCTTTAAAGTGTCCGAAAGTATATTTTACGAAAATATACAAGGAGCGTTATATGGTGACGCCAGAAAAAAAAATATATTATTATATTGTTAGCAAAAAATAAATCATTTTTGGAACAAATTTTAGTTGATAATGCTCACGATGAGCGAAACTGGTCCTGATTTTTATTTAAAAGATCTTGAATTCAAAAATATTTTATTTTTAGCGGTAATGTAAGAATACGGTTTTTACTTTCAACTTTTGATCATCGCTACTATTCCTAAGTCTTTATTTATAACGAGGAATGAGAATATACCATTCCATTTTTACTATTTGACATCGTTTAATCCCCTAAATTTCTTTTACATATAATATATTTCAAAAAAATAAGTTTTAATTAATTAAGATGACAGCTCACTTTTGGTAGTACTAGGTTTATTTTACCCAGGATAAAACCTGCACTTTTCACTTTCATATTGAAATTAACTATCAAATAATTTCATTAGCGTTCCAACAATATCTGTGGGAAAGAACCTCCTTTTGGAATTTGTAATACTGATGTTTATAATAACTTATATATTTACTAAAACTGTTCAATTTTTATTACAGTAATAAAGAAAAATAATACTAAAGTGAATTTGAATCATTCAAATTATGTACACTCCCACAGATTTTGTCACTAACGACCCGGGTTTCGCCTTTCGGCATCTTCTGTGGGAGTGTACATAATTTGAATGATTCAAATTTAATATTGAAATTCCACCAAGCACCTTCAGTCGAAATCTTAAAAAATACTAAAGTGAATTTCTGTTTGAGCAGTTGCTTGGCTATGCTGAAAATGTAAACATTATAGTATTTTTTAGAAACATTAGAAGTTTTCCCATTGATAGTGGCAAAACAATAGGTAACATTCATGGCATCAACGTCTTTTCTTCAAATTTTAAATAACGTATGTTATATTTTTACTTTTGTTTGCTCAAAAAAATCACTAATATAAATTTTAAAAATACATCTCACATGTTGTATGTGAGGTTAACTATTAGCAGTATTTTGAGGCAAGGAAAGCAAACAGGCTGACGTAGATATTCAGTTGATTCATTAGCATCGCAAATTAAACACATACTTACCTAATTTTGTGTTTCTGTCGTGAGTGACTAGGAAATTCAACCTCGAGCCAAAATGTTGATTCTGGGATTTCGGGATTAAAATTTTATGATTCCGGGATCCCGGGACCGGTCCTGAAATTCTAGTTTTTATTTTATCTGTACAAATTTAATTGATAATATTTGTCAAAAATTAACAAAATATTATATTTCATATTATATGAACAAAATGAAAAACTATTTGTATAATGCCATTTAAATTCTATGCCCAAAGTTGTACGGGAGTATTAAGTGTTTTATCATTTAGTCTGGGTCTCCTTATGAATAGAAATAATGAAATAAATGTATCATTCTGGTCACATAGGAGCTAACCGGAGTGATTTTTTGTTGCCACTTTTCCATGGAATTAATGTGTTAAGAACAATATAATAATCAAGAATGCTTTAGAAGAATTTGTTTACACTGGAATTGAAAGGACGGTAATAACCATAACGATAAATGTAAGTTCCCGAAAAAGAAACGCAAAATAGCATAAAAATTAATGTGAACTATTTGATTGATGAATATTATTTATAAAATTTTAACGCTATGATCATTTATAATATTTAAGACGATAAAATTGATTGTTTCAGGGTTAGCATAGTTGTTTTATTGCAATTTAGAATTATTGAATCAATTGAAAGATCGTTTTCCATAGTTACAATAGTCATTTAGAAACAGCTTAATAGTTTTTCTATTGAAAATTCTCACTTTATTAAATAGACAAACTATTTTTGATGAAACAGTTGTTTTTTTTTTTAGCTAACTGATTACTGAACATCTAACTATAGGATAAAGTGTAGCGATTAAAACCACAAATCGACCTCTACCGTTTCCCTTGTCAACAACAAATTTCATGGTATAATTGATATTCCTACTCGAGGTCATCCTGCTCTAAGTAATATTGACTTACATAACATATATTGGGAAACTTTAATCGATTTTCGCTTGATGGGTTTGCTTCATTCACAATATTAATCTAAGGCCAAAGTTAGTTATTGATATTGACTGCGATCAAGATTAAATAGATGCAGTTGGAGTTTAGTTATAATGTCACCAAATCGCCATGACAACACTCGACAAATATCCACATTATTAATCCTTGGAGTAATGAGTTTTTCTTTTTAATAAATTAGTTTTTTTCTTAATTTTGACTACTTTTACTGTTATCTGTGTCAATCCGGTAAGAATATATCTTATTATTTCAAATACTGACTATTTTCATAGAATTTAAAAACACATTGTAAAAAGTGTTAATAAACTTATTCATTATCTATTTTTAATAATTCATTAAAAAATATTAATTCTGATTCTTGTACTTACCTTTATTACATTAATTTGTGAATATGTGGCAATATGTGATCTCTTCTGACACTTACTTATTCCAGATAGGTAATCAAATAAAAACTTGATTTTACAGTTAAAATTATTTGGATACAGATTTTTTTGCAAAAATTAAACCTTCACACAATTTTGTGTCAATTTCCAACAAATAATAAAAATACTTTGATTATCAAAAATCACTGATAGATGTGTGTAGTATTCATATGTGAAGATATTATAATGCTTTGATCCCTTACATGGTACATAGACAAAATGACAAAATAATTATGTATACGGCAATAATAATAAAGGACATTCCGTTTGCATAAATCAGTATTACGCATAATTTTTACGGCAAGTGCCACTCAACAGAAAAGTAACTATTAAAGTAAACTAGCTGTAAGCCCGTTGCCTTCAACGGAGGGAGGGGATTTTTTTTGCATTTGTAAATAGTCAGAAAATTTACTTCCGTAAAAAAAATTGCAAACCTATTTATTGAATAAGCCAGAAAATTTTAGTGTAATTAATTCTCTAAATGGATTTTTTAGGAATGCACCCAATTCTCTGAAAGAACTTAAATACACCGCGATTTAAAAACAAAATAAATATGCAAATAGCGGATATAAATATATTCATAAAAATCATAATTGAGCTGCCCTGCTGAGCTGCTATATCCAATATCAACAGCGCTGCAGTTTTCATATTTTATCATTTATAGAATAATACAAATGTTTCAAGTATGCAAACAAAAATATTTCATAGAAGAAGAAGAAGACCCCGGGACATATATCGACAGCCCTACAGTATTTGTATTTTAATAATTTTAATAATAATTTAAATTTTAAAAGTATGCAAACAAATATATGTCGAAGAAGAAGAAGACTTCGGTACATATATCGAAAGCCCTGCAGTATTTAATTGTTACTATTTTTCTGGACGCCATCATGGATACTAATGAAAATCGGAAAAAGAAAAAAAAAAGGCAAATTCCGGACCTACAAATATACACTCAGCCATACTTTCAGCCATACCTTCAGCCATCATTATCAGCTATTAATTGTTGTTTCATAATTTCTTACTTATTTGATCAACATATTGTATAAACAATTACAACAGTATTCTTCTTCTTCTTTGGCCATGTTCGCTCCCTATGTGGAGCATATGGCCGCCACGCGGCACCTCCATGTTTCCCTGTCTCCTGCCAATTGCTTTGCTTCCTCCCATGACATGCCAGCATCTTTCAGTTCCGCCGAGTACATCCTATGGATAGTACCCGACGGACGTCCGGGACGCCGGAATCCCACCGGTCGAAAGTAAAGGCAGGCAGGATTGAGGCTTTCCGGAGGCATCCGCAGCACGTGACCCAGCCAGTTCCAACGTCTCTCCATAACCACTGACGTGACGGGACGTTGTCTTGTACGGTCCCTTATCTCTAAATTCCTCACAAAATCAAACCACCTAACCCCCATTATCCGACGCAAGCATCTGTTCTCGAAGCTCAGTATACGGTTTTTCTGAGTCTTCGTCAGGTGCCATGATTCGCAACCGTAAAGCGGTACCGTCAGAATGCAAGCGTTGAATAAGTGGCATTTGGTTTTAATCGAGTACAGCTGTGTGTCCCAGACAGTTCGCATTGAGTTGAATGTTGCTCCAGCCATTCCTAAACGAATGGCGAGCTCCTTTTTTGTACTACTGTCTTCGGGGATAAGTACGCCGAGGTATCTGAAGCTGTCAACCCTCTCGATGATCTGTCCCGCGCTAGTAAGGGTCCTATCAGAGTCATGACAGGTTTGGTTACACAACAGTATTAGTAAAATTAAACCACAATACGTATTAAATATAATAAAAGAAAATATACTCAACTACAAGCAATAAAAATATGTATTAACAGTTACATAGGTTAGGAGTCGGATGACCAGTCGCAACAAGCTCAAATCTCAGATTATATTTGCAGCTTCTTGCTTCGTATAAAATGACAATGTAAATAGTATATTTATGAACGTGGCAAAAGGATATATTTTAGTTTCTCTAGATACGAATAATTTATGAATTCGCTATAATTCTGATCAAATTCATAACAGCTGATTTAATAATAAAAAAAAGTTTTACCTTCAATTCAAAAAAAATATTCTTTAAAGTTTGGAGTGCTACCGACAAACGATTTGAGTGCTACTTGTGGCTCTTAAATTACCCCGTCTGCATCACCAATATTTCATAAATCGTTCAACCTTTCTTCTTAGTAATTGGATAATATTGGATGGGTGGGTACGAATAATACATCAATGTGTAAAAATTAACTGTCTTTATTTTTGAATCTGTGACCTTATAAAACATTTACTCATATGTGAACGAGTGTACAAAGAAAGACAAGCGATGTTTTTTAAAATAAAAGAAAATATTCTTAAGTTGTATGTATTTAAATGAAACATTACGTAGTTCCAGAAGACATATGACAATTAAAATAAAGTAATAAAACTTCATCATTAATTATCTATGAATATAAATATTATATTATGTTTCGACACGTTCTCTCTCTTAATGAGAATTTATCGCTTGTGTTTGGTGTTTAGTGTTTACTGTATCGCTTCATATGACAGGACATCATTCAATGACATGAAAGGGACAGTAGAAATATATTATGTCATAATATGGCAATAACAAAGGTTATTCCCAAGGAACACTGTATTTGTGAAGGATGAATCCTTAAGCACAAATAAGATCTCGAAGTATGAGAATTTCTCAGAACAACTAATTAATAAAATAATAAATTGCTTTCCATTATGTTATACATGAAAAAACATTATCAATACTTTATCGTGACCATTTGTACGTAATGTTTTTTTTTTACTTTTGGATACTAGTCTTTACGTGTTAAATCGATTTAATGTATATATTCTCGTAGTCTTAATTATTGGAAAGCACGTTTTCTATTCTTACTGACATATTTTCTTTTATTTAATCGTGTAGCTAATGATCAATACAAACACAATATTCACGCTTAGCATAAAGTACAAAAAACATTATTACTTTAAAATGTCGTGCAATTGCTCAAAAATATGATGTCCTTTATAAAACGTTACGTTCTTACTATGCTATAAGTTAAATAATCAGCCCTATTCAAATATAATCTCTTTTTACGATAAAAAAAACTCTTGCTGAAGAATTATTCGACGGTTAAAGGTTAAAAAAACATGTCATCCAATTATAAAAAGTTTTCCATTAGTCAAATTTTATCAAAATAAGCACATTACTATTGAATATCAACAACGGTTTCAATGATAAATGTCTTATAAATTTGACTAGCTGCATGAAATTGAATTAAAGGTTACATAATTTCAATCCGTGACGATTAATTTCTTTTTAATTATTTAAAATATAAAAGTGACGTATAAAAAATGTTTTATCTTTGATAAACAAAATAATTACGATTGTTTGTAATTTTTCAATGATAAATATACGATGATTAAAACTAAATAATGGATTTTAATAATTTCAGATAATTAATTAAATTTCTTAAGTTTTTCTTTGACAAGAACAGTATGAAGATTACTTTATTAATGGACCTTATAATTAAAACATTAGCATCCAATCTGCGCCATCTGCTTTCCGAGCCAAGAAATATTCTCTGACGTAAAATCATTTTTCGCGAAATGCTTAAGTCACAGGTTGGGAGTTGTATGCATGTATTGTCATTTAATTTGTTAAAAAGTATTCTGTAGAAAATAACTTTGAACTATTTTTCGTTTCGTCAAAGTACTGGTTTGAAGAAGAGGAAAACTATTAAATAAAGTAATACTGTTTCCTTATTGTCGTCAGTTTAATTCACTAAACATATTAATCAAAATAATTTACGACTTACCAGTCCAAGAGCCATTGTTGAGCACTGTGTTCATCTCCATAGCTGACGCAAAACACTTGAAAGGTTTCGTTAATCTTCAAGCAATTGTTAATTTATTAAAGAGCTTTGCCGGTAATTAAATTTGATAAATCCTTACAAAATCGCAATTGCAAATTAAATTATCTATGAGGCCTATAATAGGATTGGCAAACTAAGGGTGCGCGTGCCAGAGCTGACACAAACGAAAGATTTTCTGACGTTATCATACTCAATGTATCGCCTAAGAAAATCTAAATGAAATTCAACAACAAGAATTTATTCAATTATTAAAATACTCTGAATTAAAAAAGATTTTTTTCAAAGGTTCAGATAACTAAAGAGTTTTAGAGATTTTTAAGTATAGATGTTAGAATAGATGAGAAGATGTATTGTGTATCTCTTCTAAGCCAGTATATCAACTGTGGAAAGGAAAAAGGACGTAACCCACATATATCAAATTTTACAGGAGGCGCTAACAACGTGTTTTGATGATTTTGTGACTATACACAATGAATTATACACAACCTTGAAGTGAACGGATACTTCTAAACTGGTGTTTAATTGATACAACCTAATATTAATTAAAGAAATTTTCTCGGAAAAACCTTTATTTCAGTGTTTTTTCTTGGTTTTAATTTTTTACAAGGTAATCTTTTTCAAACTTAAAAGCTAAATTTAGATACATTTTCGGCATTTTCAGCTTTCATCCTTTTGATAGAATTTGTGTTTGATATATTGTGATGGTCGAAAAAAGCTGTTTTTGAAAATTAAGGGTTACGTCCTTTTTTCTTTCCACAGTCGATATATATAACTATGTAAATGTAAGATAAAGCATAGTTATCACGAAGGCGTAAGCCTAGATAGCTATCAACCATATATTAAATAATAATGGTATAAATTAAGGTCATTGATATTTTTTCACATAATTTTAATGGAGTTCTACAAAGTAAATGTCATTTAAATCAATACTATTCCAGAAATCTTTAGGCGCTTGAGAATACTAGCCATGACGATATTGCAACGACTTTCTTTTCCATAATGATATATGCTGTGTCTATATAATTATGTTGAAATGAATTATTAAATAATAATATGATTAAGAGTTATGAAATAATTTTCATGGAGTAATAAGTATAAAGTGAGAATAAAAAACGCAATACAACTGATAATTAAATCATATTTTTTAATAATATGACAAATTTCACAAATTGTATACTATTAAAGCTAAAAAGTATATACTATGAAAACGAGCTAATGTGTTCTCGTTTTCACACCTGAAGCGTCTATGAAGCGTCTGAATATTTCTACCCCATTGTTTATTGTTTAAAAATTAAAAGGACAGTACATGACATTACAGCTGACGCCAATTCGCCATGCACAAATATAATGAAAAAATACATCAAAATCAACATACAATATCAAGAAATAAAAAAGTCAAACCAAACAAACAGTTCACAAATACTATCACTAAAAATGTCCATTTCTCTAGGCAATGAGTTGATTAGTCGAACGGCCCTTGGAACTGGCGACTCATGCGTCCTACGTGAGAAACAAGCTTTCGGTTATAGTTTCGCCCACGTAAGAATAAATTGGGAGCATGTTAGTTGATAGTCATAAGAATTTCAGGATTATTAGCTCGGCCCCGAAGAAGAAGAGAAAATCGCTTTAAACTTGAAAACTATCTTCGAGCTTTAAGAGAGTGAAATGATGACAATTCCTAAAAGAAATTCACTACTTTGACAGTAGATAGCCACATCACATTTATAATGAAATGTGATTTTATCTAACAATTCATTTCTATTACTAATTTTATTAATTTCCAAGCACTTATACTGTTCTCAACCTTTTCTGATTTTCTCAATCCTTATTGATGTTCTTGATGTAGTATATCTACAATGTAATTATTATTTGTTTACTGCATTATAAAACAATCTGCTTATTATATTACAAACAATTTCAAATAACTTGCATTTTACTATGTATGATATTGATATTTGTAAGATCACGTTTTCACAACTTTACCACAATTGTATCGGCGCTCAAACTTGTCTGTATGGGAACAGTCACTAGACACAGTGTTTCAAATATCACGTAACTTTCTTCGTCTGCCTCTCTAACGAACAAACAAATAAGAAAATGGTGCGCTGTTAACACTGTAAGAACCCAACAATATAAAGACATAATTTAAGATTTCGACTGAAGGTCAAAATCTTAAATTATAATAATATTGCTAGTACAGCAAGATTGACTGAGCAATATAAAGACAAATCATGAAAATAATATATCTGTGTAATGTCACCGAACAAAAAGTTTTTTATGCATATTTTTTTTTATTTATTCTTGATTATTTATAATTTTTAGATTTGATATATTATATAATAAAAAAAATCTATTGTAAACATGACGAGTCCTTGGCCGTAAAAACCTCAGCTTAATGTAAATGGCGTATTCTTTGAAATTTTTGTAAGCAACATTTTATCTTTGATTTTATGACTTTTAATCTCTGTGTAAGCAATAAACTAATGCTGATTGTCTGAATAGGTAAAATCATCGATAGTTATAGTTATACAAAATTTAATTTTAGAGCACGTTGTCCAATACCAAAATGTTTCCAGAGACAAAAGTATTTATTAAATTGAGGCTTTCGAAAATAAATAATGAATTTAAAAAATCAGATAAATTGGTTCCTTCTAAGAATGAATATGATTTATTATTATTTTTATTCTTGGTATTAAAAGATACTGATTCAAATAAGTAGGTTTTTAAACATTATACGTTTAACATCACTAATTGCTGTTTGCAGCCTGTCATACTTCTGATAGTCTCGATGTAAGTGTGGGTTTTTAAGAGGAACAAACGTACCGTGTTAATCGAGGAATTAATTTAATTATAAGGTTTCAAGTATATTTTACTGAGAATAAACCTTTATTTGTTGATTAAAAATAAAAATATACAATCAATTATATGACAAAAACTGTTTACTATAAAAAAAAACTGTGATAATATTTATTCTTGTTATGTCAAAATTTAATGTATCCAGGTTAATTCTTAAAAGATTTAGAAAATTGATCTTTAATATTGCGTTGTCCGCGGACAACGCAATTCATAACAAGGTCGGCCTACTCTCTGACTGCATGCCCTGATGAATTCACCACCTGGGGATCACAACAAATAATTAACTAATCACATGAGAAATTAATTTTTCGCTTTTTATTTGGGGTAAATTTTCTAATCTAAGACTAAATAATTGAAACATATAAATTACTTTAAATATTATTTTGGTAAATTCAAGTGAATAAATAATATTGTATTATGTGAAGACAACGTTTTGACTATAATTATACTTTTTACTTCCTAATACGTAAGTAGTACTCTCCTCAAATTGTAGAACCAGTTTCGAAAATATGTTTTCGTTGGATGCTGTATGTGCATTTTATGACTAATCTGTTATATTACTTTTATTCATTTCACTACTTTATTTGCAATAGGTTTAAGGTTAAAAAATAATCATACGAAAATAATAAATCGTGAATTCTGATGAAGCAACGCATATAAAAATAAATTAGGTAACATTAGTGGATTTTTGTGAATTATTTTATTAAGGAATCGCGCTTTTTTAACGTTATACTCATCTTGGCCTTTTCATCTTGCCTTCGGCTATATCCGCTATTCTAGGAAAGCTGTCTATACGCACAGCCTCTTTCAAGCGGTTGATTGAGTTTTTATGAAAAGTATTTGTACACTTGTCAGAGATGATTGCGTAAATAAAGCAACTCATTCAGTGTAGCAATATTAAGGGAAGGTTGAAAGTGGCTGTTGAATATACGACCCTTATGCAGGTATTTTATTTGTGCGATTTAAAGAATCTCTTAGTAATAAATTATACAAAGCCAAGTGTTAATCACATATCTTATAAGGTATTCACTGTCAACTCATGGTGAGAGAACATTATATTAAAAAAATATATTGTGTACAAAGATGAAAAAGGTCATTGCGAATATTATCATCTGATAATTAATTTAGAGGTGTATTTAAAATATATCCAAGTGAACACCTATCAATAAACAATCCATTTTTCAAATATTGCAAAGGTATACAATTTTAAACTAACGATTTAAATATAACTTTTCGACAAAAATAATCGGACCATTTGCAGTATGAATTGAAGTCATTTCGAGACTTCAAGACTATTATTAAAAGCCTATTATTGCTTTATTCAAAAACCGTTATCTTTCAAATTATGTTGTTCATAGTAAATCGATTGTAAATAGTTCGATATCAATAATTATAAACAACCCAACTTTTTGTTCAAATATCGTAAAAAATAAAAATATTAATTCAGTTATAAAATTTACATATTGAATGTTTTATTACACTTAACTTAGATTTTTATATATGAACATTAATTTCATGATATCGTTATGGAAGATCGAATGAATTATCGACGAAGTAATTAACTATTTTCATTTTAAAAAGTTTTCCTAAATTCACAATAAATGTTTTATTAGAATTTCTATTATTATTCCATGATGGTGTAGTAAGATAATGTACCTGTAGAAAAGTGGTTAGCAGGTTTTTTTTAAAGTGTTAAGGAAATTTGGATGCAGTGTTTACAGGTTTCAACTCTAGTGGTTTGGTTTTGCTATCAATTTATGATTTTTTTTCGAAGGGATTAAAAACGAAGGGTAGCAAAAATGATTTAATACTCACTAGCTATTTACTAACTCTTCTATATTTTCCATCAATAGAGACTAAAAGTTATTAACAAACAGTTATCGAAAAATAGATCCTGAAATTGACTAATAGTCCATATATAATATTTAACACAGGAAAGCTCGCTAGTGAAAATAAAAGTTGTATAAAGCATAACACAAAAATCTGCTGTTTTAATTCCTGACTATTTTTTTAAGAATAGAGAACATGATTTTTTTTTTATCTATAAATACATACAAATCCAACAAATTCACAAGGTTTTCTGTTCAGACGATGCGCTCTTCAAACGTTGTGGTTGTATTCAGTTTGCAAAGAGACTATTGATTAAAATAAAAAATGTGGTGCTTTGATAAAAGTAAAAAAACAAAACTATTTGGTACAAAACATTTTATTGCTTGAACTCTTATTTCACTGTATGTGGAGAAATAGTCCAAATGAAAGTAAGAAGAAAAATATTTAAAAACAAATGGCATTTATTGCTTTAAATTTTACCATTCAATTCAGATTGATAATTTTGTTATTTTACATATTGCTTAAAAATATTTTGTAAATAGTGATGATTTTTAGCTCCAGCTTTTTAAAAATATAAATTAAAAATATGATAATCAAGAAACAAGATATCACAGAATTGCGTTATTTATCGTTAATTTTTTAATGGAAAAGATTAAACATTATTTCAACAAATAAGTTTATCGATGTAACCGAAACGTAAACAAAGTTGTTGGCTTATCAACAATCAAAACATTTACCTTAAACCTTAATGAACGTGTACTATCATCACATTAATGGTCCAATTTTCCGCTTACCCATAAGTGTAATTAAGGCTCGTTACTTTGCTTAACAAAACGCAAAAGGTTAAAGTTACCCGCCGACGGGTCAAAGTGGACTCAAGATAGCCCGGCCACCCTCTTTCCTATTTCAACGAACTAAATGGTCATACCTTAAATAAAACGTTCTCGAAAGGCTTAACACTTTTTTTAACCCGCTGATAGCATCTCTTGCACAAATAGCGGAACTAAAGCGTGAATACAGATATCCAATAAAGATAACGCAGGTTGGGTAGGTTCGAGCTTCTAAAGCCAAAGCTTTTATCCGGTGATCGTGAGCTTTCGGTCCAACGCTCGAGGATTTACAATACGACAATATAATGTGACCAATTTTGAAAACACGGCAAACCTTTTTTGTCATTAAATACGACTAACAAGCTATAATTTATTCAGCTCTGTTTTCAATTCATCGCCACAGTATAAAAGTGTCGTTAGATGATTGCCTTGTTAGTTTTATTGAAAGCATTTAAGAGAAAAAATAATATTGAAAATCTTTTTTTTTTTCATAAAAAAGCATTCGTTTTCAACGTTTTTGGAAAAAAATGTTGCATTCATATTTATTAATAAACATGATAAAGGCTTGAAGTTTTCTGTAGCCCCGTAATAAAACTTGTATCTTGGCTCGTCTTTAATGAATCATTGATCATCGTGAATCGTGATCAAGACAAGTAACTTCGTAAGTAAAACTTGTTTGCCATTCTAAAAATATCTGTTTTTACAGTACAGTTATAGCTTTTTTGTCGATCCTAATATTTCATATAATAGGTAGTCTAGATATTATCCACCTTCGTTTACCAGTCACTTAATAATTTTATACAGCTTCAAGCACATGTTTTCACTTCTGAAAGTATTTAATCAAAGTATCAAATCAAAGTGTCGGGAAATAAATACCTGGATTAATCTTACATCGATAATCAAGAATCTTGTAATATCAATTTAAATGTAACGCATCCAAGTATCTGATGGATGGAAAGGAAAAATGCTCGCGGTGATTAAAGAATTAAATAAATAGCTAACTGTCATCTGAGCCACGAGATACATGGTGTGAAACCACAATTATTATCAATGCATTGCATCACCCGGTGAACCTAGCTCAACGAAATTGTAAATCATAGTAGGTATGTCATATTTAATTTTACCTTATACATTGTATATTGCATCTCTCTTTTATAGTAGGCTTCGAGAACGCGAAATGCAGTCAAAACATAGAAGAAGAAAAATACGTGTATATAACATAGTGTTTTGTATGTATTTAAAACCAAGCTCACTCGACGCGTGAATGCTTTAAACCAGGGGTCGGCAGGCTTTCAATCGAGAAGTGTAGTTTTGTCAAATAAACAGGTCTCCCACAATTTCTCTGAATAACCTTTTTCAAATAAGATTCGTACAAGACTAAGCGATTTTTTCCATGCTTTTTTGATGTTTCTGATGCATTTCATTGTATTAAAAATAGTTTACCAAGAATATTAAAAAAATATATTTCCTAAAAAAGATCACGATAATATAACGAATCTGCTTTCGCCAGTGTCGCGATCAACAAAAGGTGACTTGAATGGAAAAAGTCTCTATCTTAAATCCATCAACATTTAAATCTTAACAAATCGTGTTATATAAAATAAAATTTAGGTTTCAGATTTGTATTGTACCACTTCCGCTTCCAGTGGCATATAGACCACAAATAAAAAAATGCCTATCGATTAAAAAGTAAAACTGTCCGTATTGGGATTCAAACCTGTGAGCACCACAACCAAAGCCAACGACGCTGACCACTTAACCATGCCTAAGATTTAAAAGATTCAAATAAAATAGTTTATAAATAGTTAAATAGTCGCTTAGAAAAATAGTATCAATATCTGCACCAAAAATTTTTATCAAAAATATTTAAAATTAAAAAATGTATAAATAGTTAGTTTAAGGATTTTTATTTATTTTTCCCGTTTTTTGTTTTCAAGATTATTGTTAATGAAAGGTTAACTTCCTGTTTCATTTTGTATCTAATTATAAAAATATGAGCGCTCAGATTACTAATATTATTTGAAAAATAATTATCAAAATCTGTTATATTTTACACTTGACTGTGTGTCTGTACTAATGTGGCGAATTTAATAGCTTTATCTAAAATTTACATATTTAGGTTAAAACGCCGTACGTTAATTCTGGCAATAAATATTTATGTGGGAGCTCAACAAAAATGACAATATCGAACCCAATTATGAAGCTGAAATTTTGCTCTGAAAGTGATGTACATATTTTATGCTTTCCAGCATCATCTTTTTTAAATCCAATTTGTCAACCGCACACCATAAAAATACTATAGCATGGGCTAAGCCACAAATATTAATAATACATTCTACAGGAGAAGTAAAATAAATAGAAAATTCAATAATAATGATTTTTACTTTTCTTTCTCAGTACACGATAAAGAAGCACAGTCAAATGACGCGAGTATTAAATGTAGTTAAATAAATCGGTACCGCAATATTGCACTTGAATAGTGGGAAAGCGTGAGTTTCATGAACAACAAGTCAGGAGTTTGCCTTTTATATTTTTTAATCATATCCAATCGCAATTTAAAACATGTGGATTCCTTAATGAGCCTTTCAATTTGAAGATGCTTTATGATAAGGTATTATTCAGTCGGAAAACCACTTTTTTGGGAAGACAAGAATAGAAAGACTAGGTTAGAAGTTGATATATTTTAAATCGTTTATTTTTTTTTTTTTTGGATATCAAATTTATGGAGCTTCAAGTACCAGGACGCGCCAGCGTCAAGGTTCTTCCAGTCTCCTTCATCGATAAAGATAAATCGTTTAACTTACGCCTTGCTTAAAGTATCGTATTGGAGTCGAATAAGATGGAGTGGAACATCAGTCATCATAAATATCCATACTGTTTTACAGAAATCTATAAAGCGGCTGAAATAGCAATGAATGAAAATGTTTATCTAGGCTCGAACGGCAAACCGCGCAGCCAAATAAGACAAATGAAAAAAATTAATAAGCATTCATATATGGATCTAGCTTTATTACCAAAAACATGCAATAAGGAATTCAATAAATTCTCACGCTTCAAAGCAGTAGCTGCTAACTGGTGGTCTGGGATAAAATATTGAACCCCTGAGTTATTGCATTAACGTTGTAGAAGCGTAGAATCTTTGAATGTTTTAAATTAAAAATACACAGCAACAAAATATAACATTAATTCATTTAATTATTAAAAGTTTTATTACTTTTTCTAAATAAAAATCTATTTTTATGATAATTAAATAAAATAATTTAATTTGTATATTTTCTAAATATAATAGATAGTTTTAGGGTGTTCACCGTCAATACTTGGTGGAAAGGCATTATATTCCTGTCCCGACCTTTCAAATAAAGTGGAATAAAGTACAAATGATTATTGTGTTTTTATTAATATAATAGATCAGGGGTTACCAACCCCGTGCCCGCGGGTGCCATGGCGCCCGCCAACTTATTTATCAAATCGTTTATTTCCTAGGATTTTGGATCTCTCAAATTCCTCGGTGAGTTAAAAAAAAACGAGTTTCGGAGATTTTTGGGGAAAAAATATAGTGATTTGAGGATTTCAAATTCTTCGGTGAGCTAAAATAAACGAGTCATGGTGATATTTTGGGGAAATCGTTAAATTCCTGGGTTTTAAATTTTTGAAAAAATGTGGTGCTCGCCGCCCTACCAATATTTTAGATTGCGCTCTAGGGTCTAAAAAGGTTGGTAACCTCTGTAAGTGTAGTAGTGAGCCGTGAGATTCAAAATTATGAATTTGTCGGTCCTCAGAGTGTGAAAGGTTCAAGACTGATGTTTTAACTGGATTTAAAATAATATTGTCCCTTTTCCAAATTTATGATAAGGAATAGTTTTGTTAGGGAAACAATAAAACAGTTATTTTTGCACAAATAGTTTATGACCTGTCAGAAAACAATAAAAAAATTCAGCTTGAATGCTTTCCAAAGAGACCAGTAAAAAAATCAATTTTCCCTCCCATCCAATAGTTCAATAGGTTTCTTTAACAACCGATAAGTTGGATGGTACAAAACGACAAAACGGTGTGGAAAGGGATGGGTGTAACGAGAGCAATTAGTTAACTACTAGTCTTGTTCTAACCCTATTCTTCTATCACTTCTCTCTTAAAAAGAACGGTTGAACAACTTAGTAACAAGCAGTTATTGTAGAAAAACACGTATGTTAAAATAAACTCTTCGTCAAAAGTCTACATATTTCAAATTGCATTAGCAGAATACGTACAAAACTGTTTAATAATAGCAATGCATTACTAAACAGTTTCACATGAATTAACTATCATTGTTCACAGATATTTTAATTTTCCACCATGCTTTTTGTTATGAGGAACGCAAGATTCTGAAAAACTTCACACCCGAAGTGAACTTGGCTACAAATAAAACGACATACATTGCAAAATAAAAAGTCGCTCAATCTTCGGGATGTTATTTTATTATTTTTTGGTCGATTCTGCCGAACAGAAGTGTGTATAATTTTAAGCTTCACTTTTACTGAATGTTACTTGATTTACAATTTATAAGCAAAACATATGTGCATTATATCTTTACGTCTCTCTACTCATTCTTGATGGGGTGGTACTCCATAATAGGTATATAAATACCTATTAGGCTTAGTAAATATTCTCCAGCATAAATTGTCTCCACATCTTAAACTAGCTTTACGTATACGAAACCACCAAAAGTAATTGACGTACTTTATCAAAACACTGTAAGGGCTTACTCTCTAGATCAGGGTTTCTCAACGGTGAGCCATGTGGCCCACCAGGGGGCCACAGCATGTTCTAAGGGGGCCACAGAGATTTATTTTTGTTTTGGGGAGCCACAACACAGCTTAGGGGGGCCACGGGCATTTATAAAACGATACAGGGAAGAGCATAATGGCGGACGTCGCGCAGCTTTTTTTTGTAAATTCGTAAATAAAATATACTAGCTGTAAGCCCGTTGACCTCAACGGGGGGATTTTTGTTGCATTTTTAAGAAGTCAGAAAATTACAAACCTATTTATTGAATAAGCCAGAAATTCTAAAAATAAAATAAATATATCTCGGGGCATATATCGACAGCATGCCCTGTAGTATTTAAATTGTAAATTATTTAATTTTTGGAATAATGTTGAGTTTGCTAACAATTATTTTTCCTATTAGCAGAAATATACCTCGTAAATTACCTAATTTTTGGAATAATGTTTAAGTTTGCTAACAACTATTTTTCGTAGTGACAGAAATTTCGTAAAATATTAAATCTTTGGAATAATGTTCACGTTTGCTAACAATCATTTTTCATGGTAGCATAAATCGACCTCGGCGCATATATCGACAGCCCTGCAGTTCTAAATTGTAAATTACTTAATTTTTGAAATAATGTTTAAGTTTGCTAATAATCATTTTTTCACATGCAAAATGGTATAAATTAATTGCACATTTTATCAAAACAAAATTATCAAAATGTTGACTGATTCTCCAAACAGAAATTGTTTTTTTTAAATATATATAATGATTTTTACTGAAGTTATTTTATAACACATTATGCTTTCGCCAACAACTAACTATACCACATATGTACCTAGATTAAAAACAAATCTTGAAATAATTGCGTCTTATATTTATTTTTTGAAAAACATTTTTCGCTAGTCAATCGGATTTTGTTATTTTGATAGCATTTATTTTCATACGATCAAGATGTAATGTGATTTAAAAAGAAAGTTTTCAAAAAAAAAAATTGTTATAAACCCAAAAAAAAGCGCTCTAGGCTAGATTCGAACCACTACCTTCAGGTTTTTAGCTTTTTTTACCTTTTCCAAAGCATATTCTCGTTTACTCGTTATTTAAAACAAAAGATACAAAATTATTAAATTATCGGGATAAATTCTAAATACCCTCTGTTAAAACGTAAAATATTTAATAGCCGTCAGCATACATATGACACACATGGAATATTTGTATTTAACTGTCGAAACTACATTATGTAAAATATTCCACATTCATTATTTGACAGGTGTTCCATTTTTGAATCTTGAATACAAACAATCGAAGTCAGTTTGTGAATCACAAATATCGTTCCATTTTCAAATGCTTGATTTATATAATGTATTTTATCGCTTCTGATATTTATGACGTTAGCTCAGTTGATAGAGAGCTCGACTGGTAATCCAGAGATCTGAGTTCGATCCACGAACGCGGCGTTTTTTTGTATGAGAAATTTCACTGATTTGATTTGTTTCGTCAAATAATAAACCAGTGTATTGGGAAAATATGTCTTTAGTATGAATAAAAATATTGCGTCAGCGGAGCTGGTGAGGAGGGTGGGGGAAGGGGCAGGGGGAGGGGAAATCGCGGACAATCATGCAATCATTCGGACATTATCGAGTATTAATATATAGATTACTGGTAATCTAGATTTGAAAATCTCGGAAGCGCTATAGAAAAAGGTGGGTTTTTTAAATTATAGTTTTCATGGGAAGAAAAAACAATTGTATGGGGGCCACAGAAAAATAAAGACACTCAAAGGGGGCCACGCTCTCAAAAAGGTTGAGAAACACTGCTCTAGATTACATCTTGAAAATTTTTCGTTACTATTACTATCCTAGAAAACAATTTATTCTTTCCATTTTTTTTTTTTAATTGTATATTTTTGTTCAACGAATTGTAGCGTTACTCCTTTTTGGTTAGGGTTTCCATGCGCCCAGCGAAATTTGACAAATCTTGTTACGATTTTTATAAATTGACAAATATCTTTTCAATATTTTAAAAATCGGTCTCGTTATGTCTTATAAACTATTATTAATTTAACGTTTTGTTTTGTTTTTTTATTGGGTTAAAAGCATATAAACCAATGAAATAATTGTATAATAATATTATAAAGGATGGTTTTAAAATTAAATAAAATAAACAAAATTCGTCCTACTGGCTATGGGATTAGCTTTATTACAAAGGTAATTATATGCTATCAGTATAGATTAGGGATTCCAATCCGGACATTCGAATATTCGATATTCGTATATATTCGGCCATTTTTCAACTATTCGATAGTATTCGTAATATTTTTTATCGAAATATGTTACAAAATCTACGAAAGATCACAACACAATTTCTCCACATTTAAAGAATAATTATGAATTAATAATGCAGTGGTAGTGGTGTTTTCACCTTCACTCAACTCGGGTGTTATTAATATCTTATCATAATACTTGAGTTTGACGAATCGGATTGAATTCGGGGCTATAAAAACCTTCAATGCCGTAAGTTGATTCATTAAAGAAATGCCGCTGGAGTAATCCTATGCAGCTGCAAATTTTAAATATTATATTACAATGGAACGATACTGAAATGTGTATTTATATGTTTTGTTTTTATCTAATACAAAAATTTGAAAATATTTATTCTTAAATTATTTTAAAATGTATATCAATGAACATAGAAACTTTGATCGTGCAACATCTCTTTTTGCGTGCAAGTTATTTAGTAAAAACTCAAAAATCAAGACCACTGTTTACTAGCAAAAACAGCCGGTTAATCCTTTTTTATAAAAATATGTTTTTTTAAATAATAGTTTGAAAAATATTCTGTATATGATATATTTGGATCAATTAATAAAAATAACAGAAAAGTTAGACGTGTTGTTTAAAACACTTCTCACAATAAAGCCAACGTCAACTGCTACTAAACGATTTTATATATTTATTTATTTTTAACAGCAGGAACAATTAAAAACTGAGTTAAAAACAAATTTAAAATATGAAACATTATTTTTAAAATATACATTTCTGAAATTTGAATAAATAACTTTTATTACAAATGAGCTCGTTATTAATGTAGGTACTATTTAATATAATATTTTAGTATAAACTAAAAACTATCCGGATATCCGAATACATCTGGATAGTTTCAATTTAACTATTCGATATTCGAACAGTTGATAATGACGAATAGTTGGAATCTCTAGTGTAGATGTTCGGCATATGCGGCTGGCTCGAAGAAAGCGCAATCTGCAAGTCCAATTTTCGACTATGTTTTGGAGCAGCTGAGGCCGTATGTCAGCAATAACGCGGCAAACGTTGGCTTCCAAGCAGTCTCTCGTCTCTAGTTTGTTAGTGTAGACTAGCTATTTCACATGTACACTACAAAAAAATATCCAAAAGTGTTAAATCACACGATCCTGGAGGTCAATTTATTAAATTAAAATAAAGATTACAAACAAAAAATCGATAATAGTAACCGAGTGAATAATGATAAACGTTCTTTTTTTAGGTTCGGTGATTCTACCGAACATTACTTTTCCGAACACGAACACTCCGAACAGGAATAGCCCGAACACGAACTCTCCGGCCAAGAATACCCCGACCACCGATTCTTTCGGACTCGGAATCTTCCGCACACAGAACCTTCCGGATATAGAATACTTCGCACACCGAATACTCCGAACATTTAAATATTTTTAATAGAAAAATCATTGTTTTATTGTAATGTGGAATGTTTTATGGCAATTATGCCAAATATTTTTCAAAATGAAAACAAGAAACGTATTTAATTTTCATGTATATAAGCAGTTTATAATTTTATTCGTATTTTGGCTTATTAGTTTTGAAAATTGTGTTGTATTATAATTGTGCTGATATTTTTGATTATATTAAATGGAAATACCATGCATATAAACATTTAAAATTGCAAATTGATATACACAGTACTTTAAACATAATTTTATTATCTTATTGATACACATATTATACATATTTTACATTCACTTGACAAATGCAAAAATGTGTATATCAAATTTTAAACATATTATGTGTTTATAAATTTTTTATTGCAATGACTTTAATAAATAATTTTAGCAATTATTATTATTGAAAAAAATGAAAGTATAGTTGAAGTTATTCTTAGATCTGTTTATTACTCTGTTTTTTGATGATTAATATTATATTCCCCCCTCCCACCCATCCTATCTTATGAACGGGGCGTATCGAGAGCGATTAGGTTACCACTAGTCCTGTCCAAGCCCTATCCTTCTATCCCTACTCTCTTTGGAAAAAGAGAGATTGGACAACTGAGTAACAAGCAGTTCTCGTTTAAACACTTATGTTGAGATAAACTGATGGCCATAGACTAGTATACTTAGGACTGTGACTTTTTCTTTTAATTTGCAATACTTCTTTGTGAATTAATGTTATACAATGACAAATGTAGGTATTATAGCTTTAAGATAGATTTTTCGTGTTATTTTTTTTTAACTTTATAAAGCATCAAAAAAAATAGTTTAATGTAGTGGTTTGGTATTCAATATAAGTTTTTATTTCAGAATTAAAGTCAATTAATGTTAATGTTGAGAGTTTTAATACATGTTTTGATGTTATAAAAACGTCGTAATCTCATGACAGTAGTGCTTTTAAAAAATAGTTTATTCTTAAATAGAAACTCGTGAGTTTCTATTTAAGAATAAACTAAAAATTGTCAAGTGAATGTAAAATATGTATAATATGTGTATCAATAAGATAATACAATTATGTTTAAAGTACTGTGTATATCAATTTGCAATTTTAAATGTTTATATGCATGGTATTTCCTTTTAATATAATCAAAAATATCAGCACAATTATAATACAACACAATTTTCAAAACTAATAAGCCAAAATACGAATAAAATTATAAACTGCTTATATACATGAAAATTAAATACGTTTCTTGTTTTCATTTTGAAAAATATTTGGCATAATTGCCATAAAACATTCCACATTACAATAAAACAATGATTTTTCTATTAAAAATATTTAAATGTTCGGAGTATTCGGTGTGCGAGGTATTCTATATCCGGAAGGTTCTGTGTGCGGAAGATTCCGAGTCCGAAAGAATCGGTGGTCGGGGTATTCTTGGCCGGAGAGTTCGTGTTCGGGCTATTCCTGTTCGGAGTGTTCGTGTTCGGAAAAGTAATGTTCGGTAGAATCCGTTCACCCTTTTTTTATCAATACAAACACAAAAATAATATAAATTATCTATAAAATTATATTTATTACATTGAAATGTTCACAACAATTAATAGCAGAAGATATTTTCTATGGAGTCTGCGGTATTCCACTTGTGTTACAAAACGGGATAGGTGTTTCGACTCTTTGAGAAGCATCATCAGTCGCATTGTCGTAATGTTTATAAATAAACTAAAATTTAATTAAATTCTCAAGTTATAAATGACGTAATAAACATCTGGGTTTTGTATTTTTCTACTGGACGCAGGGAGAGGAGACATATAATTCTATTTGATGTCATGTATTTTTTATTGTTTTTTGAAATGTATTAAAATGTAAAAAGATAGTTTGTTTTAGGTAATGCATTTTTTCACTATAGCGCTATATTTTTTACACACTATTGCGCAAAAAGAGATTCAGTGGAATATTTGAATTGAATTGAAAAGAATGATGTATGTATGTATATAACATAATTATGTTTCATATGTATGTTTTACTTCTCATCGTACAAGTAAACGAGACTGAATATATGTATTGCACACTGTGAACTCAACCAAAGTATCATTAAACTAAAAGCTTCTCCAATAAATCCAGAGTATAATATGTCGCAATTCTAGACTAGATTTATACAGGACAACTTATCAAATATATAATATCAATAGACTATATTGCAGTTGAATCGGTTCATTTGACATAATATCGATATACCAATATAAATCAAAGTTGTATATAAGTGACAACATTGAGAAATTAATATATTTAAAACTGAATTTGCTGTTAATTAAATTAACAATGAAGTATTAACAACAAATATAGCATTTTATTTCAAAACTATTTTTAAAAATATGTCCATTAAAAAAAGACAATTGTGGGGATAAAATACGAAATTTAGTATTTCCAAAATGAGTGATATGGAGTTAGGTATTCATAACGGTAATTCAACCCTAATGAATCGACGGGTATTATTAGTTGTACGATAAAATGTTTAGAACACCGTCGTTTTTCAACTTGAAAACCGTATCATCTACATTTTCTTGCAAAACGCACTATTTCCATGTTACGACAAAATGCACTATTTCCAATAGAAATTTGAGCGGAGCAACATTTTTTTTTTTTGCAAAACGCATTATTTGTATTGAGCTGTCAAATGTTGGCAAATTTGACTGTATTTTTTAAACATTGTGGTCTGCTCTGAAGACAGTAAAGGAAAGGACAATAGTTTTGTTTATTCTTGACAAAAAACTAAATCAGGAAGAGGACCAAACTAAGGACCGAATCAAAATGGATCAGACGTGCGCGGAAATGAGACTTGTTTTTCGGCTTACTTGAGAAATTTGACAGTCGCATTCATCATTCATATTGGTCATAAATATTTCTGCGAACGTTTAGGGATGACTTGTAATTGAATGCTTAGGGATGAATTGCAATGATATTTGAATTTTACCCAACTATCAGTCACGCAGCTAGAGCCGAGTCGAAAAAAATACTTACACAGACGCATTGATTGCAAATCGTCTCTTTTTTTTCCATGTCCGCTCCCAATACGGAGCATATGGACTTCTAATGGAGTTTATCTCAACAGAAATGTTTCTACGAAAACTGCTTGTTACTCAGTTGCTCAACCTCTCTTTTTCCAAAGAGAGTAGGAATATAAGGAAAAGGCTAGGACAGGACTAGTTAGGTTAGCTAATCGCTCTCGCTACACCCCGTTTATAGGATAGGATGGGTGGGAGGGGGGAATTCAAGACATCACATACATCCATGCCTTTGAACAGAAATTCATAAATCGATTGAAAAATCAATTTATAAAACTGTCCGTACTGGGATTCGAACTCGTGCCCTCCGTAGCGGTAGCCAACGATGTTGACCACTCGACCACACAGGCGGCAATCGTCTCTTTGCTTATGGTAAAATAATATTATTTTTCTTATTTTGTTGAAAAATAATATCTTTTGTATTTTTTTCCATTTTTTACTAACTTGTTTTCCTAAATATATTTTCTTATATTGTTTGAAAAAAAAGAAAAGAAAATAAGTTTATTTTCTGTACACATAGTACACATAGTTCCAGGAAATAGTGCGTTTTGAAAAAAATACATTAAAATGATTAATTTAAAATACTTTTTACCAAGTTTATGAAGTAGGTCAATGATTTCAAAATAATTTATTGTAGGATTTTTAATTAATTCAATCATAATATTATGTTTGTGTTGTTCGCTATAGTTTTTTGCCTCTACTGAAAAGTTTGATTTTTGGAAATAGTGCATTTTAGTATTTTGCATTATAACCCCACAATTACTAAATACAAAAACAATACATCAGACTTTCGTTAAATGGTTGATGATTGTTTGTGGAATATCGTTAAAATAGCGACTTTAATGTTGACGTTACTGAGCAACAAGTGCTAAAATAGTCAGTCACAAAATGATGCCAAACATATAACTTTGTAATAATATTTTTTTTATTTCAAAAAGGAAATTTAATATCGTTGTTTTGGTAAATTACATCATACATGAAATGTATCACCTGATACTTTACGTTGTTATCAAAGCATACCGTTTTATTTAAGGAATTTTACATCTACTGATGTACAAAAATACTATCGTTCGGTAAAAACATTCGCTGACTCAATACAAACAAAAGTTCAAAGTACGGTTTTACAAAAAACGTCAAAGGGTATATTTTTTACAAGACAAAGGAAAAACAATCGTTTTTATTCCTCTATATGCTAGCGTTGATTCCAAAGAGTATTTTCTAGATAATCAAATGGCAGCTTATACAGAAACCTTTTCAAAACTTACTTTGTATCAGGTCTTTTTCTAATATCTTTTAGAGTTTTTATCTTTGATTGTGAGTAACTATTGGTATTTTATATGAGCTGAATTATCTGCAGCTTAAAAGTTAGTTTCAATTTTATTTTTTAAAGATATTTTACTATTTAGCTGTCGATTTATTTTCAAGGCCATGACAACGATAAATATTCATTTAAAATAGTAAAATTTAATTCATTAGATTTTTGAATTAATACGTTTTTTTTCTACGGTTTTTGATAAATATTCGATAAAAAATATTTTTTAGTTTTATTCCCTCTTGATAGCAGTTTATATATAGTACAGAATAAGTTAGTCAATAAAAACCTTTCAAAATCCAAAGAAATAAATTTTATTTTATTACACAATATTTAAGAAGGCAATGAAAAAAATATCGTCAATCGATGTCTTTGTGATAAAAAAAACGTCAGTTTTTCAATTACCTTTAAATAAATAATAATTTTAATATTTCTTGCTAAGCATCATATGATATATTTTGACTTACACAGTCAATATAATTCATTTTAAAATTATTCTCTTCCAGGACTACTTTATGTTAAAAATATAAATAAAATACAATTCCATCATTAATCAGGGCCAATGAAAGCAAGAAATCTGATATCATTGTTATAAAAATGAAAACAGAAGTTTTGTCGCTATCATACGGGTTTCGATTTAATGTGATATAAAACCTTTTTTATATTGATAGTATTTATTTCTAGTAAAAAATCGAGCACTCGTTGTATGATATTGTGTATCTTATAGATGTGTTTATAGTATTGTTATTACGATAACTTCGACACTTTTTATTGATAACTTTTTAAGTTCACTTTATGTTTAACCCTTAACCAGGCTGGGAGATTTATACTTTCCCAGACGATTTTTTTTGATTTCTAATAAACCATGGGTTTTAAAACATCCAATCATGTAATTTTGTCAAGCAGATATATTGTCTATTGTTTGTGTCCACAGCTAGCGCTACTCACCAACGGGTTTTTATTTGACACATTTCAAAAGTTAACTGTTTTCGTGCATTTTGCAATAGCTTGCATCATATGTGTAGATATTGAGTTTTTATTTTACTTTTATTATAAAATGAATACATATGTGTGCTACGTTTCGTACAAAGTTTATTCAAAATATGTGAGTAAATATATAACCCCTTGCCTGACAAGAACACTAGGGCATCCAATCCTGGAGCCTTTTTCCAATCCCGGGATTTCGGGATTAAATAATTTTCAATCGCGGAATCTCGGGATCAGGATTAGCTCACCGAGGAATTTGAAATCCTCCTTTACTTTTTCCTCGGATAATCTTCAAACCTCTTTTTTTTTAGCTCCCGGAGGAATTCGAAATCCTTTATTTGGTATACTTTTTCCCCAGATTATCTCCGAGAATCGTTTTACTTCTTTTTTTAGCTCGCCGAGAAACTAGAAATCCTTGATTTGATATACTTTTTACCCAGATTATCTACGGATGTCGTTTTTTTTAGCTCACCGAGGAATTTGAAGTTCTCGATTTTCCATACTTTTTCCAAAGCTGATCACCAAAAGTCGATTTTCTTTCCAAAATCTTATCAATTTTCAGTATTTGCTCAAGATTTTTTAATCCCGAAATCCCGGGAACACGACCATGTCAGTCTCGGGATTTTGGGATCAGAAAATTGGACGGGATCCCGGCTTCCGGGATTGGTTGTCCTAAAGAACGCGATATTATTGAATTGTGGAATGTTACATATATGCCCTGTGCCTGTTGGCGTATTTTACCAGTGAATTCATTATTTTAATGTTATTATTATTTCATGTCTTACAAAATACAAAGTGACCTTTAGAAATATTTACTTCACTGGCCATATACGAATACACTCAAAATATTGGATAGATTTGGTCTTCATACTCGATTGGGAGAAAATCTAAGAAGACAAATTGGTTCCAGCTATTCTGGTTTCTTTTTGAAGGGGCCTTTATCAATTTCTACATTTTATATATTCAAAATCACTGTTTTTGACATTGCACCCATCAAAATTTCTGACTACGACTACTTCGAGGACTTTTTTTCCTCCGGACAAAGACCTGCTGCGATCTTCAAGAAAAAGAAATGTGGTTTTGGGTTCCTGATAAAGTTCGACTTGTAAACGTCGAGGATCATGTGCCAGCTTTGTCAAATTATGAAAGATGCCGATTTTGCAGTACAAGAGAGGCTGCAAAATTTGCAATGTACTTAATCCATGTTGAGAAAATTTTTACAAACCACAACCTTCGAGTTCCAACCGATTTTCAATTTATTTTTATAATTTTATTTTTTCATACTTTTTTTCAAAATGTATGCATGCAAGAAAATTTTCCTATGTGGGTGGGCACAGGGAATATATTTTCAATCTGCTTATATCCATGTTGAGAGAATTTCTAAAAACCACAACCTTTGAGTTACAACCGATTTTCAATTTATTTTTAAAGTTACTTTTTTGTAAACGAGCATAGGGATAATTGTTTTCCACTAGAAAATTTTCCTATGTGGGCATAGGGAATATATTTCCCTCACATTGTTTACAATAAAAATCATTACAATCATTTTAGAAAAACTTGTTCTATGTTTCATTTATAATCCTTTCATAAGTACAAATCACTAACTGGAATCACTTTGTTATTTCCAGTTTCTCGTGGCCTAACCTGTTAAGGGTTAACTTATAAATACAATAGTTTCATCGCAATTTTTTATACATAAGTAAGCAAACCGTCTATCTTCTAATACTTAATTAAATACGATTTAACATTTAAAATATCTTTCGTTAGTTCACAAAAACCATCTTATCTATGCTTATTTCTAATCGGTTCATTTTTTTAATTACCAATCTGCAATAGAACAGGGCCAGCAATCAAAAATAGTTATTTAAATCCAAAATAAATCCACTTTTAAACATTCAACGTGATAAACGAATTTGCTACGTTAGTCTTTCTTATTATCTTTCACACAAAGACTATTTCGATACCAATATTTGTCCATTCTTGCTTCTATATTCATTTAAATAACCCTAACTAAATGAACATGCGGGTTAGTACCCGCATTCGAGGCTTAGTTTCTTTTGCCATTACCCTAAACATAAAAATGAGCTTTTGGGCAACAAAGGGAAGTAAATGTTGTACAACAAATAATTTATTTGTTGATGTGTTGTACATATTAAACTTGAAAAGATCACTTTTGGTCTTTTATAAGCAAAACAAAGTCGGTTAAACAGATATTTTTTTTAAATTCAAATTACATTTTCTTTTTGAATAAACATATACATGCTTTTCTTCAATAAGTATTTTCCAATTCTGTTGCTTGGCAATATTCATAATCTATCTCTGTTATATCTGAACCAGAAAATTACTTTGATTTTGTAAATTAAAATAATTAGTTTTAATTTCTCTCGAACACTACAAGTTCTGAGTTAAGAGGCCAAAAAAGTTATCAACGATAAAAAAAAAATGTATAACAAAAAAAATTGATATTGTTGACCTTTTGATAATGAAGTTCTACCAGGTAAATCGTAATTCAATCGCTACTTAGGATTAAGTTACTACTGATACTTTATAAGTACGGTGCAAAAGAGATTTAATTAAAAGCGACAGTTTTTAATTATTCAAGCCCTAAATTCCGATAAAATACGATGTCAATTTAATGAACGTTTTTAAAAACTCTTCTTAACATGTTCGTTGAGCGAATATATGTGATTTCAACAAATTGATCTAACATTAATGTATTTTGGTGTAAAGTAAATCATTTTTGAATGGGTTCGGAAATTACTTCAAGTCGATAGAAAAATGTGTCACGGGATTTTTTTATTAGCTTACGCTATCGTGAGTATTCGTTTAGTACAAAACTTTCCCTACCGTTTTCGTTTATAGCGAATAGCTGTGTGTAATTTGTTCTATTCCCGCATGAGGAGAGAGAAAATAAAAAGTCCTACCCGTCCGAAGTAGAGGAAGTTTGATATTTATTGTTTCGTATTTATATTAATGCGAAAGAGTTTCGCAGGAGGAATGTTAAAAGCGTATTTTGTATCGTATATTTCTGGAAAGGGTCTAACTCGTTTGTTTTGATAAACACAATGCTTTCCAAAACATTAATTCATTACGAATTATTGGGCTAATATTGACGACAATTTATTTTTTATAATTTTAACAACTGAATCACCGGGTGACAATTCACAAAAAAACGATAATCTTTCAAAAATGTTCACGATATTCAACCCGACTCAGATTATTGTATGAAATTTGACTTTTTTGTTTCATAAATATATGATACTATTTATTGCGTTGGATTCAGATAACAAAAAAAAAATTTCAAGTCATCGAGTATAACAAGCCATCAAAGACGAAGAGGACATGAAAAACTTGTACGATTTCCTTTTTTTTGATAATGAAACATAGCCGAAAAGTTTCCAAGAGTTTGTTTCCAAGAAAAAGACAATAATCGTTACGCTGGAAAAAAAATACCTACTCCGACCCTTTGTACAAACTAACCATTAATGTGGCTGAGAGAGCGGATTTAAACTCTAAGTATCCGATAGGGGTTGGGTAAAAATGTTGAGGATACGTTTCAGAGATACCCTGAACAAAAACTAAGTGTTAAAATCGTTTCGCTTATATTTTATGAGATTTGTGGACATTATAAAAGTTTTTTTATTTTATGTCATCTCAATATCAATAAATTTTACTTATAATTGCAATGAAAATATATTTTTTTATTATTTTTTAGAATCAATCTCAAATATGTTGTTTTAATCAAACTAAATGTCTTATAAAACTGATAAACAAGCAGCATTTTTGGTCATTTCAATTTTCCTGGAATTTACATAAACAAAAATAGCACTAAGCGAGCATAGTTATGAAATTCAACTAGAAACCATAACTAAAAGTTTGTGAGATTTCATCAAACATCGTGAAAAAATAATTTATAAAATTTCTGAAAATAGTCGATACTACGATTACTTTTCCGTCAAATAGCAGCAAAATAGATTACTTTACCTGATAATTCAAAAGTAAATTTAAATTTTAAATTACCTTATAAATTATTTCGATATATAATTTTAAAAAAAGGACGATAAAATTTAGAATATGTAAAAGTTCTCTTTATAGTTTTTACTCTTCTTTCAATTATTTTTTTTTTAAATCAAATCAGGTATTTCTGATGACTTAATAATTTTAACTATAATTGCAGTAAATGTTTTATTAATATGTATATCTTAAATATACTGCTGTAATTATATAATATGTATTATTACCTTCTCTTTTCCACAAATAGCGACTGCCTAGAAGATTAGAAGGCCCCAGGTCCACCAACTGCTAAACTTTATTTCAATGAAAAATATCAATATTCTTAGTTCTACTGAATTTTTGTGCTACACTTTAATACAATAGAGATTATAGGAAGTCGAGTCAATAAATCGTTGTTAATCTCGCCTAACTTCGAAAAAAATGATGTTAAAATTACATGATGAAAAATTATGTTAAATCAGTTTTACGGTGTTCACTGAAAATTTGCTGAAAAGTGGAAATCCATTAAAAAAAACTCTTAGTTAATAGTTATACATTATTTATGTTAGTCTATGACTGGTTTTACTCAATAAGTTTTAATAATTAAGTTTACATTTGAATCCATTGAACAGATGCCGAAAGGCGAAACCCGGGTCGTTAGTGACAAAACTTGTGTGAAATTAGAACGGTTCAAATTCCACAAAGCACCTTCAGTCGAAATCTTAAATTAATTAAGTTTACGTTGAATGACTTCATATTATTGTATCTGACAAATTATGCTTATGTTTATCCAAAATGTCGCTGGAATTTCAGAAAAATTTTCACAATGTTTTCAATTATTGTTTGTATAAATACATTTTTTTGCTTTTGTACATTTAACCCTCGAAAAATTCAAGTACGTCGAATGACTGACCCTTTCATGTTATAGGCTTGTCTATTTGAGGGGTGCAATACATTTCAATACATAACATTAAGGAAGAGGGTAATAAAATGTTATGTGAAAATTACACAATCCTACTGTCTAGCCCAGTGTCTGCCAAACTGTGTGCCGCGGTGCAAGAAGCCTTAATATTTTGACTTACACTTATTCATTTAAATTTTCTTCAATTTTAAATAAATTTAGCATCTACACATTCAAACAAATATTTGTCACGTTCAACGCTACACAATTTCCTTTTTTAAAGCATTTTTATTTGGTGTGCCGCGGTATTAGTCCTATTCACCAGTGTGCCGTGAGTAAAGAAGTTTAGCAGACACTGGTCTAGACAAAGATGAGCTTTAAAGGGGTGGTGTTAGAATAATTGTCACTCCAACAGACGAAACGGATTTAAAAGTCGTGCATCCTTATCCCAAAAAAGATGAAAAGACACCTTCATTTCAAAATTTCATTCATAATAAAAGCTGCAACAATTATTATATCGGCGAAAAAAGCTTAAAAATATTTTTATTGAATAGTTTTGATTAAAATATTTATAATAAGAAATATTTTTGATAATATTTTAGTATGATAGAGCAGTGTTCGGCAAAGTGTGTTCCGCAGAGAAATCTGACACTATTTTATGAACTTAGTGCATTTTTAGTTTCATTTGATCACTTTTATTTCAATATTTAATACTAACCTCAAATGACCAGTTCGTGGTCCGATGGATTAAAATTGTGAATTTAGTAGTCCGTGAGCCCAAAAAGTTTTCCGACCGCTGTGATAGAGGACTTGCGCATAAACTCTTAAGATCTAGCTCATTTAAATAAGATAAATTAAATAGTAATGTTTTTGTTGTCGTTCTTGATAAAACAGATTAACCAACGAAGGTTAATTTGTTAATATGTTGAGAGAAACAGTTTGTGATTGTTCAAGCCAGTTGAAATGTAAAAATATTGTTGTTATATACTATTTATATGATACTAGCTGTAATAATAATGCGTCTCCCTGCGCCTGTTTACATACTACAAATTACAGATATGTAAATATATTTTTAAAAAATGTTATGTTTTTTCATTAATTATAATTGACTCTTGATAAACAGTCTATGAAATATGATGCAATAACAATATGGTATATCAATATTACCAGTTCTTTTACGTTATACAACATTCGGGTTCCCGGTAAATTGCTCAAATGGAAATTGCTCGAATAACAAGATAATCAATTTGTTTCCGTTTATTCTGTCTTAGCCCTAGTCTTCTATGTGTTCTGGAAATATATAGAAACAGTTTGAGTTACTAGTTAATAAGCAGTTCTCGTAGAAACACTTCTTGTTGAGATAAACTCCATTAAAAGATTATATGTTCCGCATTTGGAGCGAACACGGTTAAAATAAATACTTACGAAAATTATTTATATATTTCACTCTCTAAACAAGTGTCGCACAAAATAAAAATGAAATTCGTAGAAAAAGTCGTGAAAAATCTTTTAAATAACCAAGCAATTCGAATAATTTGTAATTCGAGCAGTTTCCATTCGAGCAATTTACCGGCTACCCAACATTCGTCTGGTCCTATGACGCAGCGGTTAGCGGTGTGGGCTTCCGTACTGGAGCTCACGGGTTCGAGTCCCAGTGCAAAAAGATTTTTTTCGATCGAAGGCATGGGTGTTTGTGATTAAAATTCCTTCCACCTTTCTAATCCTTTAATAACGGGCGTAGAGACTTTTATAACGACTATTAAGCCACATACTTCATCTCGCTACTTTTGCAACCAATGCAGTTTCAATTAGTGTTTACTTAAACTTTTTTTAAACAATGAAAAAATTAAGGTTTTTATATTTGAAACCAGGTTAAAAAAAAACCGACTTTTGACTATCGAAAATGTATTTAAATAAAATATGGAGCGTAGTAAAAACTCATAAATCTATTAACGAATCAATTTTATGTCGAACTTTAACTAAAGCTCTGTGCGTTCGCACTTTAACTTTTCCGGTTCTAAACTCAAGAAATGCGACCACACTACCCACATTTTCTTAAATGTCTATTTTAATATGGGTGACACACTTCTTATAATTAAGGTTTTCTTATATCATAGTTTTTTGGACCTTTTGTAGTTTATATAAATACGTGATAACGCGAAAACACGATAAGCGCCCGCGATAAGCGATCGTTCGTAAGATAGCTGGGCTAAACTCCTCAGTTGCAATTTCATATGTGTGCTGGGATGACGTCTTTTTTACGCGCGACTTAAAATATGATGATTTATTGAAAAACCACGAATTTTTATTTTAAAAAATGTATGAGGAATGATGCAGAGAGATATTTTAAAGCCCTTAGACTATTTTGTTTTTGAAATTCATAAGAATAAGGCCAATAATGAGGAAACCACTGGGGTCCCTAAACGACCCCCATCGGATGAGAAGTATTTTTCTAGTCTCCGAGCCGCGAGAGTTAAAGATCAGTTTTTGTTTTAACTTATTATGTAACGAAAAATATAAGTCTACTTAGTGTTTTAAAATCAAACTGTTAAGGTGTTTCATGGATAAAAAAAATGTATTTGTGAATGGAAAATATTTTTTGTAATAAATGTTAGTATTCTATATAATACCATTCATATAAAATTTTACACTTTTTTCTTTCAAACTATCAATGTTTAATCTCACAAGCATTCAAAACAAACGAAACGTACGGTGCGGTCCGGAAGGATACGTGCGTGAAATGTGTTGAAAATGATATAGCGTCTCAATATTTCAAAATGTACCCTTCACGGGTTTTCCCCGGCTGGAAATTAACCAGACAAAACGTAGCACACCGTCACTGTGGGCAAATGCTCATATTTAAAATAAATTAGATTTCATATTTACGTATATATTATTCACACATATGCAAAATAAAACAAGTGTGTTAAATGAACCAATTCTCAACATGTTTTATCCACAATAAATATATATTATTATAATAGGGGAAAAATATCAACATATTTTAGTTCTACAGTTTTTTTTATATTTTATGCGTTGATAGCTATTTCGGCTTTCGCCATCGTCAGAATTATGCTTAAACGTAAATTTTGTTTAGCTATATATACTGGCTTCGAAGAGATACACAATGCATCATATTGTTCACTCTAACCTACTTATTCAAATTTTAATTACAATATCGCACTTATGAAATGTGACTAGTGTTTCAAAGAACGATAAGCAATCTGGGGTTTTTAAAAACATTAATTAGGATAATTTAAACTGATATTTATTATTATTTTAACAACGGTGATGGATTAATAATGGTTTGTCTTGATCTTAAATGAACAAACCGTTATTAATTCATCACCGTTGTTAAAACCCCTACTGTAATTAATAATAAATATCAATATATTTTTTTCTAATTTTCCTTAAAAAATCCCATATTGCTTATTGTTTATCGAAACACTAAACCCATAGTTAATAAATTTAATGTAGTATTATTAATAATATATATCAGTTTAAATTATCCTTATTAAAGTTTTTAAAAACCCCAGACTGCTTATCGTTCTTTGAAACACTAAAATCACATTTGATAAGTGTAATATTGTAATTATAATTTTAATTAGTATGTTAGAGTGAATAATATGATGCATTGTGTATCTCTTCGTAGCCAGTATAAATAGCTGAGTAAAATTTACGTTTAAGCATAGTTCTGACGATGGCGAAAGTCGAAATAGCTATCAACGCATAAAATATTAAAAAAACTGTAGAACTGAAATACGTTGATATTGTTACCCTATTAAAATGGAGTTCTACCAAGTAAATGCCAAATCAATAAATATATTATTATATTATATTGTAAGACATATTATTTATTTCCGAAGGTGTAAATATTTGATGATTTATTTAACACTTTTATTTTTTTTCTGTGCTTAAATTGACATTTGCTTATTAGAACTCCATAGAAAAATGAAAAAGAAATAAGCGATTCGTTCTTCAAAAAGTAGTAAAATAATTTATTTTACCTCAGTATAGAGTTTTTATCGATGTGTGTTAATCAGTTAGCAATGAAACTCGGATTTTATATGAAAAGTGTTATCAAAGACGACGTGGCCGAGTGATTTACTAGAATTAAAAATTCTGTAAAATTATAACATTTAAATATTCGATTTGAGATTGGGAGCTGAGGAATACAAGCATATTTATTTTTTGTGAAAAATATTTACAAAAAAATGTATTTAAAGCATAAGTTTTTATGGAAAAACTACTTTGGTAACTTGTATGTTGTTACCAGCTAATTTTTTTTTATGGAAAAAAACTTTAAAGATAAACGACAATAATATGTTATATTTGTTTACCAATTTTAAAAATTGATCAGGACCAAATTGCTAGTAAAAAGTTTTGCTGACTTTCAATGGATCGATAACTTAATTTTATGAATAGTCTTTCAAGATTTATTTTCTCGATAAAAATGCACTGAACTTGTATAGCCACTAGACAACTATGCGTTTGTCTACATTTAATTTTAAATGAAAGTTTTTTAAATACGGATTGCTATGAGAATTATTTCATTACATAACTGGGTCAAATTGTGTTAAATCTAAAAATCGCTTCTCACACATGATACATATTTAAAATCATTGAAAAGTCGGTATTAATTGCTTGTAAATTTTAAAATGAAGTTATATTCAATCAAATAGCAACGTTCCTATGTTACCAATCCGAATAAAATGTATCAAAGCAAGTTTAGAAAGCTTTTAGCAGAATCAGGTCGCCATATCGATGTTGAACCTTCACGTACTAGTGCAAACTACAACTACTGCATGGTCAAGTAATAAATGTAATGTATTTTTATTTCTCATTTATTGTAGTGAGTAGAATATTTAATGGATAATCAAATAACTTTACTGTGATAACCTGGCAAACTCTGATTATTATCTTCATTTAAATCCATACCCGCTCCCAAGATGGAGCATATAGCCCCATAATGGAGGTATTTCAACAGAAATTGAAAGAAGAAGAAAATAAGTTCTGTCTTCTTCTTATCTGGCGCTACTAAGCAATTTAATTTCCTTCACTCGGCTCACCACCAATAGCGACTCTTAAATTTGACACAACTTAGAACACCCCATCTATCTAGTGAAGTCACCGTCTTCTGCTAGGGTTTGAACGTGCAAAGTGTTTAATTAACTGCTTTTATCAGGGTTATGTAGTTAGAGTCGAAGTCTGAATCGGCAGTCGTGGAATTGGGTATCTTTCCGGTCGCGGAGTTGGAAACATCGGTGAAAAATAATTTAAATATATTGAATAAATATTATTCTATTCATCATATTAATTATTAAATGTACTACATTTTATGACGTATTCATATATCTAACGGATTTTTTTGAAATAATCAATTTGAAGTCGGAGTCGGTTTGTAATTCAAATTAAATAAAAATGAATAAAGTTTCCCTGGAACATTTCTTGGCTTGTGTCGAGTGGCGAACGTCATAAGTTTCAATTGCATTGTTCACGGACTAAGATCTACTGAATATTTTATAAGTTAATTTCTCAATTGATTTATGGATCAAAGGTATGAACTACTGTGATGTCTAAATTCTCTCCCACCTATCTGATTCTAAAAATGATAAGCAATGAACTTGATAAACACACAGTTAATACTATTTTAGTAATATTTGAGGGTTATGGAAACAAATATGGCAGTCTCCATGTTTTTTTTTAAATGAGTTATATATGTCATCGTGTACAGCTGGCAATTCTGCAAATATAAATTTTTGAAGAATTTGAAAATTAAGAGTTTGTAATAAAGGCGGTAACAGTATCTATTACTTCGTATAGTAAACACGGCAGTTACTAAAATTACTTCAAAAAACAGTGCAAATTCATACTAAATTAACACAAAATAATATCAATAAGAATATTTATTATTAATTTTTAAACGTTTTATTTATGTATAAAAGAAAAAACGTTTTATTTGATTGAACATATTAAAATGATGAAAACTACCGTCTTTGTTTCCCTATCGCTCATTTTTGCCACTCCCAAAAAGGGATATTTAGCGACTAAATAATATTACGTTATCTAAGAATAGCTTTTCTTAATCTACAGTATGCTTTACATCAAAATGTACATAAAATAAAAAAAAGTTTAACAATATTTTTAAGCCAGTATTATTCTATTGAGTATCATCATATTATCAGATGCATTTTGAGCTTATCCTTAAAGACTGGTGCAGCTTTACAGAAAATAAACAGCAACAACTGCTTCCAGCAAAGCAGATAGAGTCGCATATAAAACATTCAAATAAAAAGCTCTAGCCTTTGTGGGCGGTAGTCTTTGGTATCTTTCAAAATAGATGATGCTTTGAACGATGTTTTTTTAATACCATTCAAAAACGGATAATTTTCAATCTGAAACCATAAAATATAACCATTTGTTACCGTGTCCGCTCCCAGTGTGGATCATGTGGACTCTTAATAGAGTTTATTTTACCATAGTTTTTCACCCACTCTTTTTTCAAAAGAAAATCTCTTTAGCTGTGCCTAGTTATTAGAGAATCAAAAATGGTGGGAGGGAATTTTTTAGACATCGCAAACACCCATGCTTTCGAAAAGAAATTTCGATAAATCGATCGACAAAACGCTGCTCGATTTGGGACTCGAACCCGTGAGATCCGGCACGGAAACCCACACTGCTAACCACTGCGCCATAGTACCTGGCATATTTATATATAAATAAATTTATTTTTGTCAATATTAAAAGTTATTGATGGTGATATCAATTGTTTTAAATTCGGTAGTTTTTTAATAAATTAATGATAATTTTCTCATGTGTACACCTACAAATATATATTTAATTTATAACGTTTCTTTAGCAGGCAATTTCCTGCACACGTTTACGTAATTGTAGCAATTTGCCGATGTACATAACAGTGGTGACAGACTCTTGTATTATCTCCACCAAATTGTATTCAATTAATTGGTATGCCAGAAAATTCCTGGCAGAATATTTAAACATACAAATAGCAACAAGTATTACATAAATATACAGGAAATAAGCTGCAGCAGTTGATATAGATGTGTTAAAAATTAAATACATATGATTAGAGAAAATTACTTTATTGAAAAGTACCCAATAGTTTGTTTTAGTTTTTAAAAGAATTAATTTGATTCAAAAAATATGTAATTAGGAATAAAAAATATTCATTTTTTTACAAAGTGAAAAACCTCTATAAAAACATTGTTCAAATGATATGAATTACTAGTTCAAAAAACATTGTTTAACAAGGTGATTTATGTATGATATTTGTTTTTTCTTGATTTTCGTTTTATATTAAGTCAACCCTTTTTATCTTACGATCTAGTAGTGGGCGACCCACTGGTTGGTAACCCAGATACTAGGTGCTTATTTTCTAGTTGGTTTGGCAGTGCAAATCGCTGAAGTTATTTTCTGGCTTTCCGTGAGACCGCTACCAATGTGGAAGTCAAAAGTCTGAATGATATTTACCAAAGGAAATGAGATGCCAAAGCAAAAGCCGCTTTGATTGACGACGCCAACCGGGCGAGGAAAATTGCCGTCGAGACGCCAATCTTAGTTGACAAATACCGCCTTTTTTCGACCGCATCTTGACTTATTAGTTGTATTCGCAGTGTTCCTTATTCAAACTGAAGCTGGTTTTGAAAAAATACATATTTTAAATAATAAAAAGGTACGTTTATGCAAGATAAATAATTTATGTTATTTAGTTTAAAATAACATTCATATGAATATTTTTAACATTCATATGAATATTTTTACATTCATATGACATAGTCATCTATCGCAGCGGTAGATAAACTTTTTGGACTCGCGGACCACTAACTGGACTTTTGTGTTAAATATTATATTATATATTGAAATAAAGGTGAAAAATACACCTAGTTCATAAAATAAAACTTTTAATTATAATTGAATTCTAAAAGCTTTATTAATTTTTAATGTGATGGATGTTCCTGGATATTTGAAATGATAAAATATATATTTGGTTCCAATGATGTAACTACAAGATGGAGAATTGGATGTATTTCAAGCGGAGATTGATCCAATGTTTTGATTGCTGTTACGAAAAGGTCTTTTCGCATAAATATATTGTAGAGAATTGAATTAGAATTTTCATCGCCTCTTCACTAAGCAAATGGTATTGCTTTTTATAGAAAGCCAAAACTGATGTCTTGATAAGGATGAATGAAATTCAACTTTGAAGCATCGTCGGATGAAGGATCTATGATTAAAATAATGTCAAATTTCTCTGCGGACCACCAAAATTTTCTCGCGTATCACACTTTGCCGACCGCTGACTATCGTATTCAATATCCAACAATATTTTAAAGTTTTTTTTTTTTTTTAAACCATGTCCGCTCCCAATGTGGAGCATATGGACTCCTAATGGAGTTTATCTCAACAGAAGTGTTTCTACGAGAACTGCTTGTTACTCAGTTGCTCAACCTCTCTTTTTCCAAAGAGAGTAGGGATAGAAGGATAGGGCTAGGACAGGATTAGTGGTAAGCTAATCGCTCTCGATATGCCCCGTTCATAGGATGGGATGGTTGAGAGGGGGGAATTAAAGACATCACATACACCCATGCCTTTGAACAGAAATTCATAAATCGATTGAAAAATCAATTTATAAAACTGTCCGTACCGGGATTTGAACCCGGGTCCTCCGTAGCCGAAGCCAACAGCGTTGACCACTCAACCACACAGGCGACAAAGTTTTTAAAGTATTTACTTAGATTTAATATTTTTTACATCACCGCTACTAGTTTACTACCATATGATGTATTTGACGCTCCAAATCATCTCTCCCAAATTATGTACTAAATCGTTATTTTATCACAATGTGTTAAAATACCCGCTGTTACAACTAACTAAATTATTTTCATCCGAATCCAAAAAGATCAGGTTATAGCAATCGTCGTTATCATGGAATCTCAGAAGTTTGATTGCAAAGAAGTATTAAATGAAATAAACAGTAAACCCTTTTTTAAATACTTGTGTTATACATCTACAATAAACACTTTCTAATTGCGTGTTAGAGTTCATCATATTATATTATATCATATAGAAAATTTCGGGATAGAATAGAATAGGCAAACCTATGAAAACTTGACATATTTGGAGGCCTTGGCCGAAGCGTACAGTTAATTTATTTAGTCGGCGTTGAGATTAAATATGATTAAGATGTTTAAATTAAAAATATATACACAAACATTTTCCACCTATGTACGTGTTTTTAATATTCACAGTCTGTATCGGCAAAGGATTTTTCTTAATTACAATTCCAATGTTACAGATCCCATATCTTTGTTACATATAAGTCAGAAAAAAATGACGAATATTTTAAGTCAGAAATCAAACAAAACGTTGTCTTCGTGATTCGGTAAAAATATATTATACAACACTATTCCAAATTGCGGAGATAGTAGATACACATAATATATCGCTTTGGCGTTCTTTGGGACATAAATACTCATCACGGATGACGGCAGTCGACCTCTCTTCCAGCAACCCTTCAATCTCTGACGGGATCCATCGTAATCTACGTCATGCCATGTTTATTTGCCCAGTGAATCAGTCCGTGGACATAATATGACCACTGAACGTTAAGGCAGTCAAATGTGCCCGTCAAGTGGCGTACATAAATTTAATAAAATCAATGAAATTTTGCAATAAATCAATTCCTATTCTACAATTTTAAAATGTAATAAAGTTCAGTAAACTCTTTTTAACTGATTTATACTGTTTAAATGTGTTATATAATATGAGTCATGTTTCACGGAAAATAATCAATAATCGTATATTTTAATGGTTTATTTGTTTAAATATTAAACATTACCTGGGAGTAAATTTCTATCAAATTTTCATAAACTATGTAGTTCCTGCAAAGAATCTGATTTTTATGATTTAATGTTTATTTGTGTTGATTAGTATTTTTTGTGATTAAATTTCTAGTAGAATATGAAAATAATAAACTTATTTCACAAACGAATGATGTTATCAACATTCAGGACAAACTGCATATTTACATGAATCAAACCAATAAAATATCGCAATGTTTGATTTAATCTCCATATATGCCAATCACTTGTATACAACAATTTTATTACAACAAAGAAAAAAATGTTTTTTATAAAGCTATCTCAACTGCTGAAGCTTTTTGAGCCCAAAAAACGAATCATAACAAAACAGCGAAATAAAGCAGACGTGTCACACTTGTAAAAATAAATTACTTTTTATGTTATGGACTGATACAAACCGATAAAAACTATAACATATAAACTATTGACATAACTCGTAATTTTTCTTTGAGTGAACTTATCTAATTGTGAGAAATATGTAAGTGAAACTCACTGCTGTACTCGACGAAAAACCTATCAAGCAATGGTAGGAATTAGAAAAGAAACTCAGCTTTACGAAGTAGATTCCTAATATTATTATTATTAGGAATCTACAAACACTTTATTTAAAACCACACAAAAAATATATAAATGGGATTCAAATTACAACAATCAACACCGCTGAAATGAATCGAGAATGACGTTACATAAAAAAAACCAAACTACATTTAACAAAAATTTTCACCCGCGTGGACGGAGAAACTAGATAATTTTATTACATCATGAAATTATACGTTATACCAAGACAACGGCCGAAACAGAAAAAGGCCGTTGTCCGGCGATTCAAAATCACCCCCCCCCCTGCCCCTCTCCGGATGATTGTTGAGCGTCGAAAACAAATATAGCGTTGTTTTAGACTTGGTTGCCAAAAAAAATGGGGTTGCCACAAACAAAATCGGCAATCCCTGGTAATTATTACATATTATTTTTGAAGTCATTAATTGAACTAAACTTTTTACTGTCTGCCAGTTGTCATCACAAAAGGGATAGTTTCGGCCTATACAACTGGTACCAAATCACTATAAACTTACTATAAACTATAGCTAAGAACCGTGAGTGCTAAATAATTTCTGCTCGAATTATCCCACAGGCGTCTCTCCCATCCGATAATCTCATTAATCTATCACCTGGTCATCTAAACATTTTTGGTTATGAGTTTGTAGCATGGAAAGGGCTAATAAGACTTACGGCGTATCGATCGTTGGCCACTACCATAAAGCATCATTCTACGTACTTAATGGATGCGAAAAAAATACAACCGCCTGTTAACTTTAATCTTAATACTATCGAAGACCGTTATAGATAGTGTGTCATTTCAAGAAGATTTTATATTGTAATTTTTCACAAAAGTGAGGTTTAATATTGATGTTTGATTAGAAAGATAGCTTATTTGATTACTCTTCATCATTCTAATTTTGTTATTTAATACACTTTTCTTATAGGCTTTCATAATCCAAATGGCCACTCGGCATCATAAATGATAAATAATATAATATACAAAACATTATTTTGTAATTCAAATAAATAACTCTTGAATATGGCGTCGCAGTTTTTATTAGTGGCAATTTACGATTCTCGTTGATATTAATACAATACCATTTTGTCCTTACAACTTCAAATTGAGCATCTACCTCAGGGATTCTTAACCCTGTACCCGCGAACCTATTTTTGTGCGCCTAAATTTGTTTTAACAAAAATTTATAATTATTTACGATTTAGATATTCATCCTTCATTCCCAAATATAAAAAAATAGTAAGTGAAATGCAATGTCAACGACCGTACTAATTGTGTTATGTATTTTAAAGTTATGTTTGTGCCTGTTTATTGTATTTTATATACTTTTGCAAACCCGCCATTATTATCCTAAATCTCAAATGCGCTCGTTACCACAATAAAGTTAAGAACCTATGATCTACGTTGACGTTTCTTTACAAACACTAGTTATACCGTTGTTAAATCTCTCGATAAAGGTGGTTTGATTACAATTAAGGTATACTTAAATAAAACCTTATATCTTTTATAACCATTGAAAATGATTTATATTTATTAAAAAACAAAAAACTTTCACGCAATATATTAAGAATATTATTGATTCCGTTACGTAACTAAAAACAAACAATATACATCCATATTCATTTTTTAGACGTTTCCCATTACGTGTATACTGAAGCTCTTTAACCAGAGTAAGCAGTTAGGGAAGTAGGATTGTTAAATGACCCATTTAAATTTGAAATTCGGTCATACATTATTTACAAAGTAATAAAAAACATAATTACTCGTAAGCTTACAGAAAAACTTTTTAAAAAAATTAGAAACGTACTAAATACTTTTTTTTATTCTTCAATGTGAAGTTCATCGCCATTCTTTTACTTATTGTTTCACTTATTCCGCATAATATAGGATCTTTTTTTTCTTTTAAGATTTCGACTGAAGGTGCTTGGTGAAATTTCAATATAAAATTTGAATTTGAATTTCATTTCAAGTTCATCTGTGCACTTGAACGCCTGAAGATGCCGAACGGCGAAACCTGGGTCGTTAGTTACAAAATCTGTGTGAATGTACATAATTTGAACGATTCAACTTTAGGATCTTTTTATCATAACAGTTCGTTTTGAATAAGCAAAACAAACAAATGAGAAAAAGCTACCATATTTTATATGCCAAGAGAAAATTTTATTCAGTTGTCTTTGTTGACATGGTATTAAGTGCAATTTAATCAATTTTCAAAATCAATGACTAAAAAGATACATTTTTTCAATTCTTAAATTTAAAGACAATGGCTGTATTATAAAATATTTTTTTGAATCAATTCATACAAATGTATAGAAATATTGATGCACATTGATGACTGACATCGTGATTTGTCAGTTTTTTGGTGATATGTGCATATTATATTATATTTATATCCAAAAACAACATAATTTGAGCGTTGTATTTAAGTATTTGAAATAAGGACAAAAAATCATGTATATTTTTTATTATTATTATTAATATTTATATTATTCCCTCGTTTTTAGAGACAGGACCTTTTTTTATAAAAAAAACATTTTAAGCCATATTAAAGATAACTTTTATTTCTAACAAAAAAAAAACACTTACACACACAAAGTCGTTATATAGAAACCCCGCGTGACTATATGGTCATTCTCATATTTTTATTAGTAGACAGTAGTAAGGACGAGCCTGACCGTATGGGCACACAAACATTCGGGGTTGAAATATACAATTTCAACTCTTTAGATAAGTGTCTGCCAAACTGTGTGCCGTGAGAAGTCTCAGGTGTGCCGCGAAGAAAGAAAACGCAATTAAAATCTTTCGATAACAAATGAGATCTGAGGACCATAAAAGTTAAAAACTCACAGCTTGATTACTTCCCAGGTATAGACGCTTCTTCAACCAAATTAAAAAATTGCCAGTAGTGCAGAGGACATTAGAACTCCTTTCTGCATAATATTATAATTGTTTGCAATCGCTTGATTGGCAAATGTACCAGTGGATCATCAATTCATTCCCAAGATTCAATGGTATATACCTGACACACAATGGAGGAAATTTCAATACATTTGTAAAACGACACTGTGCAATGTGCACAAAGCAATTTTCTGAGCTAGAACCGCTTTGGAATCAATATCCTCGTTTGGGTGCAACAACAATTAAATCTCTGTCGCTGTTTACATCGTAGTATCTTTGCGAATTTGGTTTTTCAGTATTCGTGGAATTAAATTAAAAACCGAGAGCAGTTGGTAGATGACGTGTTACGTGTTTGTTTGTCTAATGTAGAGCCGCGTACTGACAGATTTTTTTTAAGCCGAGTGGTCAGCGTTGTTGGCTTCGGTTACGGAGAACACGGGTTCAAACCCCGGTACGGACAGTTTTATAAATTGATTTTTCAATCGATTTATGAATTCTGTTCGAAGGCATGGATGTATGTGATGTCTTGAATTCCCCTCTCCCACCCATTCTATCCTATAAACGGGGCGTATCGAGAGCGATTAGCTTACCACTATTTCTGTCCTAGCTCTATCCTTCTATCCCTACTCTCTTTGGAAAAAGAGAGGTTGAGCAACTGAGTAACAAGCAGTTCTCGTAGAAACACTTATATTGGGATAAACTCCATTAGGAGTCCATATGCTTCACATTGGGAGCGGACATGGTTAAAAAAAAAATGTTCATAAAATATTTAAATATTTTTAAAAAAATGTTTTTTTTTTTTGGATATCAAATTTATGGAGCTTCAAGTACCAGGACGCACCAAGGTTCTTCCAGTCTCCTTCATCGATAAAGATTTTGAAAAATTGTAAATTGCATCCCCTTACCGTCGTTTGCAGACGGAAGGGCGCGATCACTACAGAGATAAGAAGTTCACGGGAACTCCATATGCATTATTTTGCAAATCACATTCCATATGCTTCCTCCATACTATATCCGTACATGTACACACACATGCGGATACATACATAAGTTCGTTCTAAAGTTGACAATTTTAGACGACATAAGATCTATGGAGGGTCGTCGAGCAGGACTGCTCTGGGTCTAAAACGATTCTCAAGCAGTGTCTCGTCATGTGGAGATGAGAGATCGTTGGGTTAAAATGTTTTCCTACCTCGCTGTGAAACTTTTGTGATATTTCACGAACGAACTCGCGGATGGTAGGTATTTTCAAGTCTCTGTGAAGCAGCGAGTTACGCACGTACCACGGGGCGTTACATATCTGTCTCAGTGATTTATTTTGGACAATCTGGAGAGTCTTCATATGTTTACGGTGAGCATACGTCCATATTGGAGCAGCGTACACCATGATTGGTCGAGTAATTGCTGTGTAGAGGAGCAGCTTGCTTTTGAGAGTAAGTTTGCTTCTCGCGTTAAGCATAAAATACAACCTTGCCTTTGTAGCATTAGCTTGACGTTTTTTAATCGCGACGTGTTCATTAAATTTAAGTCGACTATCTAGCGTGAGTCCAAGATACTTAACCGAATTGGACCACTTGATCTCTGCGTTGTGCATGCGTATGCAAGCAAAATTAGGTTTTCTAATAAAACCCTTTGAAAACATTACTGCCGCGCTCTTTTCGGTATTAATTTTGATTCGCCATTTGTCGCACCAGTCTGCTATTGTATCGGCAGCTGATTGAACCTGCGTGACAGCGCCTTGTCGATTTCGAGATTTAGCTAAAATAGCCGTATCATCTGCATATTGTGCTATAATTGCGTCGTTTTCTCCGCCGAAAGAATGTCATAGGTGTATATATTGTATAGTATGGGTCCCAAAACAGAGCCTTGCGGAACTCCCGCCCGAGTTGACCTTGATGAGGATCGAATTCCATCCATTTTAACGTTGAAACATCTGCCTGTCATGAATGAGTTGAGAATTTTTACCAGCGGTGACCCTATACCAGCCTTCGACATTTTGAATACAAGCCCTTCGGTCCATACTCTGTCGAAGGCTTTTGCGATATCTAAAAAGAGGCCAGCCGTGACTTCTTTAAGAGTGAATCCACTTGTGATAAACTCCGTTACTCGGAGGAGTTAAAAATGTTACCTACACTATGACTTTCTTTATTCATATTAATAAGGTACATTTTGTTCATATTTTTGTTGTGCCGTGGACCAAATCCCATTTACCAGTATGCCATGAAGTAAAAAAGTTTGGCAGACGCTGCTTTAGATCAACATAATTTCAACACAAATATATTAATAAAAGTAGTGTAAATAATTTTATGTTTTAATAGAATAATTCCTAACAGTTTCAAAAAGTCCATTAAAAATAAACAAAAATTCAAAAAATCGCATGTGATTTTGGTAGTCGTTTACGTCCCCGTGGCTGATGACTGATTGAAGTCTGTATCATTTTTAACAAAATTTGAGTAAAACCAACGATATTCAGCTAGAAAAATGAATAATAGTGGGATCAATAGACAACGGTGTTTACTGTGACCATATGGTCACGCTCGTCTTCGGAGGGTATCGTTTCATAGCATGTGTGTATATTTTGTTGTATTATCTACTCACTACTGAACAAGCATTCTTTCAAGGATTTTTTATTCTTTTATTAGATAATCCAAATATAATTAAGACAATGAATTGTAAAAGACAGTGACACACTGACCATCATCCCTTCGATGAGAAGCATGTAATAAAAGAAAGAAGTGTAATTATGTGCTGATGAGCCTTGCCCTGGCAAGGTTCCATCTCACAAAAGTGAATTATTTGCTGCTTTATCAAGATATATTTATTGGTTTTCTTTAGTTCTTTACTATTACGTTTGTTTATTGAATTTTCTCATACATATTTCAATTAGGTTTATACATTCAATATAATTTTCGATATATACAATATTACATATTGAAAAAAAAAATCATACACAAATAACATCGTAGTAATCTTTAGTAGGTAGTGTTTCGTCGTTCATCATTGGCTATCTACTTTTGGTGTAGTAATCTTTGAAATTAATGAAAACATTAATCAAGTATGTTAGTTTAATTTATTTTGTTATTTCATTACAATACTGTGTTGTTTTGTTGATGCATTTGTCTATTCTATTTATACCGTATTTATATTTTTGTCATAAAAACGTGTGAACAAATTTATATTGAAAATTTTTTATTAAAATATTAAATTCTAATCTAAAATACTCAACCAATATAAACACAATTCCAAGTTATAAAAAACCTAAACATTTTAGTACAATATTTATTGTCGAAAAACAAATATTGATTAATTACAGTCATTTTACCTAACCAAAACGAATTAAAATGTGCATTACTGTGCGTGGCTTAGCGCTCGGCTAAATAACCAGTCGACACGCCTCAAAACTATTGCCTTTGAGTAATAAAAGCGTACAGAACATATTTTCCGAGTGGTGTCATTCTTAAAATGACTTTTAATTCCAAATTTTCTCCGTACTATTAAGGGTTGCTCTATCGAAGTTTTAATGTTCTCATATTATATTATGAGTATATTAAGGGAATAATCTTCCTTTATAATATAGTGGATTTGGCAGTGACTTACATAAATTCAATATTTAAATAAGCAAATAAATTCATAACTTGGTGATTTTACAGGTTTTGACACAACCTGTGGAATAACTATAACAAAGCTATAATCAATTTTAACTTCATTTTGATATTCTTTCTCTGCCTACAGTCTACACTTAACAGTTAATGTCATGCTTTATCAATTTTAATTGCCTATTTATGTATTATTTAGATTCGCCTATTATTTGTATCGCAATTCTATCTAATATCCATAAAATGTCAAGTAGATACTTTACCCAGATGCGAATAAGTGTTTTCCTTTATTAGATATTTATGTAGCCGTTATTCTGATAGGCCATTAAATATAGTAGTTTAGCAGAAGTCGTAAAAATATCTTCGTTCTTCCGAGATCGATATATCTGTAAGAAGCGTTTTCTTTTCAATAAAACGTCGTTTTGTATTTCTAATTTAAAGACTATGAGTTTTTTAATAACATCATTTTTCATTACGCGTCATATTGAAAAAAAAATCAAAGTAATTAAGCAATAACTACATGCAAACCATAATATGTACTGCCTTGCTTCATTCTCGGTGACCGATTTTTCCAACTGCTACTAAATTGATCTATTCAAAAAATCTTCTCAAAAAATACTTTCTCAAAAAATCGTTGATTGAAATCAATACTCTGCTTTGATATACATTTATTATCAGTGGTATTATTGATGGCTTAAAAACTAACTTAACTCAAATTGTTAGCTTTATGTTTTCATTGCTTCATAAGTCTTGCCACTTGAAGAAACATCTTTACTCTGAAGTATTTTATTATAATGTTTTTTTATAGTATTATAATTGTTTATATATTCCTTCTCTTACGATAAAAGAAAAATCACTTTATTCATTTTTCACATGTAAAAAATATGTTAAAAAATAGCATTTACATATTTTACAGATTAAAGTCTTCTAAACGGGGTAAATCAGATCTCTTCTCATAACTTTTTATTTGTTTTAATTGTATATAAAAAAAGAATTCCAAAAGCATCCGATAAACTTGAAGTTATATATAAATCGAAAGAATTTTCAATATTTGTTTATTTATTTGTTTTGATATTTAATTCAGACTTTTAGAAGGTTTAATATAATTTCAACGCTATGGATCATTGTTTTCATATGTTATTTTTTCATTAAATAAATGATCAGTGCTTGACATCATTTGTATTGTAATCAAAATATTTAATTTCTACCGAGTCGTTCAATCCGCATATTTGTTTTTAAACGTAATATTTTAATCTTATGTACATGCTCCCGATTTGTGTCTATTAATACCTACCTTATTATACATGTCTGAAACAATAGTTAAATTCTTAATTTTCTTTTGAATTTATTATTCTTTGTGTAGGTCACGTAAAACATAAGTTGCTGTTCGGTTGGTCAGTAAATTTTTTTCTTAGAAATCTATATTCGGAAATATGGAATGTTTTTAGCTATTTAGATTTGTTTTCATATTTATGTACACATTATTATTTTTCATATTATGTTTTCCTGAGTTCTGTATAATTGTTTTTACTTTATTTACAATCAACATTTATTTTTCAAATGGTAAGCACATTGGCATCATAAAATAACATGTCCTTTTTTACAATAAATAAATTCGCTTGAAGGTATTCTAATTTTTTAAACAAACGTGATTACATGGCACGTCGAAAATAAAAAAAAACTCTGATTCTCCTATCGTTAGTTTGGGAATATTTTTTATCGTAAATATACTCATCGAAGGTCTGTATCCACAAAAGGATAGTTAATGGATAATGATCGCAATGAAAAATGAGAGATATATTCCGAGACGCCCAAATAATGTTCTTTAATGGCGAAAGGCGTTCCTAAAACAGCGTTCAATGTAAATTCATACTTGAAAAAATCATTTATATAAATCAGAAAATTTCGCTGAAATGAGAATGATACATTACTCGATTATTTTGTACTTCTTGCTTACATTACCTTTTATGTGGTTTAATATTTATTTTTATACGCTAATGACACAAAAATTATGTATTTAATTTTACAACCCCGATTATTTTCATAGCGAAAAAGATTCAAAATATTTGTAAGATGTGTTGCTCTAATATAGGTTTTAGGCATATGCAAAAAAATCCAACCTTGTGATAAAACACAAATAAATTTCAAAATATGTCATTATAATTTATTTTATTTTTTACCATGTCCGCTCCCAATGTGGATCATATGGACTCCTAATGGAGTTTATCTCAACAGAAGTGTTTCTAGGAGAACTGCTTGTTACTAAGTTGCTCAACCTCTCTTTTTCCAAAGAGAGTAGGAATAGAAGGATAGGGCTAGGAAAGGACTAGTGGTTAGCTAATCGCTCTCGATACACCCCGTTCATAGGATAGGATGGGTGGGAGGGGAGAATTCAAGACGTCACATTCATCCATGCCTTTGAAAAGAAATTCATAAATCGATTGAAATATTAATTTATAAAACTGCCCGTACTGGGATTCGAATCCGTGACCTCCGTAGCGGTAGCCAACGACTTTGACCACTCGACCACACAGGCGGCATTAAATATTATAATAGTATTATTTATTATTAACTTTATTTATTTATTTACATTTTACATTACAAAAGAGTTATAAATTTATTGATTTTGCACCACGCTTGCTTCACGGTAGGAGAGACATGGATAAAAAATCATTTTTTTTTTATTCCATGTCCGCTCCCAATATGGAGCATATGGACTCCTAATGGAGTTTATCTCAACAGAATTTTTTCTACGAGAACTGCTTGTTACTCAGTTGCTCAACCTCTCTTTTTCCAAAGAGAGTAGGAATAGAAGGAAAGGGCAAGGACAGGACTAGTGGTTAGCTAATCGCTCTCTATACGCCCCGTTCATAGGATAGGATGGGTAGGAGGGGAGAATTCAAGACATCACATACATCCATGCCTTTGAACAGAAATTCATAAATCAATTGAAAAATCAATTTATAAAACTGCCCGTACCGGGATTCGAACCCGTGCCCTCCGTAGCGGTAGCCAACGATGTTGACCACTCGACCACACAGGCGGCATTAGTCTTGTATAATACTTAATAAATAACTGTGTTCTGTTGTATTCATTATGTGTTGGAAATGATTATATTCATCGAAACCGGTCAAGATCTTTATATTTAATTGTGGAATTATATAAATATCTTTCTGAAAATAATTTACAGTTATTAATTAAAACTGCATGTCTATGGAGATCAAACTAGAAATATAAATATATTAAAGAAGATAGTTCAATGTTGGTTTAACTTCAATACAAGAATGGATAAAATTTCATCTCGGTGTGAAATATATAAAGCTTTTTTTTCTTTTGAAAATATAGATAGTATCATCAATAACTTCTTTTGGCCATTACAATATTGTTTGAATATCAAAACAGCTTTTGAGAGACAGATATTCATTAAAAATTAAATAATATCAAAAATTTTACAAAATATTTCGACTTTGGTCGTATATTGGTATGCTGTCAATTACCCTTCATATTTCAACAAAAACTCTTTTTAATTTGATACCCGTCATGAGATAAATTGTCTTAAGCCGTTAACAATTTCAGTGAGTTTTCTTTTCACTGTCTCAAAAATTGTAAACAAATTATTTATCATATTTTTCTTTATCAAAATATTTTATCAGTAACTCATTTCAAACATAGAGTATTTTTTATTTCAATGTATACAAATTAACTTGCAAAAGCTTCATTTTATTGAATCGCTGACTGCATTCTTTTTGAAAACCTGACAAGCTATCGATACTTTTTCTTATAACGACCAATTAAATTTGAAATAGCGTTTAAAATTCTTTTTTAAAGATTCCATTGTTTTCAGGTAGATATATTCAATTTTTTTGTTCAATCAAAATGTCTGTATTTTCTATAAATGTCACTATTTTTATTTTATTGTTTATTGGTACATTAAATACACAATTCTATTAATAATACCGATATGAATAAAGTGTGCTATTTTTTTTTCGTGATATTTTTAAGTTTAAGACCAAACTATTATGTCATACATCTACCGCGTGGGCCATAACAAAGTAAACCTTAAATATTACTGATGGTTTGATAAAAATGTGCTATTTTTTAATAAATTAATGTTCAAAATTATGTATTTATAAGGTGTTTAAATTTTCTATCTTGATAGATTCGGCAGTAACTTTTATTAAAGTTTATTTTTAATTTAAAATTAATTTTGATAACTTTTTTATTACAATTTTTGCGCTGCAACTTTGATACGTGTTTCGCTTCTTTGAGAAGCATCATCAGACTATCGCAACCTTTACAAATACATATACTAAAAATGTATTCAAATCTTATGTAATAAATTATAAAATAAAAATCGGAGTTTGTTCTGTTTTACTGGTCGCAAGGAGGAGGTAAGATACAAGTTTAAAAAGTATTAATTACTTGCATTGTGTGTGGCAAAACGCAATAGAAATAAAATAAAGTCCTTTTAATTGAATTGCTTATAAATATTTATTTATAATAAACGAAAATATAAAAAAAGAAAAAAGTACACTTTGAAAGCAAATTTTTATTACGGGCTTATTTTGGAATATTGTTAAAATAAATCGTTGAGAGCTTCCAACGCTTCAGCAAATTGAAAGGCAATTTAGATCTCATCGCCTTCTCTAACGGTTAAGCAAACACAGGAGCGCTGAATTTCATGCTGGATTATATCTCGATGCAAAATAGTGTAAACAATAAATTTACGGGAAGTTATTTGTATTTAGTCGAGCAAATAATACCTAATAATAGAGATTTATGTTGCTTAGTAATTGAAAATGACAATAAAGGCTTCATATCGTGTGCTGCAATGCTGCAAACGTTTTTTTTTTAGTTGTACTTAAAACTTCTCCATCGCCCGATTTCAATCATATTGATCGATGAAGTATTTAGCTTGTTTTGGCAGACGATTAAATATATTTCCGACTTCAATCCGTATGTGAGTTTTGATTTGATTAGGTCAAAGTCACAATCGAGCAAGGCATATTCTTCAAAACACCATGAACACGCTTATCTCATGATAACGAAAAATAAAAAAGTAACTTAATATGATATCGATATGTGTTTTTCTAAAGATCAACGAAGCTTATTTATCAATCACTTTTGAGACTTCTCGTTATAGTATTTTAATGTATTGTATTCTGTTGATTCTGCTACTCTACCACGCAGATAATTTTTGAAATTTTTTTGAAAAGTTTGCATAGTTACTAAAAATATTAATTATATTTTATGACACGTTATCAAATAACACAACATGTTCGATAATTTCGGTGAAATTCTTCTTCTATTTTTATTTTTTTTACCATATCCACTCCCAATATGGAGCATATAGACTCCTAATGGAGTTTATCTCAACAGAAATGTTTCTCCGAGAACTGCTTGTTACTCAGTTGCTCAAGCTCTCTTTTTCCAAAGAGAGTAGGAATAGAAGGAAAGGACTAGGACAGGACTAGTGGTTAGCTAATCGCTCTCGATACGCCCTTTTCATAGGATAGGATGGGTGGGAGGGGGAATTCGAGACATCATATACATCCATGCCTTTGAACAGAAATTCGTAAATCGATTGAAAAATCAATTTATAAAACTGCCCGTACTGGGATTCGAACCCGTGCCCTCCGTTTCGGTAGCCAACGATGTTGACCACTCGACCACAAAGGCGGCATAATAATCACACTTAATTACAATATGACGCAACTTAAAGGTAACAACCTTTATTTTCAATAAACATACAGGCTGTTACGTTAAAGAAAAAAGCTTTACCGAATTAACAAGATAGTACACATATAATTTTTCATGACAGTGATTTTAAATTTCTATGACTGTTTCGTCATTGTGTGGTGTGTTTGCTTTCATAATCAAGTATCCGGCAAAAGTTTTCGTATTTTGTATCATTAATTCAACGAAATCCGTCGATTCCGGAAATACCGTACTTCCTTTGGCTTAGCATTGGTTAGGAATATTCCAGGTTGCAGATATTTTCAGTCGGATGACCGGAAACGGTGTTCGAACGGTTATCGCTTGCTATAAGGCGTTATCTACGCCGTAGCTCTGAGTCAGGACCGGTGTTACATTTTTACTTTCTGTACGCCTGATAACATTCGAAGTAAAACTTAATAGCGATCCATTTCAATTATCTATACTTGATTGTATTCAGTTTATTGATGGGGTATTTTAATCCGTTAGAGAGAATACTTTGAAAACTCAATATAATTAACTACCAAGAAAAAGTCTTCAAACTACTAGAAATTGAAAAAAAGGTATGGATCATTGGGTTTTTTTATTAAAAGTTTCAAAGCATTTTTTTCAAATACCGAAGAGATAACGCTTCAGAGCACAGATGAAGAAGTCGTGTTAAAATATCTTCTATTAAACTATTAAAATGTTAATAGGGTAAAATATCAAGGTATTTCAGTTCTACGGTTTAGTTACAACTAGTAGTTCTGACGATGGCGTAAGCCGAAATAGCTATCAACCTTTAACTTTTTTTAAAAACTGTAGAACTGAAATACCTTGATATTTTACCATATTAAAATGGAGTTCTACCAAGTAAATGCCAAATCAATAAATATATTAAATTGTTTTTTTTAGCCCGATTCATTTGTATAAATTAACAATAGTAGTTTATATAGAGTTTTTCATTCAACTCCATTCAACAACAAGTAAAAAGCTATCAATTAAAAAAAAAATGGGATTGTATCCATAGGCATGGATGGATAAATGTACTTTTAACATTTCCAATCAAAGTAAGAAAATTCAGTGCAAACTATTTTGTTAAATCACTTGATATTATAACTTTTCACTCTAAATAATAAGTACTTTAAAACTTTGCTATACTTACATTGTTTATTCTAAAACTAAAAAAAACAAATATTTAAAAAAAAAACTTTTGTTGGTTTTCTAGAATATGCACAAAGATTACTGTTTTTTTGATTTTACTAGATATCGTTAATATAAACGTACACAAAATTTTCAACCACGAAAAATAGCACATTTTTGTAAAGAAAACTATTTCTTCAATAATTAAAGTATTTTATTTCTGATAAAGTGTAATATATTGTTTAATTCAACGTAGTTTTATTTCACAAATTAATCCAACAGGATTGGGAAGAGACAACGTCTGCTCGTTCATAAATAGGCCGCCATTTTCCTGCCTCAGTGTAAAAGTTCGCCGCAAAAGTGGTTTCAAAAATCTTTTCATCATTTTGGCTTGCCTACTTTATTCGCTTAAAAATATTTATCTCTACGTTTGAACAGCTGTCATGTTGGAAATTTACAATCTTATTTGCATCGCTGGCAAAAAGCTGTCCGTTTCTTTTGCTCGTCACGATTTATAAATAAGAAAGCCCAATTACTTTGAAGTTTTTTCTGCTTTTGATATCGGTTCTGACAACGATTACACTGGTGGGCGTTATTTTTAACTAAAACTCAAAAAATCAAAACAATTTGAGTCTTACCCTGTCAAAAAGTTATAATACTTAATTAAATTTAAAAAATATATACCGAGACTTGATGAAATCACACGGATCATGTGAATGATTTTTCATAATAATTACTTATCTATTACCCTGCTTTGCTTGATATATATTATTTATTCATTACAATTAATATATACTTATCCTGTTACTACAAATTTATATTAATACTTGACTATATAGAATATTTTGAGTGTTGGCTGTCGCATTCGTCATCATCGGCGATGGTGGTGAATGCGAAAAATTTTGATGGTTCATGTGTACGACTTTATCTTTAAGCTTGATGGGTACATCGTTTTAGATGCCATCGGTATAGTTTAAGGCAATATTCGAAATAATATTATAACTTCTACAAAAAACAAAGACCTTTCTATAGCTTTTGATTGGCTGCGGTGTGAATCGCACTGATTGGTCAATCTATAAATGTTTACATTTTTAATTGTTTTTCAAATAACTTCCATAGAAGAATAAATAAATGTTTGTTTTTTATGTTTAACATTTAATATCGATTTTTTTTTGATTCAAGTAAAATTTAATAGAACAATAAACGAACGCTTACTATTTTACTAGCCATGTTTCAATGTTTGACGTTTTTCTAATATACCAACTATATTGTCTCTTAATTGATGAATACTATCTGCTTTTAATCAGTTTTATTGTTTAACAGGTGCTTCTTTAAGTGTGGATTTAGTTTCGGCATTACCAACAACCAGAAACAAATATTGTCTTATTTGCGCTACTGTGGTAACCAAAACATTTTTAGCGTTTATGGAAAAGATGATACTAAATTTAGATTTCTACAGAAATGGTTTAAAAAATCTTATCTTTGGTTTAATTATTGACTGTTAAACTACGCACCAGGCGACCATTGAAACCGGATGATGGCAATTTAATGGTCATAATTGACACTGATCTACGCCAACATACCATGAAGATTGTGTTTAAGATTAGAACCTACTTATCCACCGTTTAATCACACAGGGATGGTTTTGCGGTATGCCATCGTGATTCTTCATCATTTTTTAGCTACAACGCGCGACCACATGTAACCATGTTGGCCCAACACAAATTAAATGAATTGATTTGGCATGTTATCAAGCACGTTAAATTTTTTCCATACCCTTTGACATCATTTATTTTGGTATTGCAAAATTATACTAATGGAAAAAAATAGTATAACAGCACAGGTAAAATAATTTCAATCAATCAAAAGCCAGAAGAGTTTTACTCAATATGTACAACTATGTTGATGAAGGTGACGAAGGATTTTTATTTGACGTAAATGATATTATTTATTATCTATTTTTAAACGTAAATTTTTTGAACGTTATTATAATCAAAAATAAAACAAAATATTAATTCCATATAATTTATTTTAGATCAAGACCGTTTTCACTCACCGCGAGTGTTTTCATCAATTAACAAGGCTTACGATGAATGAAACTGAAAGTACGAAAATATTTTTTTAAATTAATATAAACAAACAATTTATCAAGACGTTATACGATTACATTTAAACTAAGAGAACGGAATCATTTTAGTCAATGCGTCCGGAATAACCGGAAAGACTTTGATGATAAATTGGTCGTTGACTCTATGGATAATATAAGATAGGAATTGAAAAATAAAAAAGCACTTTCTGTCGTATTTCCGATATTGCTTCAACATTGATGACTGGTGGACGAACAGTGCATCTAACGCTTCACATTCTTATCGACTTTAAATGAAACACCGCATTAAAATACTGCTGAAAGCGAGAAGGCTATTTTGGAATTTAGTTTCGATGATGCATGAGCGTGGATTTGAGGCGGGAAATAGAACACTGTAAAACATTCATGGTAGTAAAAATCCTGATATGTGGTTTGATCGTTATCAACGCTTGTGATTTTTGCTAAACATTACCAGTGATACCAAAAGGCACAATGAGTGACCAGATCAAAGCCTGTCTAAAAGTTTTTCAGCTTTGAAGGGGTGTCAAAACAATGAAACGAACTAAAATTAATTTATCACTTAATTAAAATAGTAGGTACTTAATTGTTTTGAATGTTAAATTTAATCAAACCAGTTAATAATTTATATTATTCCGTTGATCTATTTCAAAACATACATCTTCAAAACAAGATTAGTTTTAGAATGAATGGAATTGAATACATCATAATATAAAAATAATAAAAGATTTTTAGTACTTTTTCCACATCAAATTTATTTGATCAGGACCGGTTTTGCTCATCGCGAGCATTATCAACTGATAAGAAAAATATATAAACAGTGCTGTTTATTAAATTAAAATTAATTAAATTGAAATAAAAGGTGTAAGCAACTACTAACAATGAAAAGGATTTACAAATTACATTATTTTAATAAAAACACAATAATCCTTTGTACTTCATTCCACTTTATTTAATATGTCAGGACCGGTTTCGCTCATTACGAGCATCGTCAACTGATGCGAAACAGTTGACGATGCTCGTAATGAGCGAAACCGGTCCTGACATATTAAATAAAGTGGAATGAAGTACAAAGGATTATTGTGTTTTTATTAATATAATGCCTTTCCACCAAGTATTGACAGTGAACACCCTAAAATTACATTATTATTACACATAATTAAAAATGTCATTCCACCATTTATTGACAATGAATACCTTAAAAGACATCATAATATTTTATGGGGTTAGGTCATTGTCATCGATTGTAACCCTTAAATGAGTTTTTTAACTAATTTATTCTGTTTAAGTAACAAAAATATTAGTAAAACAATGTTAACTTTTGAATAAGAATGTTTATATGCCATGGAAATTTGTGGCTAAAAGGTTTTTGTATTGCTCCAAAATGTATTAAATTATATTGTTTATATTGAAACCATCCCGCTCTCAAAGGTTTTCGAAACTAGGCGTTTATTAAAATATTTCAATATTTTACCACGCTTGTGGTTCGCTTTAACAAAGGCGATATTGGCAAAGTAAGGTTAGGGGAAACATTTTCATTACAAAATGTACGCGAACAACTAAAAATATTTTTCCACAGCTTTGCTGATGTCTGATAAAGTTATTGAAGAAGGGTTGGCGTATTTTCTGTTACACAGTTATTATATCACAAACATTGAAATAAGTTTAAGAATTTTATTTCGTATCCATTAACATGTGAGCATTTAGTTTCATGCATTAATATTATATAATATTAAATAATGATTAACGATACATATAATAAAAATATGGGTTACATTATAAAGAAGTCTGATAGCCATGAGCCCGTTCACTGGTCGAGTGGACAACGTCTTTGACTTCAGTTGCGATGTTCACGAGATTAAACAGTTTCATAAGCTTAATTTGCAATCTATTTAAGCGAGCTTGTTCAAAGCTTGTTCAAATATCGGTGGTGTCTACAATTCCTTCTTAATTATACGATTCTAAAAATAAGGACTTTTTTGGAGCAATCAGGTTATCACTGGCCTTGTACTAGTACTTTCCATCAATCCATACATAATTTTAAAAGGAGAGGTTAACTAACTGAGTAATATGCCGTTCTCGTTGAAACACGTCTACTTAGATTAACTTTATAAGACATCTACAAGCTTCTAATTGGTAGCAGAAATAAATAAAATAACAGCAACAAAATTAGATGTCATTTTAAACATTAAATATTAAAAAAGCGAATGCATTTAACAATTTGTATGGTTTTGAAATAGAAATAATATACATATATGTTTTGGTATTGACCTTACTTACGCTGAGTTGATCGTTAGAGAAAAGTAAGGGCAACAATATAATATTTAAAAAATACACCAATGCCAACGCTGTATGTATATTTTTTTAAAACATATTTTTTTTTAAAATATTATTTTTTATTTTCCGATCCCAATACCAGTTTTTGTTGTAAAACTCATTTTTTTACAAAAACTATTCACGGGCCACTGGTTTTTGAATGCATATAATCATATGTTTTTTTAAATATCTGTGTGAAATGTGAACTCAACAATTGATTTTTTATTACAGGTTGGCTGGTTGAGGGTTGAAGATCAGACTGTGTTGAGTCTTCATACCAGGGTTGTTACTCACAATAATCGAATCAGTGTTACCCATGATAACTCTCATACTTGGCAGCTGCGCATTCGTCAGCTGAAGGAAACTGACCGCGGATGCTACATGTGCCAAATCAACACCAACATTATGAAGAAACAATCGGGATGTCTTGATGTTCATGGTAAGGTTTAATCATTTTAATAAACGCATTTATTTATATCCTTAAATATGTATTATTCAATCATAATACTTTCCAATTTTGCATTCGACTGGTTGATGCTCTTGAACTTTGTTTACTCGGTTGGGAGATTAAGATCTCGAATCTCGAATGCAAATTTTTATGCAATGAAAATTCACTTTTAGGGTGTTCACTGTCAATTAGGGATTTTGTGTCGATACGTCCCGGGACTTGTCGAGTTTTTTGCTGTCTTATGTCATGGGACTTTTTTCGAAAATGTCTCCGGAATTGTGAATGCGATTTATAATGTTCTAATAACATGTACATTTTAATTTTGAAAAAAACAATTCTTGTTGTTAAGAAACCCTCAAAGGGACTGATGTGTATTGAATGAAAGCAGATATAAGAGGAGAGCCTCAAGAAAAATAAACACAACATGGTCAGGACGTGACACTTACCCGGGGTTTTAAAAAAAATAATTATGCATATATAAAATGGATCTGATAGAAAAACAGATGTTTGGGATTTATAATTTCGTAGAAGTTTCAATATTATAATATAACTGTAGCAAAAGCAAATTACAAAATATTAAAATTAAATGTTCATACCTGATGTTGTTTCATTTAAAAATATTTGTTCACTATTTCACAAAGATTCCAATGTCTCAATAGAATAAAAAAAGGTCTAAAAGCTGTATTGTGAAGTTACGGTCATAAATTTACTTCTGACGGCGGCTGCATTGATATTTTTTCATTACATGTACCGTTATCATCTCTTCTTAGTAAAAATTAACCGTTAGTGTTGCACACATCCATTACATAAGAAAAATAATAATTATTAAACATTGTATTAAAAAACGCGATTTTTACTAGTGCGTACTTTTAAACGGCGCCGAGTGTATGTAATACATAAATACATACATACATGTAAATTTTTAATTTTATTAAAATTATAATTTTATTGATGGGAAAATAAAAGTCTCGAGTCCCGGGACTTTGAAAACCCCGAGACTTCAGAATTCCTACTGTCAATACTTGGTGGAAAGGCATTATATTAATAAAAACAAAATATTTCTTTGTACTTTATTCCACTTTATTTAAAAGGTCAGGACCAGTTTCGCTCATTGCACAAAGGAATATTGTGTTTTTATTAAAGCAATGATAATTCAACCCTGATATTATTTTGTTTCTCTTTACTCGTTTTGTGAACTAAAGTTTGGTATTTGAAATGAAACGAATTATTATTTCACTAAAAAAAAAGCACTCTGTAATATTAATTCTACATTTAAATAATATGCTCAAAACCGTTTTCGCTCATGACAAGCATTTTCAACTGATGATTTTCAGTTGTGCTAAGTTAGTACAAAAATTGTTTTATTTGTTGAATATAATGCTTTTCCACCTCGTATTCACAGTAAACACCTTAAAAAATATTTCATTGTAAATTTAAAAAGCTTAAAAAGCTCGTTCTTTTGAATTCTATCTGGCAAAAAGTACCATTTTTGCCTATCATTGTTTCATGAAGTTGAAATAAGAAACTTTACAAGGATGCATCATTGATACATATATATTATCAAGATTTATAAAGTCGCTTGGTGAATTAAAACATTATCAAATTTACTCCTCTATTGTGTTGATTTTTTTTTTGTTTTCACCATAACCTTGAACTTGAACCGATTCCATGGAAAACACAATATCAACGGTGCGAGAGTGATCAAAAAATCTATCAAAATAGGCGGAGGCACTTAGCATATCGTTTCGCAATCTGACGGCTCACTCGACCGTGCTGCATTTACGTTTTCAATTAGGGCCCTCCACTCCGTCTGGCGGTGATTTATTAGTACTCAGAATCAAAATCTTTCTAAAGCTTTACTTTATGCACTATACTATTTTATTGATAACATTTACAAATATTCTTGTAAATTGTACAATATGACAACAAAAATATTACAAAATTTTTCGATGTTATGTTTGTTTACAGCAAAGACTTTTTTATTTTAAAACTGTTTGTAAACTCTCGAATTTCTTGATTAATTTTCTGGATAGTGTGGATGCAGGCTTAGTTATATCTCTCTTTTCCGCATGTTAAGTAGCTAAATAATAACTATCGAAAAGATTTTAACAGCTGAAGTCTTTGTGTGGGGAAAACAATAGCTTAGTAAAACACTTGACGGGAATGATTGACTTTGACTAATAAACAAAATTTGGATTTGTACTAGGAATTGCTTGTAATGTTGGCATACATTTGAAGGGTTGACTATTCTTTTGTTAAACACATCCCCAGTCCCTAACTAAATAAACGAGCTTATCTCAATAGGGTAAAAATATCAAAGTATTTCAGTTCTACAGTTTTTTATATGTTATATGTTGATAGCTATTTCGGCTTTCGCCGTCGTCAGAATTATACTTAAACGTAAATTTTGCTCAGCTATATATACTGGCTAAGAAGAGATACACAAAACATCATATTATTCACTCTAACATACTAATTCAAATTCCAATTACAATATTGCACTTATTAAATGTGATTTTAGTGTTTCAAAGAAGGATAAGCAGTCTGGGGTTTCTAAAAACATTAATTAGGCTAATTTAAACTGATATTTATTATTAATCATGCTACATTAAATTTATTAACTATGGCTTTAGTGTTTTGAAAAACAATAAGTAATGTGGGATTTTCCAAGGTAAATTAGGAAAATTTCCTAATTTACAAATTTATATAACTTAGCAAATTTACGTTTAAAGCATAGTTCTGACGATAGCGAAAGCCGAAATAGCTATCAACATATAACATATAAAAAACTGTATAACTGAAATACTTTGATATTTTTACCCTATTAAAATGGAGTTCTACCAAGTAAACGCTAAATCAATAAATAAAGAGCTTATCTCATGTTATCAAGCGCGTCTGTCTCCCTTCCAGGGCATTTATGCTCATATCCAATGATCCACATGATAACAAGCCATGCTATAGACTTTAAAATGGGTGTTTTATTAGGTGAGTGGTCTAAAGTCTCAAAGATTTAAGTAAATAAAAACAGTATGAAACAATTAAATGCTCTCATCATCTTTTACTGTTTTATATGGAGATAATCGAACGTGTCTACTATTTAGACATTTTACTTTATTTCGAAATTTGTTAGTACAACTCGTTTGGTTTTTTAATTCATCCGTAAATTATCGCAAATCCATTTCATTTTCATCATGCCTTCTTTCAAAAAAAAAATAATGATGTTGCGCTTTTGAAAAAACTTTATCCCTTAATATGTACAGCATCGTCTTAAAAATATCACATATACATTTATGTTATAATCTCAATAAACACTCAATATTATCAAGTCATTTTTTTTACCCTTTTTAACCATATCCGCTCTCTATCTGGAGCATATGGCCATCTCGTGGCTCCTCTGATATTCTCTGTCCTCCGACAGTCTTTTTACTTCATCCCATCCCCCCTAGTTCCATCGAATACATCTTATGAATGGTCATCGGTAGGTAACCTTCCACGATGGCGAGATTTATTTGGTTGGTAAAAAAATAGGCAGAATTCAGGCTTGCTTCAGCATTTTTGACATTATGAAATTCAAATTAAAACAAAAATATTCGATTAAAACAATTTTAATTGTCCACGTAAATCGTCTGTGTTACCTGTTTTCGTTCTTAAAGGCTATTCAAATATTTATTTATTTTAATAGTATAAGATAATATCAGTAATTCAAATATATTAAAATATGACTAATGAAGCTCAACTCACTCACTTCAAAAATAAAACTTTATTAATACATAGAAATATTGTTATTTGTTAAATTCTTCTTCTCTTCTTCTTTGGCCATGTTCGCTCCCTATGTGGAGCATATGGCCGCCACGCGGCACCTCCATGTTTCCCTGTCCCCTGCCAATTGCTTTGCTTCCTCCCATGACATGCCAGCATCCCTCAGTTCCACCGAGTACATCCTATGGATAGTTAAATAAGCATTATAAATATTAGTTTATTGTGGTTACCGATAGTCCTTATTCTTAACTTGTATCATTACTGTTACTCTCATCGAAAATAAACACTCAGCAAATGACCAACAGCTCCTTCTGTAAGAATTTCTGAATCCATGATCCATTTTGAGAACATATGTTCTATACTGAAAACTTTCTAGATTGAATTGTATTTTGATATACTATTGTGTTTAATAATACTATCCGCATTAGTTAAGTTATTCCAATATATTTTAAGCAAACAAAGTATGATTTTTTTTAAATATTATAATCTAATTTATTTTTTTCAATATATCATACAAAAATCGAAAAAAAACCCGTTGATATTGATACAGTTTGACAAATCCCGTTTCCAAATAAAACACTGATGCCGTCTGACGTAGAGTGTGTGCACTCGATTTTTCATTGCTTTTTTTTTCAGCAAACGAAGTGGAAAACCAATTTGCTTGTGTAATCTCGCTGATTTTTATCGGTGGAATTTGTAAAATTGTTCGTTCAAAAATGGATTCGTTTTTCGCTATCGCTTAAACATAGGTTCAACGTAGAGCTGCAAATCTAGTTAAACAACTGCAAATTTTACACCGTGCTATTGAATATATTATACTAAACGAGAAGTATTATATTTTAATTCTGTAAAAATGTGTTTTTTCCAAAATCTTAATTTTTATACATTATTTAAACTACATACATATATTATATAAAAATCATTTTTTGTTACGAAACGAAGAAACGACATTTGAATAACCACGCTCATATCCAAAAAATAAACCACTCTGGAATCAGAATATAATAGTGTTTTGTTTTTTAATATCACGCATTTCCATCAAAATATTGACAGTGATTACATTAAAGGTGATTATTGCATTTATTATAAATATACATGAAATTATATTTCGTTAACAGTGTATTTTATGTATATTTTGAGTAAGAGTTAGATTATGTTGAAAAGATGATAATTATTTTATGAACAATGGTGATGGAACAAAGAAGCTGGGAACCCTTGTCTAATTACTAACCTTCGGTAATCATGAAAAGTGAACTACACATATTCTGCGTTATAAAAACGATACTTGTGTTATAAATACCTCAAGAGCCTATGGAATGTGAAGATAAAAAAATCATTTAAAGTATTTTTATTTGGTTTTCAGTTCCCCCAGACATATTAAACGAAGACTCTTCGGCAGACGTTTCTGTTCAAGAAAACGAAAACGCGACACTCAGCTGTAAAGCCATCGGGCATCCTCCGCCTCGTATTATGTGGAAACGTGAAGATGGAGAACCAATGCTGCTCAAGAAACCTGGTAGCCGGGACATGTTCAAACGTTAGTAGATTTATAATATCCTGAATTGAATTGCACAATTGCTTTGATAGGGCAGCGTGCTGGAAACACTTACAGGTATAATAAATAGTGCAATTTTTATAACCTTCTCTTTACGAAATCATCCGGGTGGGAAATTTGATATTTATTGTAATAAAAATCTTTAAAAAAAACTTTTTTTTAATACATTTTAAGATACCCAGGATTTTAAAAGTTATCAATAATTAAAAATTGATAAACAAAATAATCGCATATTGAAATTAAAAAATATTTAATGAATACAATAATTTGTTAATTCTACTACCTGGGCTATCATCAGTTTATTATTATCTGTTAAAAATTGTATCAAATGTAAAACCATTTATATTTGAGATGTGGATACATGTTTTGACATATTTGTTATGATGTTTATAAAGATATAATTCATTTGTGTTCTTTAAAGACATTTTAAAATAGAAAACTGAATTTTTGCAAGGTGCACGAAATATTCTTGCGCAGACTTACATACATAGTATACCCAAATAGATAAAATGTTTATTTGTTAGTATAACTTTAACCGCTAAATGTTAGAAACATTTTAATAACCGATGCTGAAAATTTAGCTAATGTGGGAAACTTACGGAGTTTTCTCTACTTTGGCGCAGCATTTTAACTGATTCTTTTTTTGTAAATAAATCTGAATAATCTGAAACTTTTCTTTTAAGATAATCTCCATTAGGAGTACATGTGCTCTACCAATGTAGTGGATATACTTATAAAAGAACCATATGGTTATTTTGTAGTTTGTATAATAAACACAAACTAATGTTATGTCTGTATATTATGCACATTTTTACTTGTGGTGTGCCGCGTAATTTTGAAGAACACGTTGGTGTGCCTTGGAAGATAAAAGGTTGCGGAGCACTGATATAAATGACACCGAATAACAAAATTTCATACTACAATTATAAATTTCTTCAGAATTTTTGTGGTCATAAGTAACACCAAATTTGCCTAACTTTGTCATTTTTAAATCTCAAAAATGGGTAAAACGTCTAAAAGATATACCGTAAAATATACATTTATGATGTCAAATATTTTCGATTATTCAAGGAATACGTCATAGATTTTTTTGAATTTAAATGAAAACTATTAATACCGGCTACGTTGTTGACCTAGAACACGGAGGTCACAGGTTCTTATTCCAGTTCGGATTAGTCTTTATGGATTGATTTTCCAATCAATTTATGGATTTCGAAAAAAGAAAAAAGCTCGACTAGGGTAATATTTCCTTTTAAAAAATGAAGACATAATATTTGCACAATTACTAATTCATTATGATATGTGCCTTTCAAAGTGTGTACAATGTTTATTTTTTGAGTAACCTTTTTATTATAACTGTTTATATCAAACAACTACCCTCTTTGAAAGCAAACCGACTATTTCTAGAATATACGAGACCGTAAAATTTTCCCAATATCTATTCAAATTCATGCTATTGAATTTACGTTGAATAGCTGCATGTTAATGCTCAAAACTATGCTGCTCATTGACTCATTCCTCGTAAAGTGAAATTCTCTTGACCATTACAGGGAGTATTCCTAGCTAATATCGGTTTAATTATTGATAGCGTATTAGAACGGCAATGGATCATTGCGATATACAACGCGCGGAATCAATCATTTGTGGTGAGACGGCACTCTTCGTATGTCTATCTCTTGGGAGTATTTACGCCTCAATTGTGAAAACTTACATACCAATTTTATTTTACGAACAAAAATTTAAATCATAAGTTCCTAAACTCATTTGCCCCCTAGACCACGTTCCTTTCTTTGTGTACTCCGTAGGACCTTCTGCCTGCTTAATACTGAATTTTCCTAATCTTAATAACTTTAAATGTGTTTTGGGTTTTTAAAATGAAAAAATTGTATGATTTATATTTATGGATTTATTGAAAAGACAATATGTAAAAATACTTATTTGGATAGGGTAAAATATCAAGGTATTTCAGTTCTACAGTTTTTTAAAAAGTTAAAGGTTGATAGCTATTTCGGCTTACGCCATCGTCAGAACTATAGTTAACTATATATGTATATTTAACTTTTTAAAAAACTGTAGAACTGAAATACCTTGATATTTTACCCTATTAAAATGCAGTTCTACCAAGTAAACGCCAAATCAATAAATATACTTATTTGGATTTTGAACGAACCAAATCAGTATGCAGTAAAATTCTTACATAAAGTGAATAATGCTCCGATAGCAATTGTTTAATATTTGGCTTCAAAATAGTGAGGTGTTTTCAATATAAGCGCTCAGTCGTTCGCAACCGATTTCTTTTTTTGTAAGTAAAATCTTTTTCCACATCGAATGAAAAGGAAAAGCTTTCAAAATTAATTTTGCAATAACCCATAATTCAGGATTAGCGAATTTGAAACCAATAAAAATTAGGACAGAATATTTAAACACTCTGAAATGACGGACTAAGCACAGCCGAATCAGTCTACAGCTCATCAAAATTCAAGTATATACATATATTATATATGATAATAAAAGTTATAAGGTCGCGTATTGGCTATAGCTTATCTACTATTTATAATATATAATATATGTTGAAAAAGGAAATTGAGGAGCTGGTTTTGAACATTTCACCGATAGTTCAACTATTTATGTTGACCACGGAAATCGTTTAAAAAAACCATATAAATTTAAATAATATATAATAATAAGATTGGTCAATCAATGTTATTAACGGTTAGAAAATATTAATAAGTCAAACAATAACGTCATGATGTTTTTTTTGTTGAAAACTGTGTTTCACACTCCAATGATAATTATTAAACAAAAACATTTTAAATTTATGACTAAGTGCCTGCACTGTTATACGAATATGCAACAGAATGTTGTTTGGTCAACTAATCACCGCGTAGGCGCACAACTATCGTTCTACAATCGTAGCCGTAGCGCATGACGGCAAGAGGCGTAGCGGTAGCAGGAGTTGGTCAATTCATTGCAAGTACATAGTTTAAAAAAATAAAAATACATTTTGACACTTTATTCTTGATACACAATTTACTTACATACAAGGAGTTATCTATCAATTCTTGGAAGAAAGACATTATATTAATAAAAACCTTTTTATTAAAGATCAGAACCTGTATCGATCATCACAAGTTTTAATAACTGATAATGATAATGATAATGATAATGAGCGAAACCAGTATTGATTCGTATATTTCAAATTTATTTTCAAAAAATTTGAAGTGAATTAAAAAAAAATATATTTTATTTTTAAAACATAATTTACGTTTTAAAATGTTTTAACAAAATACAATAACTTTAAAAATTTGTGCTGAAATCAATGTCAAGTATAAAATTCTTATTTACGAATATCGTCTGTATAGTTTTTGTTAAGTTAAGGAAAATTAATGTTTTTCTCTTGGCATTGTGGATGCAAACATACATATAATTTATTTTATCTTTTGTCATACATCTGGATTGCGTTTCTTTTTAATTTTCCCCAATTTAAACGTCTGTGTCAATCACCAACCAAAGTTTCTTTATTTTTTTAAACATTCTTTATTTTTGTTATTATCATTTAAATGTAGCAAATCAGAGTAGCATTCATGAGATCTGATCTTCGGTTGTATAACTAAACGATATCGAAAAAAAATTAAAGCAGTAGCGGCCTGTCAATGTGGCATTTGATCAATGCACCCCTTGTATATGCAGGGGCGGCTATGTTTCATGAAATAATATTCAAAAATAACATTTATACCATTCCCTCATTTTAAATTCAATAAAATAAAATTTTAAATTTAATTCAATATTGTTTTCTAAAATATTTATTATAGACAATGTATAAATGAAGAATTTAAAATGAGTGAATGGTATAAATGTTATGTTCGAATATTATTTCATGAAATATAACTGCCCCTGCATATACAAGGTGTGCATTGATCGAATGCCACATTAACCGTCCGCCTCTGATGTAAAGAATGAAGATTTTTTAGAAACTAACATTCTTATTACGAACAAATTATTCTGCGACCGAGTAAGAATAAAGCTAAAAAGTGGCTTCTAATCACCAATCGGCACCATGGTCAGAATATCATTATTATAATCCAGGGCATAACAATACTATCAATTTCCTTTCCTTATACCGGACCGATCGGTAAATTATAAATACGCCGTTGAATAATGTCACGTTATTTTATGTCGTGTTAGGGTTTAGGTACTTGACCGCTAGTTCAGTGGTGAGCTGTTAATATCTTAACAAGGAGCTCGGTAAATCTCAGCCATAATGCCTTTACACTATAGATCAGCCATACTCCTTTTTTTCCTACGGGCCACATTCCGATTTTTGCTTTTCTACGTGAGCGGTGGGCCGCAACATATTTATACATATCGACTGTGGAAAGGAAAAGGGACGTAACCCACACATATAAAATTTTACAGAAGGCGCAAATAACGTGTTTTGATGATTTTGGGCCATATGCAAATTATGAATTATACAGATCCTTGAAGTGCACGGAGACTTCTAAGCTGGTGTTTAATTGACATAATCTAATATTAATTAAAGAAATTGTCTAGGAAAAACCTTTTTTTCAGTCTTTTTTCTTGGTTTTAATTTTTACAAGGTCATCTTTTTCAAATTTAAAAGCTAAATTTTTATATTAATTCGGCGTTTACAGCTTACATCCTTTTGATAGAACGTGTATCAAGTCTGATACATTGTGATTATTGAAAAAACTGTGGGTTACGTCCTTTTTCTTTTCCACAGTCGATATGCAGCGATGGGCTGCTAATATCTTAACAAGGGGCTCGGTAAATCTCAGTCATAATGCCTTTACGCTTTAGATAATACATCTTTGTATTAAAATTTAACAGAAATTGCAGTTAGGTGCTGATTTGATCTGAGACGAACTATTTTCTTAACTTAACAAGGGGCTCGCCAGCCGCGCCAAATTTTAACAAGGTTCTCGGGCGAGCCCCTCCGAGCCCCCTCCAGCCCACCCCTGTCGATATGTATGTATGTATGATGCACAATGGCGTCGCGACTAGCGACTGATTTGACGTAAAATACAGTCACTAGTCGAGCCGGCACGCCAATACTGCGGTTTTTGCATGTAAAATATTTGGTGACTATAATTATTTTGGGCCGCACATAAGAGCTTACTGAGCCGCAGGTTGAGTATGGCTGCTATAGATGATACATCTTCATATTACAATTTAACAGAAATTGCAGTTAGATGCTGATTTGATTCGAGACGAATGATTTTCTTAACTTAACAAAGGGCTCGCCGGCCACGCCAAATTTTAACAAGGGGCTCGGGTGAGCCCCCCGAGCCCCCTCCAGCCCACCCCTGCGCTAGTTATAATCTATTGCATGTGAAGTGTACCATTATAGTCTACAAAATTTGTATCAGCAACATGTATTCCCATTTAGCGTACTGAAAGAAGTGATTTACAGTTATTACCAGTTGAGTCAGCCAATGTATTGTAACGAGGTAAAATTAATCCGTGATGTTTAATATTGCATATATGTATACGAAAGTGAACTTGTATTATCTGTTTGACCGTGCAATCCGAGTGGAATTCAACAGTTTTGGCACTCAGTATTGCTGAGCAATATTGAATGCAAAAAGCAGACAATGAGCACGTTTTTTATAATAAGGTAAAAAAATATCAACGTATTTAGTTCTACATTTTTTTTATAAGATTAGTTTATAGCTATTTCGGCGTGCGCCATCGTCAGAACTATATTTAAACTTTGTTCTGACGACGGCGCACGTCGAAATAGCTATAAACTAATCTTATAAAAAATATATAATTTAATACGTTGATGTTTTTTACCTTATTGCAATGGAGTTCTACCAAGTAAATGCCAGTACAATCAATACTTTTTCTTATATTTTGGTTTTTCAAAAAGCAGATTGTACTCAATATTTTGTACTCGTAAATATGTGAATTTTACGATTAATAGTTACATATTACAACAAGATGAGATTTTCGTCAACTCCTATTTAAATTTGATTGATATTTGTAACATTTAATTTGGAATTTATATTTTTATTTTTAGTCTAGCTTTTGCTTGACTAATTTCAAGCGAAATTCGGGTAGAAATATTTTTCAAAAAGTCTTCAAATTAAAATTCACATGTTTATCTTAATATAACTTTGTATGTCACATTCAACTAAGCCTTTATTTATTTAGCCCACGCATGTGCTAAAAACATTGCTTAATGTTTTTACAGCAATATAAATAAAACTTCAAAGACCCTAATCAATACAGCATGGAGATAATAATATATTAGGTAAAGTCGAAAGAAATATCATTTTTTTGATGCTACAAAAAATATTGAAAAAAAAACCATTAAATATTATTCCGTAAAATAATTTCTGTTATAAAGTATGATGTTCCTCTTCAAAATAGGTAGTTTTTTAATATCTTTTTCGTAAAATTCTGGCAGTTTATTATTAAAATATGAATCCAGGTGATTTTTTTGGTAAAACGGAAAGAAATGTAATTTTTTTGATGCGTCACTAATCAGTTTGCCACCGGTTTCTATTAAAGAAACATGTCGTGGTTGGTATCTTTGTAAAACACCATTAGTATTCTTTTTGTTATGATATATTTTTAATTTTTTTTACCGTCAAAGAAAAACACAGAAGCCAGTGACTAAGAGATACATTTGCGGTATTTTATGTTTTTTTGCTTGATCAAGGATTATAATAATCAAGGATAAGAGGGCTAGATTTGGAACATCTGCAACACCCACCATATTCACCGAGTATGGTACCTTCTGATAATCACTTATTTAAGTTGATAAAACATTCACTTTGTGATAAAAAAAAAATATATTAAATAGGTAAAAAATCACCTGGATTCATATTTTAATAATAAACCGCCAGAATTTTACGAAAGAGTTATTAAAAAACTGCCTATTTTGTAGACGAATATCAGACCTAATAACAGAAATTATTTAACGGAATAATATTGAATGGTTTTTTTTTAATATTTTTTTTTTGTAGCATCAAAAAAAATGACATTTCTTTCGGCTTTACCTAATATTATTTTTAAATAAATATACTTTAAAAAATATATATTTCTGCAAAAGATACTCTCGACAGTATTTTTTCCAGATTCAAGCATAATTTTGCAAAAAAATGGAATCTAAATATAATAAATTGAAATGCTATGCATATTGTTTTGTTGAACCCTAATTACATTTCATTGAGATTTTCTGATATTATACATATGTATATTACTTTCCTTATGGTCATAGTTGTAGAAACTTTTTTGTTTTAGGGAAAGAAGTTTTTTTATCAATTTTATTTCAATAACACAATACCAGTGGTAATAAAAAAAAATTACGCCTACATTTTTTTTATATATTGCCTGTTGGACTAAGTTTATTATTATTACGTCTATTAAAATCTATATTATAGATATGGATGGTAAAAAGTCTCGTAACGAAGTGTTAACTGTCAAGTTATGGTGGAAATTTATTGCTGTTATATAATAATGGACATTCAATTAAATTATATAATAAAAACACACATATTTTGTAATAATTCTAAAATTTTATAAAATCGTCTGGACCGTTTTTGCTAATTGATTTTTTTTGCGATTGACGACGCCGATCTTAATCATTTCTTACAATTGTGGAATCAGCACGTTTTTACATACAGATTTCTATGCCTTTTCACTAATAATTCACATTTTACACCCTAAATTGTTTTTTTATTATTCTTGAAATATCAATAAAACGAGTAAACATTATATAAAATTGACTAGTTTTACAAAAAAATATTCTAAGAAATATTAGACTTACATATATAGATTTTAGTTAGTTTGTAAATATTATACGTTACTACATTATCGTGTTTTATGTTTCAATCTAAAGTATCATTATGTTGTATTCTCATTCAACCTCGTCTGGCGTCATTAACAAAGTGGGATCTCTTACTCTGACGGTCTTTTCAAGTTGATGTTGGAAGTAATGTATTAAACCACGTACTTCTTGAACATGCGAGAAGTGCGTTTTCTTCTTTGTATAATACTTATTCATAAAAGCGTATTTATCACAGATGAACGCTTTCAGTATTTTTTTAGGCATCCAAATTTATACCAACTATCACCTGCTACTGCTCCACACCCGTATTACTGAATGTTTTCTACATCGTTATAATGTTATTCGAGCTTAGAACTTTTTCCAAAAGTTTCAATGGAAAATACTTTAAAGCTTCACTTTATATAATAAAATAAATAAAATAGAGAAATAAGAATATAATTCGGACAGTGAAAAACTTTTATGAATTGATGTCCACTCCTTCTCCATACAACGTCGTGAAAACTTTGAATAACCTGTAGTTTGCACAGCATGCGGCCAACTCAACGTTAGAGCTTTCGATCTCGAGATCTCAACCAATTCGGTGATCGCGTAATCCTAGGTTTGTGTTAGTACCAATCCCGGAATTTCGGAATTCACCGTAACGTAATAATTTGAGCTGGAATTTAGTCACTGGCATACTTTTCTTAGAGTTTTTAAAAAAGTTCAACAGGGCTGGAATACTTAGCAGACTGTCATCACGTTTGACTGAATTTTTGGAAACAAAATGAATATCCCGGGATCAAAAAACCGACGCAGGATTGGATGCCCTACTCAGCATTATCAACAGGCTTGACAAATTCTACTGATAGTCATGTCGTATTGAGCATGTTTTTCATGTGTTATTTTTATTTCGGTATTCCTAAAGGATGTGATCAATATCATAAATCATATCTTTGGTCTATCCTTGTCATACGTAGTAATCATAGCAAGTAATCATTCGTCAAACAGCTTCAATGAATGAATTTGTTCGACATATTTGTATTTTTGTGTAAGCAAGTAACATTTTGTTTTTTCTATCTCTGCAGCACGTTGGCAAAATTTCAAAGCTGCACATGCATATTTTTTTTTTTACCATTTCCGCTCCCAATGTGATTTATCTAAGCAAAATTGTTTTTACGAGAACAGCTTATTACTTAATTGCTCAACCTACCTTCGTTTCCAAAGGAAGTAGTTATAGAAAGATAGAGCTAGAACAGGACAAGAGATAAGCTAATTGGTCTCGCTAAAACCCATTTTTTAAGATTGGATGGGTGGGAAAGGTATTTCAAGACATTGTATGCAGCCCCAACCAAAAGAAAGTCGAGCATTGTTGGTGGTTAGAGCTTGACCTTAGCAATCAGGTGGACGTGGATTCAATACCTAGCAAGTTTTATATAAAATTTAGGTTTTTCGAATGTAAATTTGAAATCTTCGACATGAGAGTTTATGATCATTATTGAAAAAACATTTCAGTTTATCTCGTGTAATTTAACCATTTAAAAATATCTGACGTCTTGGTCCAATGGCTGTGCAATATATGTATATTTACGTATTTTTTATACTTTTCTCTAACCTGTCAAAATAGAAGATCATGGCAGCATAGTGACTACGGCGATTTCAGCAGCAGATGAGCCCCCATCAATCATGTTACATACTTTATTAGTTTTACAATATTAACACATAATGAAAGAATGAATTTATTATAAATGTCGATGAAGAATCTTCGAAAAATTTGTATGTCGTAATTATTTTACTGTATTTTTAAAATTTCACAAATTGAAAATTAAAACAATCTGTATTGACCAATTGAAACACTTAATAACGAAAACAGTAAAAGAGTTTGGGAACACCCAACTATTTTGATAAATTTATTTCCGATCGGATATTATTTTCTAAGAATGTGCACTTTAAATTGTTATTAGGATTGCATTTAAAATGATAGTCAAGGGTCAGGTCTGATGGTGGTGTGATTCAAAAACCACAAATGATAATAATATGAATAAACGCACTCAATTCTAATCAAATAAGCTAATTTGATACGATGGAAGATGAAGCACTTGTGGAATTTGTTGTGAAAGTTAGCGTAGTGTTCACAACTCAAATTTTAATATATGTATCGTAAGAAAGGATCTTCTTTGCGATCATCGTTCGTCTATTGTAACTTTTATGCTTAAGAAAATGTTAGATACCTACCTAATAAATGGCTGAAAATATAAGATAGTCAAAGAATATGTACAAAAAAAGTAAGGTTACATTAATGGAATTAGACTAGAACACGCATGAAAACAATGACGTCATTCGAAAAAACCTACAACAATTTTAATATACCTTGACTATAAAATCCCTAGTAATTCTCTATGGCAGCAATTTTCAACCTGGGAGGCGTGGCCTATTGCAAAGAGAGGGGCGAACAGTCCAAAATATTTATTTACTCTTTAAAACGTGTCTTTATCACTACATATATGAAATAAACGATGGGGAGGCGCAGTAACATAATGGTTGGAAACCACTGCTCTAAACGGCGTAAAACGGCGTAAAAAAAGGCCTAAATTCTGTCATGTTAAAAGATGCCTAACATACAATAAAATGGTATTCAACTTGTTTTCTCATTAAGTTGCATACAGTTGAACTGCTGTTTTTAGAAACACTAGTGTTATTCTAGTGTTTTGTTTGTTTTAAATATTTTAACTATTAAAGACCTGAGGAGCGTATTTTAATTTTAAGTAAAAGCAAAATACGTAGCATTTAAAAAAACTGTAAAAACAACAAATGACAATTATTACTTCTATATGAAGTCTTTAACTGATAATATCGTTTAAAGCAGAGGCTTCCAACCTTATTTGCTCCATTGTGTGTATTTACTGAGCTCAGTTAACTTTTAGAATACTTCCTTGACATGTATAATATTATAACGTTCACTCATTTTTTTCTAAAATACCACTTGGCTCATTTCACCTCTCGAGGGCTTGAATCAACAATTTCAACATTTTCTTATTAAGGCCAATCTATGAAAGATTTTTTTTAAATTGAATGTTACTGGATAGTTGATTGAAAATTGATCTTTACAATCGAATGTCTTTCAAAAATTGCTTAAGTTTTGCCAAATTATTCTAAATTGCAGGATTTTTGTCTCTAACTAATTTATCTAATCAATCAAGCTATTTGTACATATTTTATATAATCAATCTTCTTCTTCGTTTAAGTTTTTTTAAGAATATTAAAATTCAATGTTAATCGTTGTATAACATTATCTTTGTTGGATAGTATCAATATCAAATATAAGACACGGCGTATCCGTCGCACAGTGTTCTTTTTTTTATATCACTTATTTTCCATCACTGATCAAAGACATTATGTATAATGTTTAAAATTGAGATTAAGTCAAATAAAGTCAATTCTATAGACAAGTGGCACTACCACTGCTGAAGATAACGTTTGAGGATGAAGACATCACACACATCCTTGATTACCTTTAGTTAAGAATACAAAAATCAATTGAAAAATCCGTTAGTCTGAAAGAGTTGACGATTCTATTACGTTAGCATTTAAAATTGTGTGAGTTTTCTGTTCAAATGGAAAAAAATAATCGTTTCTCTCGTGATGTTTATTTTGAGAGGCTTTATACTACTGATTAAAGAATCCATGTAAAGTTTTAATATTAAAATGACAGTACAAAAATGTGCAGGTATTGTATTTTAATAAAAACCTAGCAAACTTTACTGTATGCAACGGTAGAAGTCTTTAAAAATCTAATATCACAATATTATTTATATTCCTATATACCTCTGCTAGATTACGCCGCATTCTTTTAACTATCAGAACATTTACCCATAAACTTCGAATAATAAAGTTTGTCTTTGAAAAACTTTTATCAATTGCTCAAAGAGAAACCATTATAAAATGAAAAAAGTTTATTCCATTATCCGTGAATTTGTACCTCGGACTTTTTTAATATCCAGAGCATATTACGTTAAACAGTATTCTCTTTAACACTTCTATCTATTTATAAGATTATATATGCTATAGTTTTTTTTTGTTTTACGGGCATTTAATTATTCACTATAAAAATAACAATAAACATTTATATGTATATGCAAACCTTTTAAATATTTTTTTATTCAATGTTCGCTTCTAGTGCGAAGCATATGGCTTCCAAATGGAGGTATCTCGTCAGAAGTTTTTCTACAAAAACTGTTGGCTTGTCAGTTACTCAAACATTTTTTTCTTCAAAAAGAGAGAAGGATAGAAAAGATATGGATATGATAAGACTTGTGGTTAATCACTCTTGCTACACCCCGTTATTTCAGAATTGCAATGGTGGGGGGGGGGAATCCATAAATCGATTTTTAAAAATCCTAGTACGTACAGCATTTTAAATTAAATATAATTTTATAAATATAGTAGACCTTTGCAGTGGTTTATATTCTACGTTTAAGTGACAACAAGCAGTGTACTGATTTTCTCGTCTGCTTTTTTTTACATCATCAGATATTTTCTTGCAGTAAAGGTTCGTGAATCTTGTAATTCCGACGTTTGGATGAAAAGCGACAAACTACGTTTTTTGCTTTTAACAATAAGCCTTGAGTTATTACATTTTATTTTGTTGTGCCTTTGAAAAAAATTAGAATTAGTTGTTGTTTTAACGGAGTAAAACATTGAACGCGTTTTCTTTCGTATTAGAAAAATCCTTGGTTTTAAGGAGCGTTTGTTTTTTAATAAGACGGTGTTGGTCATCAGCATAACACCCAACGGACCAAAATTTAAACTGTACTTGAACACCGAATATTATTTTGATAATCCAATCATAAAGAAGTGACTTAACCTTTTAACCTAATGCTTGCCCTTGCAAGCATTAGATTTTTTTAACCAGAGTGACAAAAGGATATTGATTGACAAATAAAACAGAATTTTCAAACATTCTTAGTGATAAAAAAAATTGTCAGTGATCTTTAAAAGACATCAGTGACAATTCAAAAAAATAAATTGTAATACTTTTTCTTTTAATTAATGACCATACAGTATAGAAGAATTTGTATCATTCAATACTGCTTATGTTTTTAAAACACTTGTTATAAGTAAATATACATGTAGTTAAGTAAATAAATTAAATCTTGGCAGTGTTTGTATGACTATTTTAAAATTTAGAACTATCATTTTCGAGCGTTTCAAAATCATGACATTTTTACTGTTTGTTTCAATTTTTTGACTAAAATTAAATATTGTTCATTTTCATAATATATCACATATCTTAAAATCTCGTTTGCTCCCAATGTGGAGCAGATAACCTTCTAGAAGAGCTTATCTGAATAGTAGTGATACTTTGAGTACTACTTATGTTACTCAGTATAGTTTCCTTTCCTCAACCACACCACTAGTGGTTAAATATTCGTTTTAGTATCGGACAGGTAGATGGAATTTGATCACAAATTCATAAATTGATTGAAAAATATAATTAATGAATTTATCTGAATCCGCACCAATAACGACGTTGCCCATTTGGCTACAGGTTCAGCAACACCTGGCATATGGTAGTGTTTTGTATATTTTTTTTAATTTCATACATTTATTGTAATTCCTTTTGGGATACAACTAACTTTATAGTTATTTGCCATGTTCTGATTGTTTTATAATGATGTTTATATCCAGATTAATTACGATAGATATTTGTTTGTATTCATGAGTTGGAAATGTGTTCTTTTGTTTTCAATTATATTTCATGGATCGTCAAATAACTATCGCTTAGTCAAATATTTTTTTTACATCTTTCAGAATTATTGATTGAATCATTTGGTGTCATGAATTCATTTTATTAAAATCGTGTATTTACAATTGTTTTACAAGAATTATATTTTAGTATCTCTCATAACATTGTTTTTATTCACTTGGAAATCATTTTCTTTTTTAAATAAATCATATTTTTATTTTATATTGTATCATTATTTTGTAAAATATAGTTTATTAATAGTTCAAAGACTCGACACAATACGATTTTTTTTATACAGATTTTTATTTTTCAATTTTTTGAGTTGAGAGTTCACTAAACGAAGCAAGCAGTGTACTAAGGCTTATGAAATATTTTTATTTGCTACGTGCACTAAATGGCAAAACTCTGGAAATTGAGACGTTTTATTTTAACAGCGGGTGAAAAAAGATTGGCAACAGCTGTGTTGATTGCGGAAAACATTCACAAATCATTCTATTCATTACGATTCCTTCTATATATGAATGGTAAAAATACTTATTAAAAATTTCAACGTGAGCGGAAAACAAATAAATTAAAAATATCTTAAGCGACACAATTAGGCAAATGACGTTTTAAGCCGATAATGGCTCAATATCGCCTAGGACTCGAAGGATAAGGCCAGGACAGGACTAATGGTTGACTAATCGCTCTCACTATACCGTTATTTAAGGATAGGAAGGGAGGGAGAGAAATAAATACATCACAACACACAAAATCTTTTTTACCTATTATATTTTTTGTTAAATAGTTAGTTTTCTATTTTTGTGCTGATAATGGTTTGTTTTTTTTTAAACAGAGGATGTATTTCACGGAAAGCAGTTGCACTTTGTTCGTTTGGATAGAAGACAGATGGGATCATTCCTTTGCATTGCGTCGAACGACGTTCCTCCAGCAGTGAGCAAAAGAATTACTCTTAACGTCAACTGTAAGTACAAAACCAGTATTTATTTTTGAGCTATTTATATGTATAAACCAATTCAACAGTGAATAAAAAGTTTCATATCCTGATTAGATTGACATTTAATTGATAGAACTCCATTATAATAAGGTTAACAATTATCTGACTAAAAAAATTAAATTAAGCGGTTGATGGATGTAATTTAATATTTTCGTTCCTATTTTTCTATTAGTTACTTTTTTAGTATTCCGATCTTAGATTAATATTCGACATTACAGTAATGCCAATCCGCCAAATATTTGGAAGTTGAAATATCATACGAGATAAACTCGATGAGAATTTTTGTAAGTCACTCGAGATCAACTCGGGGAGAATTGCCATTACAATCATCCACTTCTTAGACCAGTCTGATCGATAGAGCAAGCCCTATCCAACTGGACCACGAGGGGCGACAATGTAATCCCTTTGTTAAGTGAAAACAACGATTTCAACCTGTGGATGATAGGTGACGTGCATTCATTTTGTATTACTTGTGAAAGTATAAGTATGTATATCAGTACGTTTAGGTATAATGGTGTCTTTTCATCAAACATGTTTAAGGAAACAAAAATAAATGTGGGTTTGATTACTCCACGCACAACAAACACGTTAAGACGCAAATCTGCAGGTCCATTCTACCTTAGTATAATTTTCATTTAGATTAATATTTTGATATTTTTATTTTTATATTTCAATATTTTATTCTAAATACAAATCTTTTTCTCTCGCCTGTTTTTATTTGTTTAATTGAACAAAAATACAAGTATGTTTGTTGTTTTTTTCTTTAATACCCAGCGGTGAGCTGTCAGTACGTTAACAAGGGGCTCGCTTGTTCTTAAATCAATTCTCGGTGTTCTGGGGAAGGCTTGATTTATTTTATCACTCCTTTGCAATTATATGCAATAATTAAATAAGCAATCAATTGTTACTTAATACACTTATAATATGTAAAAATATGCAATTTACCGTATACTTATCAATGTAAATGGCTACAAATGTACTGCTGTTTATAGTAGAGCTTTTTTAGATAGTATATATGCTAGAAATTGCAGTTTTATACTCATTTGATCTGAAAATATTGTTTTTTCTTATATTAACAAGGGGCTCGCGCGAGCCCCTCCAGCCCACCCCTGTTAATATTACTTGATTTCCATTAAACGTTTACTGAATATAGTAGTTACCAATGACCAACATATTTTTTTCTATGACTAAATTAACAAAACATTGTATTTTTTAATTTAGTAGTCATTTTTTATGCTATCCTTTTCCACTAGTTGCTCCAATGGTAAAAGTTCCAAATCAGTTGCTAGGAGCTCCGTTAGACACAGATGTTCAACTGGAATGCTACATTGAAGCTTTTCCTAACACTATCAACTACTGGGTCAAAAATAGAGGAGAAATGCTGTTGGACGGGTAAGCATTTTAAATATTTTTATGTGATTCATTTTGTACTACAAATCATGATTTTTTCCAACATGCAAGATAAAATCTGTTTTAGTAGCATTCATATGAAATTACTGTTTCATACGTAGAAACTATTTGCTTCACAGCCAAATCCATCGAAAATAGTTTATATTCGTTAATATTATAATGTTTAACCTCTGATCTTGTTGATGGTTAATGATGATGGATGAGAAGTGATTAAGAAACGGAAAAAATCTATGCCTTTGAAATACCTGCCCTCCATAAAAATGCTGTTATCGTTTTGAATTGTTTGCTATGTGTGGTTAAAATGAGATATATTTGACTACAACGGATTAGTTCAAAATTGTTTACGTTGTGTTGAATTGAGAAAAAATAAAATCAGAAAGTAAACTAATTTCTATCACCATACATATTTAAAATATTTGTACAGTGCTGAAATTCAATTAACGTTCACGCTTGAAAGAAAACATTTCCACACAAAACATCCACATTGTGCTATACGGATAAAAGGTTCAAAGTAAGGTTTCGTTATACTCCCTTTTAGTATGAGTTGTATTATTTGGAAAGCATTGTTTGCTAACAATCTCTTAATCAAATGGACCTAAGTAAATAAGTCACCTTAATCTACTTTGTGTATACAATAAAGAAGAGGTAGTCTGATTTTATTTGTCACAATTTCAATCAATATTTCCTTGGTTAACCTCTCTACCAAATTATTAGATTTATATCTTAATACAACGATTTTCAGATTTTATGGACACAGTTTTGACTAAATTTTCAAATTGCTGAAACGTCCTCTTACTAGTATAAATCAAAATTTTAGCGATATCACCTTCAAAAAAGTGGAAATACTACGCATGATAAGGGCTTGATCAGTCAGTTGCGACAGTTTTAACATGAGCTGGCGACTACATTTTTGTTTAAATATAACGTTCTCAATGCCACACCCCCTGATTCACAGGCCCTGCCATAAACTGTATAGTGTTGTTTATTTTCTTACTAGATAAAAAATCTAATTTAGAAACCTTATTTTATTATAATGAGAGCTCTCGGTTTTTAAAGTTTTAACAGACACCTTGGATCGTTACATAAACAAATCTCTGCTTTATTTATTTTTCTTTTTGGTATGGTTTAATAACGAATTATAACAAAAGAAAGGTATGTTTAAACAAATATAGTCATTAAAACCAATTCCCTGGGGAGCAAAATGGATATGATAGAATTATACATTTTTGTTTAATACCTGTAGTTATACTTGCAACATCGATGTTTATTATGAAATACAAGTAACGCTTTATTTTTTTACCAGACTAGAAATATGTAATGTTATTTAAAGCCTGCTTTGAAATAATTATCTAAAAATCTACTGGGTGTGAATTTCGTCTACTGCGTACGATTCGGAATATTTTTTCTATTTGACACGACTCCATTTTGTTGGTGCCCTGACCTCCTTGTCCGCCTCCTAAGGTGCAGCTCGCAACCAATATGTAAAATCGCTGATAATAATTTTGTTTACTTTTGCCACCATATTTTATAAAGTATTCGACAGCGCTCAACTTAGGGGTGGTAGGGTATATGGTTAGAATTTTTTTAAATGGGCATGTTTTTAAGTGGGCTTCCGTGCCGGACCTCATGGGTTCGAGTTAATCACTAGTCCTGTCTTAGTCTTATCATTCTATCCCTACTAGTCTCTTTGGAAAAAAAAGGTTGAGCGACTAAGTAACAAACAGTTCTCGTAGAAAAAAAAAACCTTTTTTTGAGATACTTTCATTAGGAGGCCGTATACTCTACATTGGGAGCGAAAATGAATACAAATAAATGGATAAGATTTACCGAGCCCCTTGTTAAGATATTGGCAGCCCACCGCTGGCCCATACTCATAAATAAAAACATTTCATAAATAAAAAAATATGCCCTAGAAGTATATCATTTCAGTCTTAATTGAACGTCGCTTCTTAACTTTAAAAAGGTTCAAGCCATTCTTGAGAAATAAATCATACATAGTAAAAATGTTACTCAAGACAGACTTAATACTATAATGAGATTGTAGAAAAACAGTAAATTGAAATCGTCAGTATCGGACATTGATGTACGCGTTGTCGAAGTGTTTTAATAAGCGGATGATGAATTTTTGATATAAGCTAAATAATGTAAATCTTTTTTTACACTCCCTAATATCTTTGTCACCAGCCACCACTGATTAAAAGTGTTACATTAAATTTAAAATAAATAAACACCTGTTTTTCGGATAGCATAAAAACGTCATAAAATTCCATTTAAAATAATAAAAATGCTTTACATTCTGAACAAACGGTATATGGGCTGTATTTAGCTATTTTTGAGGCCCCTAAAACTCGGAGGCCCCAAGCGAGCGCCTCTTGCGCTTATAGGATAATCCGCCACTGCATGTAAGGTGTTTACTGTCAACTCTTGGTGAATTGGCATTATATAAAAAACCTAAAAACACAAACTGTATTAATTCCACATTATTTATTTACAGATGAGGACCGGTTTCGTTTATTACGAGTATTGTTAACTGACGGTAATATAAATCAATATCGGACTATTTATACAAAATAAAGTAAGAATTGTATAAATAGCCCTGTATTAGTTTATATTGTCATTAGTTCATAATGTTCACGATGAGAATCAGTCTTTATTTTCAAAAAAAATATGAAGAGCTAGTATAGAAAATTGTCTTATTTTGTTTAACATGTATCTTACAAGCTTTTAACAAATTAAGATACTCTTGATATAGCGGAAATTAATTAAACTTGTCGTGGATCAGTCATGAAAATTCTATTTCTTTCGGTTTTTTCAGTCAAAAAAATAAAATTACAAGTTGGTCTTTCATGATGTAAAAAAGAAACACTTGTTTTTATTTAATGCTTTTGGTTTCTTGAGTGTGACAATATATATAGAAAATATTTTTTTAGACCGAAGTACGCCATCAAGGAGGAAAAGTCTTCATATAAAGTCATCATGTGGCTCATGATTAAGAAGTTTGCCAAGGCCGATATCGGGACCTACAACTGCGTTTCAACCAACTCGCTCGGAAAATCAGAAGGAACTCTTCGCTTATACGGTATGTCGCTTTCTTATAAATAATAAAATGACACTTACATCCGTTCGGTGTAAAGCAAAACATTATATTGCTTAAAATACATTAAATACAAATAAAAATGCTTTTGATTTTTTTTAGTTAAAAAAAATATTTGGCATTACAGCTTATGTAGATGCGCCAAATATTTTTGAAATACGAAATCATACGATGAGATTTTTTGTAAGTCAATAGAGATCAACTCGAGGAGAATTGACATCACAAGGCACCCACGTCTTAGGTCTCAAATTAAATTAAAAAATAAAATATACATTTTGACTAATTCTCACTTTTATTTATAAAGATCAGATCCGGTTACGCTAATGACGAGCATTATCAACTGATGTTTAGTTTATAATGCTCGTCATGAACAAAACAGGTTCTGATCTTAATACATAAAACTAGGAATTAGTAAAAATGTACATTTCATTTTTATAATATAATGCTCTTCCACCAAATATTGACAGTGATCTCAAATTAAAAATAGAAAAAAATCTGAATTTGACTTTTACTTTACCGGGTATTGACCTCAGACCCGCCTGACTGGTACAAAAAGCTCTAACCAACCCCAGCAGTTATTCTTTTCCCTAAAAAACATTATTATACAATTATGTAATCAAATACTTACATATCATATTTAGTTTATTAACAAAGGTATTTTTTATCATTTTAAAATTTAAAATCGAACTAATAAAAAAGATTCAACCATTGTAATCAACTGCAATCACTCTTTATCCTCAATGAGTCAATTAACATCGTTAAACATCACGTGCTTGCTTTCACACTTATTTTTTTTTAATTCTCTGATAATTCCTTCCCTTTACCAAAGATATTTGAACTCAAAATGTATATTCTAAACAATATACATATACCTAATGTTGAAACAGATCTTTTGGGTGTGTTCCCTCCCTGGAGTTTTGAAATTTCCCATCCTCAAGAGAAAATTCTTTGCCGGTTGGGAACCCTGCTCTAAGAAATATGACTTTCAATAACTTACCACAGTCAATTTTTTTGAGACACAGAATCTTTCACTCAAGACCCTCAAGCAGATGGATAACATCAAATTCTCGTTACTACGTCAAAATCTTATTTTTTTACAGAACAAGTGATCAGTTATATTTAACAAAGTATTTTATAGTTCGTACTATTTATAACCAGGAGACCTTTTACTCTTAAAAATGTGATTTCCAACCATTTAATAGCAGCCAATTCTATTAAACTAGTTCACTCTTTGAAACGTTTTTCAGAGGGATGGACTAAGATCGTGTTCTTGTTTCTCCGCTTAAATCATATTAATATATCAAATGAATGATCACTTTTATTCTGGGTCCTTATCCACTCATTTAGATCTTTGTTCAGCGCAGAAAGGCGCAGAAATCCTCGAGCCGGCCCTGCTTATATTTACTATATTTACTTAAAAAATATTATCGCTAAATTTACGAAAAATCGTTTTATTACAAGATTTTTTTCGAAATAAAATGATTTTTCATTCACATATTCAAAATTTAAAGCATGTTTTGCATTCCATTGGCATAATATGATTTTGATATAACTTGTTTGATACAAATATATTTTTCTAATTTTCAAAGGTCTTGCAGAAGCAGTGAGAGACCTCGTCACGACAACTGAAAGCCCTTCAGGAGCTTCTGTATCTTCACCAATTTTTATTTGGCCATTTATGGCAATTGTGATGAATGGGCTGAAATTAAACGACTGAATAATATAATTATGTTATAAAATAACACCTTGATTAATGTTTTCTTTTTGATATTATTAAATTAAATTTTGTGTTTTACTTGTTTTCTTGTTTAATTTTTTAAATGCTTAATATTTATTATTTTCAATCTTTTTAATGTACTGTCAAATCATGGTGAAGAAACATTGTGTTAAAAAAAAGACATTTCTTTTTGTATTTATTCCATAAAGATCAGTACTGGCTTCAGTCAATTATTTTATATACCATATCATTAGTTACATTCATTGTTATATGTATATCAGGATTTTCCAACCCGTGGTACGCATACAACTCGGTGGTACGGGGTTGATGGTTGGTGGTACGCGAAAAAATCAGTAATGGCGGACATGCAGTAATAAAATGATTAACAAATATAAAAAATATATAATTAATAAAAATTTACTTAATTAATCAAATTCGACGTCAATATTTACAGTCGATGACCTAAAATCTGGCAATCGATACCGTTTCCCTCTGATCCGGTAAAAATGTAATAAAATATATTATATCATGTACTTTGTAAGTTTGTGTTTTTATTCAATCCATTTACCAATAATATAAGTATTACGAAATAGTAGATAAATTTAATAAACTTCACCATATTATAATTGTGACTCTTCAAATAACCTTTTTTAAAAAAAAACTTCATAACAAAACAGATCCATTACGTCTACCATGTCTACCTTGCAAATACTATATAATATATTATATATAACCTGCAATAAAAAGAATCATTTTTATATGCTAGTACAATTTAGCGTAATGTACTACCAAGTGGTACGCGAATCAAAAAAGCTTGGGAAACCCTGTTATTTATATATTTATTATAGCTCTGATTTTTGTATTGTTTGTTTTTTTCATCAGTCAAAAATACTCGCGATGAGCGAAACCGGTCGCCATCTTGATTTATGAAATAAGAATATTTTTTTTTTAAATAGATTTTTTTATTTAATTTATGAATGAATAAAATGGAATAGAAATATACTTACTAAACGATATTTTTCATCATCACTTGTATTTTAAACACGGAACAGATTTATTTTAGGATTTCAGTAAATGATTTTTTAATTTTAGAAAAACTTTCTTTTTTATGTTCTTGAATGAAATACGGTTACCGACTAATGATAATATAAATAGAAATAATAATGGGTGTTCTATAATTAATCACAATAGCTGTACAACAATAAAAAAAAAAATTAAAACATAACAATCAAACATATCCACACGCCCTACGTAAAGTATTCTACCTGCAAGTATTTTATAGAATGTAAAAGAAGTACGAATTGAACGATTACATCCCATTGCTTAATTGTTTGATATGGTAAATCTTTCATAATCGCGTTTGAAACGGTAACTCGTTGAGAAAACGAAAATACATTTATTGCCATACCAAATGTAAAGAAGATTTTTGTTGGTGTCTTTGAAAATTTTATTGCAATAAACTCGGAAGCGATGAAGTGGAATGCTTGCTGATTTTTTTTTTGTATTCTTAGCATAAACATCGGCCAAATGAATGATAATAAAAAAGTATATTCATATAAGTATTTAACGAGACAGTGTAAAGTAGCTCCCTGTACCTGTGAAGACCACCGGTGTTGACTGAGTTTTCGTTTACTTTCGTATTCTATAAAAAAACTTGATAAATTTGGGTAAAGATGGATTAAGATATTATTGCTGTAGTGTTGACAATAAGACAATGAACGGATAAACAAAAATCAGCAATTAGAAAACTTGACATTGGGCGTGATAGAGACGCACTAACTAACTGAGGTATATTTTTATATATCTTGAATTAAATAACTGTTATCAATGTTGTCTAGAGCTTCTTTATCGAATTTAAACGTAACATAACTGTAAGTCAATTTAAAATCAGATATTATGAAAGAAAATACAATAATATCTTTATAGAGTATAACCAAATCTAAATTCAACGATTAACAGCTAATGTTGTTTTACATGCTCACATTCATCCACCATAACTGATTTTTCGGATGTTTTAAAATCCATAGCGATAATAAAAAATAATATAATATATTTCATGTAGAACGAGTTGATCGTTTGACGGGTTTGTCTGGATGGTAAGACAGAAATGAATAAAGATAAAACTTACATGAACGAATGATAACACACAAAATAAGTATATACAAGAAATAAGTTATTATTATTTATGCAAATCCCTCAAACTTTAACTAACGAACAGTCTGTCAATGTTAAAACAAATAATACTTATAGAAATTCCAGTATACAATTATGATATAATACGAATAATATACAAACCATCAAAGATATTCTGTTACTAAGTAGCTACTTATAAAAATACATTTATTTTTATCCGTATATGTTGCTCACGCCTAAAGATCACAATTCAAGTGCGGTTAACATTTTACACATTTAAATTGCAAAAAAATAAGTTATTTATAATTCAATTATAGTTTAATTAATATTTACATATTTCAAAATTAAAATTAAAACATTGTCTTTTTTATACGATAAACTTTTTATTTGTATCAATACCGCAGATACAATCTCCTCAGTGACACTTTCAAGTTACATTTATATTTATTTAGCAAGAGTAAATAAGATAACAATGGAAATAATTAACAAAGTCACCATTAATAAGTGATTCATTAATGGCTGAAATTAACTTGATTATTAATTAAACTACTTTCAGTAATGAATTTGATTAGTGATTAAATAGTGAAAGATAAACTTCCTTATATTACCAAAAGAAATAGTATTTTTTTAATATTAGATCTTGATTTCTCCAGTAAAATTTTATCCTGTAGTTATTTCACGATTGCAAAAATGATCAGGTATGGTTTCAATGATCGTTTGATGATTGGTATCTTTCATAATACCGATTCTTCCCAAAATGCTAATTTTCCAAAGAAACACGTGATTATTTAAAAAAAAATATAAGTATTACTTTTCAATATCTGTCTTTCTTGATCTGTTACAATAACGATATATATCATTATAAAGTATTACATAATTTCTTATATATTTCCATAGTGAAAAAATATATTTTGACATATTAGACTCATGCGAACGATTTAAAAAAAAAAACACCCAACAAATTGTCAAAATAAGTCTATCGATGTATTATTTGAATGACTTTTAAAGTGGAGGGGGTATATTTCTCACATATTAAATTCTAAATTGGGTGTATTTTTTTTACATAAAACGCAAACAAGTACACATCTGGTATTAATTGCAACAAAAAAAAACCTGCTATTTAAATATTGGAAAAAACTATATTACCTTCAGGTATCACTGCCGTGGCACTATCACTATGTAGCGTTTTATATTACCTTCATGGCATCTCAAATATGCGTTTATGCATTGTAATAAATAGCCTTCCAACACGATCAGTAATGAATCAAATTCCAGTCTAACAAACAATTATCCAGTCACAAAGCAATTCATATAACGAGCCGCAATACGATGAACCAACCACACGATTTTGAAATCTCATGCGCCCTTCATTATTCCAGATGCATAATATGTTAGGTATATTTTATGATGATATAAGTGTTCTCACCCGTCTTTGCACGGCATTTGTGATATGTTTTAATATAATCACATTTTTTATTATATTATTATTCAATTATATTGATAGTTTTGACATTATGAATACATACATATACAGTGAAACCTGTATATTCGTCATTAATTCGTTCCTGAGAGACTACATATATATATTCGTCATATTCCCTATCAATTGTTTCAAATATTAAAAAAATATTCTTACTAAAATAAAAATAAAACACTTTTGATGACGAAGTTTTGTTTGTCGAACCGATTGATGAAAAAATAAAAATACAATAATTTTATTGTCACATTGTATCAAGTAAAAGCTTCTCTAAATAAAGGTGCCGTTCTGTTTTTTCGTCTGATAATCAAAAGATATCTTAAAATGTCACAAGTATATTGTGTATTGTACATGCATCTTAAGATAACAATATTTTAACCTACATAACCTATGCTCTACATTTGGAATTTACCACCCACTAGTGGGCACCTCCAGTTTTTTGATTTGGTATTTGTTGTCAAGTATTGTTGTTCTCCCTTCGTCTGAATAAATTTCCATTACCTCTGTCGCTACATATGTATTTACACTTTACACGCTGCATCAACGCAAAATTTAATATTACATGACGATATTTTATCTACTTGTCAGAGTATGCTCGCAGTCAACTCGTAAATTCTTTAATCAACGGCACTCATTGAGATTTTATAAGGATGTTACAAAAAAGTACTTTTTAATTATTTAGTAATAATTTTATTAATATATTTTTTCGAGCCTTTCTACTTTTAAATAATACTTTTCACTTGCTTATCACTAACCGTGGCAGCGATGAGCAGTTTTTTTTACCGTTGACAATAAGATGCGGCTGACTTTGACTAGACGCATATAACCCAATTGAATTTTGAATCGTTCAATTTTGTACACTCCCACGCGTTTTGTCACTAGCGAACCGGTTTACTTTGCCTTTCCGCGTTTAGGCGTTTTTTTTCAATCAATATTTAAAACAATACAGTGCACTTTCGCAGTATTGGCAATTTCACAGCAGTTGCATAGTTTACATGGTCCAAACGTTAAAGCAAAGAGTGAAATTTCATTACGTTTTGTTAAAATGGTTGAGATAGTCTTGTAATTAAAAGAAATATCAAATAAACGGTTATTCTATCCGTAGTACGATTAAGATGCACCTATTCAATTCTACATTTCAAAAAGAGTGATAACGATGTATTTCAAATGTGATTAATTCCATCATGGGGTGTGATACTAATATAATATGATATGCTGTATTTTAGCAGATTAATTCTCTATCCAAAACGTTTAAATAAGCATATATATATATTTATGTTTATTTAAATATTAAAATGTGTTTTAGTATTATTTGACAGATATTGATATTTTTTTAGAAGTCGATAATTTGCTTTTTTTTTTAATTGATACTTCTAATAGAAAAGGCAACGCAAAAGGTTCAGCGACAACATCTATAAATGATAACAAAAAATATTTGATTTTATTCAAGTGTCGATGCGATTTCACTGTTGTTTCTTTTTTCTTGAAATTACTTGAAGTTGAAACATTAATAATTGAAAAAAACTTATTATTCACATTAATTTATGTTACTATCACATATACTCCATCAATGTACCTCGTTTATTAGGAAATATTTTTCTTTACTGGAGTACTAAGAAAATACCTTGGTCACTCGTTGGTAAAACCGTTGGGCAATAGTAACAACACATGGACTTAAAATACTATATGTTTATTCTAAAAGTAAATTATTTTTAACGGCATGGTATTTAATTTGGCTTTAATTAATGATTTAAATTTATTTTGTATTGTTTTCATATTGAAGCATTCTAATTTAAATCTATGTACTGATATATTTATAGAAATTTTATAAAAAATATAATATTATACATCTATATATATTGTGATATTTTAAAATTAACATTAAAATAAGGACTCGAGTTTGTTTCCATCGGCCTAAATAATATATGAACATTGTTAAATAAATTTATCATCCGTACAGGTAAATGTAGAAAAAAGTTTTTTTCCTTAAAATTTAATTTCAACTCTTTTAAAAAGATTATGGATGATTTATTCGAAAATTAACGAATAACTAATACCATGTATTTCACATTTCGTTTAAAGTTTAGGATTTTAACCAACAAATAATAAATTTCTTAAAACTATACATGATTTCTTAAATGTTTAAAGAGTAAGTTATATTGAGCCCTTGAAAAATACAACATGACAGAGCATAACGATTGTTATATTGAACAGGTGATTTCTTTTCAAAGTTATATCAACCTTTGGAAGTTTTTAAACTTAATTAATACGCTGTATATTTGAATTACATTTGTTCAATTTAAAAGACAATGTTTTAAAAGATGTTGGCCTTTTCATTTTGCACAGCACAAATTTGTCAATGTTTTAATTTATATAAATATATGTATGTATGTTACTAAAAAAATCGTCATGAAATTATTAGCAATCGGGTTCAATGAATTTAAATTTTAATATCATTTGTCACCATTATATCTAACTCATTTTTTAAAAATATATGAACAATTCGTATCGGTTTATTATTATTTTCATGAAATAAGATACTATATAGAATAATTAACTTGTAGATGCAGGAAATGATGGCATTGTGTAAATATTTATTCACAGTAAGACTGTTAAAATATTATTAAAAAAAACTGGCGAGTTTCTACAAGTTCAATATGCCATTCAAATTACTTCAAAATTATTTAAATAAAAATTCAACTTCACATGTTCAGTAAATTTGATAAATGTTTACTGTTAGTTATATTTTATAAAATAATGTGTTAAATAAATTTTAATACTCTCGTAATTATCAATGACTGTGCCAAATTTCTTTGTAGCTTTATGAATTACAATTTAGGATACAATTTTGTGAAATTTATTTTTCTCATCTAAAATTGATGTATATAAATGTATTATAATTTTTCTATCCATTGAAAATAAATAATTTTACGTATAAAACCATCAATATAATACAAAATATCAAAGTAACGAACTGTTTTGTAATTTCGTTCCATCCATTATTATTATACCCTATCGATTGATTATCTTTTGTTTTTCTTATAAGAATAAATGTATTGAATGACTACTTAAATATAATTTAATAATATAGATCAGTATAAGATGCTGAATATGATAAAATTAGAAATAAGTATGTGTATATTTAAAAAGTATAACAATAAAATTTATGGAATCAACATCAATAATAATGTCTTTTATTTGTCTACGACAACATTTTATTTATTGAATGCCTTGAATCTGTTAATGTTCAAAATTACTTTACCTATGTAGGTTTTCGTCATAAAACTGTGAAAGTGTTTTATTAATAACAGTGTGTACAAAATTAAGTCAAAATTAACATAATTAAAAGAGTACTTGCTTTCAGAGTCGTGCCAAAATTCAAATCTACCATATATAGTATAATAAAGAGACTGATATAAAAAAAAAACATAATTTTCTTTGGTATTTCCGCTTTATAAATGATAGTATATGAAGTTTTTGGTCGCTTATTTTATTTCCTACTCACATAAAGGATTTCAATCAATAGGCAATCTTATCTCTCTGCGGTGGCCCTACCCTCTTTGGAAACCTGTTTAGTTCGCCTAATGCTTTTGCGGAATTGCCGAACCGACGAACAGCTGAGTGTATATATTTTTGCAACCAACCGCACGTGTCAATTTCAAATAAAAACAATGATTACTTATCAAAATAGATGCCGCAATTCACTTTTGTATTAGTCAGTGCCTTGAGTTTTTTCCAGTCTATAATATTTATGGATTGAATTGGAATTTTATCGTAACATTTATAATTATTACAAATTTCTAATATCGATTCACGTCAATAGTTTACTCAAAAATTACAACTACGCAGAACATCACGATTCAACAGGATGATGTTTGTCTCGTACATCCTTTTTGTTTATTGCTCATTTGAGTAAACTCATTAAGTCACACTGTTATATTTTTAACAAAGGCAATATAATAATCAAATATAAACTCTGGAAACAATTATTATGGCTGGCTTGAAAGTATGAAAATTTATTTATAATTAAGGTTCGACAATTTATAAAAAATCTGATTTATTAGAGTTTTTATTACGGTTGGAAGAACCTACTTTTAATAATACCGCTTGATAAACTATCTACAAGGCCAATTTCTTACGACTTATTTTCCTTTAAATGTTATAGTTGGTTTTAATCAAACATGGCACATAAAAAAACGAAAATTATAAGGATGGCTTATCTTGGTTATTCGTGAAAAAAAAATTGCACTTTGACCAAACAGGATAGCATTTTATTAATGTTAGCGTTATGCATGTATCCCTTACTTGACCCTTCATCAAGAGAAGAAATAACCTCCATCGTTTCAGTTTCTTGGACTCTATGAGGTTTCAACAGTTATTTTTAGGGAAGTTCACTTTCATGCTTCAAAATTATTTCCTCTACATCTTCACTATCAACATCCAAACCCATAATCCTGCTCATACAGATAACATCAATAACAGGTCGTGATGCATAATCCAGAATTTATCTTTCTGACAAACATTTTGACTATTTCCTCAGATAATTTTCTTGAAAAACACTTGTACTTTATCGATTATCCTCACACAATAGAGAATATTGAAATGATCTTTCCGAAATTTCCTTTGTCATAAGTACACTTTCCGATGTCACCTCAAAGCACATTTGGAACCGGGGCTTTAAGCTTAATGTCGTTTAGTGCTGGTGGTGTAAATACTTAATTGTCAAAATAAGACAAACATCAGATATGACGAATTAATAGCTTGAACTGTATTGTATAATATTGCTTGGTTATCTTATTATCTAGTATACAAACGATAACAATGGTTGCTTGCATAACATAGGTAGGTATTCAGTGCTTTCACTCTTGGCACATTTCATAATTTTTAGTGGGTCCAAACTCTTTAAAAATATGATTTCACGTTTAAATGTAAAGGCGTCATAAATGCACATTGTTTATTCATTTTAATGTAAATATTTTTTGCCGATATTAAGATGCACACACTACCAATCAAAATCTTCGCCGTAGAATATTTTTTCAAATTAGAATTTGATTTTTCCAAAGTTTGTTTTACTAACTTCATTGCCATTAAAAACCGTAAGAAAAATATCATAAAATTGTATCATGTGTATCAGAACGTTAAAATAAAAGAAGATTATTTAAAATGTATTCAGAAGTGCAGTCTTAGCAACTTTCTCAAAAGACTTTAGGGCCTGTAAGTTCGCAAAACGACATAATTATTGCGGAAATAGTTTTAATTTATAACTGTAAATCCATTTCCTTCGTTGCCTGCATGTCTCTTACCATTGATTATCGTTTTCTAATAATCACCCAATTCTGACGATCTCTTGCACTTAAACGAGGCTAATCATAAATAGTAAACGTTCATTTATTTTATAGAATTCATTTAAATCAAGAACAATGAGTATTATAAAACATAAATAGCAATCATGCATTGTTTTCCTTTTAAATTTATTTGAAAAACTATTTGAAAAATTAACATTAAAAATTAGCCAATTACTTATTTGTATATAAAAATAAATGGATAATATTCACATTAATAAAACGTCTACATTGGCAATATAGGCAAGGATGCGATAAGATAGGTGTCTAATAGTATTACTAGGCAAATAGTTGCATACATGACTATTATTTGTGAAATGGGCGTCATATTTTCATTTTTTGATCATGTTGACATATATTTTTCGCCTCAAAATTTGGGAAAGAACTAATATTAATACAACTTGTATGAGCTAGATTGATCCTGGTTGATTTTAGAAACTCCAGATTGAGAACATAATTTGTACACTACATAAATTTACAGATAATAGTTTTTAAATGCATTCGTACTTTGAGAATAAAATGTGCTTTTTTTAAATTTTGAAATGTACCATTTTCAATGCAGTTAAAATCATAATATGTATACGTATTCTATCCAATATTATTCACACTAGTCAATAAACATCTTAACCTAACTTCACCTTCTTGTTTTGCTAAAAAATAAAGCTAGATCAAAGCCATGTATTTGCGAATATAATAAAACGAGCTTCTGTTTTTAATGTACCTGTGTACCTGTTTTTTTTCGATCTTTATAAAAAACATATTAAATGAAACTACGAAAATGCGAATAAAAATACATATATGTGCTATTTATAATTCCAGCATCTTTATTTAGAATGGACCGCAGGGAATAACATCACAAACATTCATATCATACGTACCATTACAATGAACAAAGTGAAAATTTATGGCCAGAGGGAAATTCAAGACAACAAGCTCGTGCGGACTTTTTGACCATATTTTTTCTCTTCATATATGTATATATAAAAAATATGGAGTATTATTTATATTCATTTACATATATTGTATTGTAATCTTTCTCTTTGTGAAAATCAAAGAGGAATAGAATTTGTAAAAAAAGCTACGCCTTAAAAGTTTCTGTAACACATTTGATTATGAACAAAACTATTATATTTTTGTTTATAATACACATTATTAATATTTTAACATTTATTTTAATAACTTCCAGATTGTTTCATGACATACAATGTATACATACATAATTCAATTTATTATGTTTCATTTTTAATTTATAGTCTGCGTCTAATACATAAACCTTTTAACTTGTACGTATTATTAGTATAATATTATATGTCAAACTCAGTTTTGATTGCAGCAGAATCAATGTCAATTGATCATAGTATAATAACGATACATTTGTACAATTCTTTAGTGAACTTCAGTTAAATCTTATTGATCTTATTGGCGAAGTGTGCTAGTAATAGTGTCGATTTGCCGTGATATAGATATTTTATTACTTTTGAAATTAGTTTGATAATTTACGTTTGAAAGAAATAACAAATTTCTTCGTCGAGTCGTTGGAATATCGAATGCAATATTGGTAATGTAAAAAAGATTATCTAGATTGTGTATTGCTCACAAAAAAACGTGCAAAAGGTTAACGCAATATTCGCCAAAAGGTTATAATAAAAGTTATAAGTGCATTCCAAGCTTGATAAAAAAAAATGTGAACCTAGAATACTTGTCATAGTTAAAATTATTATGTCAATATTACATTCAGAAAATATTTCTAGAAAGATAGACAAAAATAACTTTTAATTTTGCCTTCTATGAATGCACTAAAATAAAGTAGAGTGTAAGTAAATTCCAAGGATAATCTGAATACTTTTAACCTACGTGGAATTATTTACTTAAATGCGATTCCTGTGAAGTTTGAATGTACGTATTGGTCAAACTTGAAGATCTTTTAATATTTCAGAAGCATTTTGCATTAGTCAAAAAATATGACAAATTTTCTTCATTTGGAAACCATTTGTTTCTCAATAAGATTTTTTTTGACATCTCTAAAAACTTTTAAATCTTTAATACCAAATCGTTAAAAATACATATGTAAGTAAGAAATTTTAGAAACTAATCGATATTAATTAAATGAGATAAAAAAAATTCATGGCCATTCGAATATCTGTTTTATATTTTTTATCCATGTCCGTTTCCAATGTGCAGCATATAATCTCTCAATGGAAGTGTTTTAAAAAAACTTTTTCTACGAGAACTGCTTCTTATTCAGTTGCATGTTCATTCAGTTCGAATGGATATGGACAGGACAAAATTAGTGGTTAGAAAATTTGGGAGTGTTTGGGACCAGTTTTAAGATAAATTGTTTTAATATTGACAAAAGAGCATAATTTAATTTTAAGCGTTGCCAAAAACTTCGTAGTTTTCATGCAATTAAATGTCAAAATATGACCTTATAATCTTAAGTTTTCATAAGAAAAGTGTGTTTTTCTCTGTTCAGGAAAATGTGGATCTGGTTATTTTTGATCTCAAGCTCCTCATATTATATTGTATTAATAAAAGCTTTACCGAATACCACTTTACGGAATTTGGATACAAGGTTGCCTAGGAATATGCCATTCTTTTTTTAAGTAGGAACGGAAAGACTAGAAGTAGAGCGAGCAATGCTATCGTGTAGATGGCACAAAAAGAGACCAAGGAAACACAATTCCAAACGTTGAGCTAATAATATGTAAAACTGAAAGTAGCGAACCGACAAATACGAATGAAATCGGTTCCTTAACGAAAGTGCGCATAGGAAGTGAAGAGATATTTTCAAAATAGGATCTCTTTGAAAAAATTTCATTGTGAGATAAAAATAACACGTTTTTCAATTTTATACGTATTTAATCTAAAATATTTTCGTAAAAAACCATTATCACAATAAGAAGCGAATAAATTTAAGCCTGCGGTTACCAAACTACGGCCCTCGAAATATTTCAGTACAAATAAGAAATATTTATTTTTTGAAAATTCTAATAGTTTCCCATCAAAAATATTCCCCTCAATGTTTTTTAACAGTCCAGCCCGTTTAATTGAGTTAGTTGACCCCTGCTTTAAGCTTTAAATACACCGTTTTTATTAGGGGGTATTCTAGTCTAGAGGCACGAATTTCTGATATTTTTTCGAGCTCTGTAAAAAATAAACAAAGAAAAAATTTTACCATCCATTTTTTTACCATTCGTTTATTTATATAGTTAGCCCAAAAAGTTTGCCGACCCCAACAATATAAGATATGTTACCAATTGCCTACTTATGCATCATATATTTTTTACATCAAAAAGGAAGTAGGGATTCATAATGCCGAAGCAAGTATTTTAAAAACAGCTAAACCGCCATCAAATATTTTCAGCAATGTATACAGTATACACGATACGCAGTAATTATTTTAAGTCGTCGTTTTTGGTTCTTACGTAACATTTTACGGGTTATTTCTTGTAAATAAGCCATTTAATAATTTGTCTTAATAATAGATGTCGCTGAAGACCGCTAGACTCAACGTAAATACTACGTGCTTAATAAATTTCGTTTTAGGTAGATATGTACTTATAAATCCTATAGTCACTATTTTGCTTGCCATAAGCGTTATCTATATAAAATGGTTCTTGGTCATTGTGATGCTTTTTGCGAGAAAAGTTTTATTTTAAAATACACAACGCCAACACAAACTATCGGAATTTTTATTAAAGAATTTTCAATATCCGGTTGTCGGCATGGAGTCTAGTGTCTAGTTCACCAACCACTGCAGGCTGCATTCAAACCCTTATAAAACCAAGAAGTGCAGTCCTTATTACATACAGTCAGGCTTTTTTTTTAAATACATGCTTCAAAAAAATTAAATACATTATATGCGTGATAAAATCCCGATAGATATTGATTTCCTATACAATTTCCTAAATTTTCCTTTCTGTCAAGTGTTTTTTCAGGGATCTGGAGCGGAGCGCGGAGCAGTGGAGTAACAAGTTTTTGGCCGGAGCAGGAGTGGAACCGGAACACGAAAATTTGTTGTGTTCCACTGCTCCGATATAAATAATATATATTTTATAGATTAAACGTTTTTCTAAATGTCTTTTCAATTTATGATAAATTCAATATCTGGTGGTTTTTTTAACCCTGTTATCATTTGATACGAGGACAAACCTGACAAGCGATGCATAACTTCACTTATTATATTTCTGCGTGGTCTACCTCATTAAAATCAGGAATCTGGAGTGGGGCACGGAGCAACTGTAAAATGTGGTTGCTCCAGATCCTTGGTTTTTTTTATGAATCTAAAAAATAATACTAAGTCACAAAAATATAGTATATATATTTATGATAAATCTATATTTGTATTGTATTATAAATAATTTGTGTATATATATAAATTATAAATACAAACTATTTAGAAAAAAAATCAGAAATTTCATTGAAATTCATTCCCAGGCAAACTTATTTTAGAATAAACGGTTTATTATTTTCATTTCGTAGCAACCAACTAAAGATTATTTTTTTTAAGAGAACGCAAATATACGAGAAAATCATACGAGAAAAAATTGATGAGCATTTTTGTATTGCAAGTCACTCGAGATCAATTCGAGGAAAATTGACATCACACACACCCACGTCTTAGGTCTCAAATTTTAATTGAAAAATCTTGATTTGACATTGACTTTACCGGGGATCGAACTCAGATCCACCTGGCCGGTAGAGCAAGCTCTAACCAACTAGACCACAGCGAGCGACAAATGTTAGACAGGTTGTATTTTGTTGGATTATTGACTACGTAATATGTATACTGATTTTTTTTAAATAATAGACTGGTTGATACTTTAGTATATTACTGACAACCGATGTATTTTTTAATGTTTAAAAGTTTAAAGTTAAATTTGATACTGACCAAATATATAAAAAAAATGAATGGCTTCGAAAGATTTGTGTTTTTTTTGCGTACCATTATTTTACATATTAATCTAGATTCATCTGTCTATCGGTAACACATAGTATAATATAATGCTGCACTTCTGCACGACACTCAATGAAGAGAAAGAGAAAAAAGACAATGTTAGGCTAATTTTGACAGGTGTTATACCAGGTGAATAGTAATAGTAATAATAGCATTTCTATATCCAATTCAAAAAGGAGTTTTATTTTTAAAGAAGTCTTTCCATTTGAATTGCCTTCAAAATTAAAAAGATACATCAGTCGTGTTTCTTTGATTCACCTGTAATGCTGAATCATAAAGTTGGTTAATCCGTTGGTATTTTTAATTTGCATTGCGCATATTCTGATAACGCCACTGACAGCATGGGTTATAACTTGAACATGGGGAACGCAGACCACATTCAGTGAACACTAAAGTGCAGCGCGTGTTTTTAAATTTATTTTTCAAATTAGTTGCGAGTTGCTTTGCATTCACTTTGATTTCGTCCACGTAAGACATACAGTTACTGCCCGAGCATTTGTTTGAAGTTTTCGCATGCCAATGAGATGTCTATAAAAGCATTATCTCTAAAATTAGTGAAATTATTTAGATACAATTAAAATGCTTATTCTTAATTTACAACACATTTATTAAGATTTTTTTACATACTTTATACGCAACAAAAAAAAATATTATATATCTGATTTCATGTTGATTTCAACTTTCATTGACAATTAAGACCTTGTATGGGTAAATTAAGATGGCTTTATTAATTTTTAACTTTAAATATAATGGTCATTGGTGAACGGATGATTAAAATATACGCATTTTAAGTATTCCGATAATTAATCGGTATAGAAACCATTTTAGCACTTACTTATACCACTGTAAGATCGGTGGCCTGGGAGCTTAAAAACGTAAATAATATTATGATTCAATATCTTGAATTGATTATTCATGTGATCTTATATTATTTTAATTCATAGATTTTATAATATTATTATAAATCAGCGAAATTTTCCGTGACTGTTGGTCAGCGGTGGGCTGCCAATATCTTAACAAGGGGCTCGGTAAATGTTATCCATTTTTTTATCTATGTCCGCTCCCTTTGTCGAGTATATGGCCTCCTAATGAAGGTATCTCAACGAAAGTTATTTTTCTACGAAAACTGCTTGTTACTTAGTCGCTTTACCTCTCTTTTCCAAAGAGAATAGTAGGGATAAAATTATAAGCATAAGACAGGATTAGTGATTAACTAATAATAGCGCCCAGTTGAATTGAAGAATCGGAAGAGTGGGAGGCAATCTTAAAACATCACAAACACCCATTCCTTCGAACAGAAAATAGATAAATCGATCGAAAAAATGTTTTTTCGTACTGGGACTCACGGACGCCCACAACGCTGAATGAAAAAATGAAACAACTAATTTTCAAATTTATCCATTTAAAGAAATTGCAGTTATGTGATGATTTTTTGTGTAAGACGAATGATTTTCTTATCTTAACAAGGGGCTCGCCGGCCATTCCTAAATTTAACAAGGGGCTCGCGCGAGCCCCCCCGAGCCCCCTCCAGCCCATCCCTGCTGTTGGTCTCGTACGAGACTGCTGGTAACTGAACGACGCAAATCCGCGGTTCGTACGAACCGTTGGGCGTGTAATGGTTAAGAATACCTCAACCAACTAAGATATTAACAAAATACTAACGATCTTGATTTTTTGTGTTAAACAAGTATTTGTATACGAATCTTTTATTATCGTTTCTCGTCAAAGGATATTGTCACCGAAGTTCAGTTTTTTTTCTTACCCTTGTGCACCACATGCAGACTGACGAAAGAATTATTCTGAATCATTGAAACAACTTTATTTCGCCTCCCTAATATTTTCAACATTCACCTAGAACGCCTCATCTTAAACGCAAACTTTCACCAAATAAAATAATATAACATATGTATATAGACATACATTTAATTAACCTTTATTAATATCTTTATATTTTTTATTATTATTATTGTTGCCTATCAAATTGTGCCTAAAAACATGTATCTTAACTGTATCATTGAGGAGATATCGTCTTCAGTGTGATGAAGACATGCTTGTTACTCAGTTGTTCAACCTCTCTTTTTTCCAAAGAGAGTAGTAGGGATAAATGGATAGGGCTAGGACAGGACTAGTGGTTAGCTAATCGCTCTCGATACGTCCTGTTCATAGGATAGGATGGGTGGAAGGGGGGAATTCAAGACATCACATACATCCATGCCTTCGAACAGAAATTCATAAATCGATTGAAAAATCAATTTATAGAACTGTCCGTACCGGGATTCGAATCCGGGACCTCCGTAACCGAAGCCAACGACGTTGACCACACGACCACACAGGTGGCATATTATAAATGATAAATTTAAAAATAAAATAAATATAAATATAAAAAATAATATAAGATAAATAACAGCATAATATTAAATAAAAATTGATACCATTTGAGAAACTTTTCAAAAACATGATGAATTTATTAGGCGTCCAATAATCCGATCCCGTGTAGTAGTGGGTGGTATTTATTACACAAATCTCAATGATGCAAACACCAGAGCTTTTATAGAAACCGTGAAATTGCGCACATGAATGTCTGAAGACGCCGAATGGCGAAAACACTTTTGTTAGTGGCAAAATAGTGCTCAAATTTTTATGATTCTAGTATACACTGCATCTCAATATGAATAGCTTTAATTAATACCAAATATTATGTTAATTATAATACAATTAAAAATGAGCAATAATAATAATTTTAAAATACATGAATACAATGATTCAATAAAATATATTGTGTGGGTTATTGCGGTGTTCTCTGTACTACAATACCTGCTACCTTGTTAGGTTAGGGTAAGGTTAAGATTATTTTGGATAAAAATAATAAAACATTTGTAGTACTTTTTCCACATAAAATTTATTGGATCGGGACCGGTTTCGGTTAAGTAAGAAAAACAATTGGTATCACCTTGGTCATACCTTGTTTTTCTTACTTAACTTTTGTATAAATATCACTGTTTCATTGTATTTCCTTATCAGTTGACAATGCTCACCATGAGCGAAACCGGTCCTGATCCAATAAATTTTATGTGGAAAAAGTACTAAAAATGTTTTATTATTTGTATTATAATACCATTCCACCAATTATTGACAGTGAACACTTAAAAAGTGATTATTTAGGATTATGTTCTGAATTTTGGAGAATTTTTATGTGTATTTTGTTTTCAAATCATGATCACGTATAATTTAAAGTATTTTGACTTCATGTATGTAGATGGAATCCAACATAAAATATTTATCAAAACTAATCCGAGACAACCAGGTGACCTAACTAAATATTCAGACGGCTTTTGGATAAATTGATATGTATGATTTCGTACCAAAAATATTAATCCCTATGCTTTTCTACTCACTAAACTCGATATAATTAAAAAAGTAGGAAGCCCACTGTGAAAATAGCTAATTATTTCAAATAGGCTTATCTCTATTATTTATTAATGAATCTTATTCAGTTTAAATCTTGGCCACTTGGCTATGACGCTAGACAATGTACTTTCAAAGTATCTACGTCTTATTGATTTTATGAAAACATTCGTCCAACGTTGGTTACCGGAATCGCCCAGTAATACCAAAGTAATTGAATCAGGTTGTCTTAATTGCTTTGCTTAAATGGGCGATGCATAACAATCACAGATTGTAAGCAGAATCACGTCGTGTGCTGAGAAGACAAATGTTTTAACGATCTACTAGATTCTGAATCACAAAAGTTGTGAGATGACACCTAAAGGAAAAGTTTTTATAATAACTTTTTACTTTTTCTATTATCTTCAAAGATTTTAACACACATATAGCCATTTTATAATAGCGTGTTATCGCTCTTTCAAAGATCTTTCTGAACATGTCAAGAAACGTAGTTTTAATCAAGACTAGTACATATGTAAGTTTCAATTAATTATTTTCTAATTATTATATTGCAGTTCTAGTACAAACGCTTTAACGTCATTTTGCTTTTTGAAAGCACAAAACGTACTGCTTAACAATCTATAAAATTCCTTTTTTGCCATATACGCTATCAATATAGATTAAATCGACCATTTACACACCATCTAACCGAAGTCGTTTTTTTATTAAAATATATTCTAGAGATAAAAAGAAACAAGTAGCAATCTAAACGTTAAATCAGGCATTAGGTGGGTGGGAAAGAATGAACGCATCACAGACATTCGTGTCTTTGGATTGAAATCCAAAAATCGATCTGAAAAATAAAAACATGTAAGTATTCAGTAGAGAATTTGAACGTGTGAACCACATGATTGAGTATATCAAGTGACCAAGAGTGTTTACCAATTTTCCTTGTGACTGGCTGGCAGGCCGGCGCCACCATACAGGCGAAATAAGCAACCAACTAGGGCGCATAAATGGAAGAGTAAAATATGTTTTTATCCTTTAATGACATTAAATATCTATGTACTGAACCTCAAGCAATAAGTTTGCTTTCACAAAAAGTAGGTACTTCTCTTTATATCGCAACAAAATATTAAGCGAGAGCTAAAAAAAGGTTAAATGTTTTTTCATTTTGGGAATTCCGTAAATTCTTAAGTTTTTGAAATCGGGCAGCGAGTAATTTTTGCTAGAGTTAAAAAAAGGATCTCGCATTTTTCATTTTAGGAAATCCGTGAATTTTCAGGATTTCTCAGGGCGCTAAATAACCTCGCGCCGGCTCTGCTGGCTAGTCAATAAGGAATGACGTATATTTTTAAATACATCAGGTTTAATTTAAATTCTATTTAATCTGGTATCTATGGTTTAACTATAGATATCAAATAAATATTGCTTATTTTGAATAGTTCACTTCTTGTCATCAGAACATGCAGTGAGGTTAACGCCAATTAACTAATTAATATCCATTCAGTGTAATCAGATTACTCTCGTAATTGGGCTCACCTTCATGTGACAATCTGGCATAGTGCACTCAAATTTAATAATATTTTTCTGAAATATATCACGGCTCAAGTACTCGAGTAAAAAATTTCGAGAAAATCTATATTATTACTTTCTTTATACACAGAATCTAAAAATGGTTAAAAAAAATCAGGTTATGATCATGAATCATGTGTCCTTATTATTTATTATTGAAATATGAATTAGATAGTAATTTTGTGTCCCAATTAAAATCATAACAACACTAGTATGAATATGAAGTCTATGCTATAATAGCTCTCACCAGCTAATTTCCTGCATTATCAAATGTGTTCTCACAAGTCACAACCAATTTCTACACATCAAAAGTGCTCTGAAAACGTTGCAAGCATTTAAGAATAGTTTTATGTAATGAAGTTCGATACATTGTAATATGAACACAGATATAAAAATAAGGTAAACATATTGTCCAGCGCTTTAATGTCGCAAGCATAAAGCAGATAAAGTCTATATTGCATGGTTTTTTTATGTTTCTGCCATTAACCTTTTTATTAGCGAGTAAGAACGATCGCATGTATAGCATTGGCGGATCCAAGGGGGGGGGGCCATGGGGGCCATGGCCCCTTCCTTGGAAGAATTTATTTTCCATTTTTCTTATTTATTAAAACTTTATTTTGAAATGGGCTCTTTTATTGTTTAGTTTACTGTTTTATAGAATACATACATACTTAATTATGTGTTGACTATTTTTATATATACCCAATCTTTTTTAACGCGATACAGTGGAAAGTGGTGCGTAAAAAAAACCTTACTTTTATGATTTGATAAATCGGTTCCAAAAATCAAAATATCGCGTAAAAAAGTATCAAAAATGTATGAAAAAAAAAGTATTCTTCAAATTCGCGCAAAAAAAATTTTTTTTACGGTGCCGTCCAAAAAAATCGCGTAATTTCAAAATCGCGCAAAAAAAAAACGCGTAAAAAAAGGCTTTCATATATTTTTTAATGTATTATTTATGTATCATGTTTATTTTCAAATTGAATGGCCCCCTCCTGGGACAATTTCTGGATCCGCCACTGATGTATAGATAGATGTAGACCAGGATATACGTGTACAAACTCCGAAAAGTCCACACATAATCACTCTGTTGACTTCAATTATTTACTGTCAATATTTTGAAAAGTTAAACTCTCACTTTTACAAATAAAAAAGGTACATATTACTCAAAATATATACGAAATATTTAGTATTCTTAACCCTATAAAACATTATTTTTTGTCGGCCGAATATGCTCCCGTGACGAGTGAAACTGATTATAATAATAAAAAGAATTATTTTTTTATATATAAAACAAAATACGTATTTCAAACGTTTATAATGACATGGAAAAGCTTTATGCAATAACATTCATTTTTCATTGACGTTTGACATTTGACATAAATGATATTACATAAATTAATAATCATTCACCGAATGATCTGTCCACTTCATAATTGGTTCAATAACTGCGCAATACTGACTGAATTACAAATATCAGTATTCCATGAGCGCTTTTGTAAAATATGGGTTTGTGACATATGTATGGTGTTGCATTTTGGATAGCGATATAGTGGTATAATGACACGCTCTACATGTTCTACGACGCTCTCGGCTCTCGTCTGTCACACTGACAATGCTACATTCGTAGCACCTGCGTAGACCGTTTTATTGAAATAATGTATTATCCGTATGCCAGAATAACTCTCAACAATGGCTCGTGGCCATTTTCTATTTGGCATTTTGTGAAAGAAGCTTGGTACTTTTTTATAAAAAACATTTTTTTAAATTGTACAAATTGCTGTTTTTAAATAATACGATATACATATGAAAAAAGCTACGTATGTCTCATACTCCACATATTTTTCATACACAATATTATGTTATATAGCCTGTCGCCATCTTTGGTCTAGTTCAGTGGTCACCAAACTACGGCCCGCCGAAGATTTTCATCCGGCCCGCGAAAAGTTCTGGATTTTTGTATAGAAATTATTCATATAAGAAATATACATTTTCATGATTATGTTGTGAATTCACGACAACTATTTATTTCAAATCATCAATTGTCATACAACTATCTGGTAGGGGACTTAAAGTGAAGGAAGTTGGGTAGAAATTGGAGACGAGACGACCAGGTGTTCGTTTACTCAAAAATTTCTCGAATATTCTCATTTATTTCACGTAAAATTAAATGATATTCTGATTGGGTTCAAATAAGAATTTATTTGTCTACCGGCCCCATTAGTTTTTAAAAAGTTCAATCCGGTCCGCTTCTCAAAAAGTTTGGTGACCCCTGGTCTAGTTAATACGAGCTTTGCTCTACTGATCGAGCGGGTTTTAGATCATGTCCAGGTAAAGCTAATGGCAATTGTATTTTCAATTTAAATTAGAGGTCTAAGACATGTTTACAAAGTCAATTATCTTCGAGTTGAGCTCGAATGACTTATGAAAAGTTCTGATCATGTTTACCTCGTAATATCTTTCAATTTTAACGACTTTGACCAAACTTATTCATGGACTCGACTTTTATATAGAGCAAAATATAATATTTATACAAACTATGAGAGTTTCAATGTTTTCTTACAAAATGTTCTAATATGTTGAAATTCTAAACAAAAAAATATTATTTGACCAATTTTGGTGATTTTATTTTACTTAGTTGAAAAATTTTCGCAGAGATTTTCCGCCGGGCCGCACACAGTATGCCAAATTTCAAGAAATTCGCAATGCAAAAATATTGAATACAGGATTTTTTATCGCCTGCACGTTTTCTTGAATTTTTAGTTATTGTTAAATAAGAAGATATTAATAATGCGGCTCCGTATTTTGTTTCTTGGCCATTTTTGTGCGGTTACATATTACTCACACTTCTAAAATCCGGCTTCAAATTTGTAAAGTTTAGTTTATTGCGGATACTTATTCTGTTGTATTATTTTTTTGTGTGCGACACGATGGTCGCTGATTTTTTCAGAATCGACAGTCATAAATATTTGTTCTTCGATAGTGAACCCAGATGCAAAACCCTATCTAAATATATCAATCATTTCATAATACATAATTGTTTTCACTTTTAGGGTGTTCACTGTGAGTACTCGGTGGAAAGGCATTATATTAATAAAAACACAATATTCCTTTGTACGTAATTCCATTTTAATTAAAGGGTCAAGACCGGTTTCGCTTATTGCGAGCATTTTTAACTGAAAACAGTTGTATAGTTATGTCCATTTGTACCATTATGAGATTTAAAACCATTTTTATTTTATTATCAGTGGTCAAAGGGTTGGGGAACACTGCTTTACAGTACATATACAGTATGTGAAAAAAAATGTTTTCAATTATACATTTGAGATTTTTGGCATGGGTGTTCATAGTGTTTTTTCTCATGAAGTTATTCTCGAATTTAAATATCTTAAAAAAAAAAAAAAAACATTTTCCACGTCAAAAAAATACAAATAATATATTGTATATGACAAACATAATTTTGGGTCTTTCAAATCTAGACTAGAGCAATCAAATGTAATTTTATATTTAATCGCATTTTCGTGCAGAGAATAATTAATGGTAGCATTAAATGTCAAACTTTAATTCCTCTAATTAAATCGTCAATATACATACATACATACCAAATCGCTAATTACATTTTCAAATTAATAATTAGCATACTGTAATGGGATAAATTAAGTTCCATTGATCTATATTAAAGTTTCATTTTAATTTTCGCACATATTATCATAAATACATCAAACCGAACTTCACAGATGTTACTTTAATCGCACTGCTTTTCATTAATAAACTCATTATGGTAAGCCATAATTCGATTCCAATTATTGCTCGCATTGTAGTGCTTTTTCCCATTTAACTGTTATTATAAATGCTGATGCGTCATTTGATATTTATATTTGATTTATTATGGTCGTATCTCACCCCCGGTAAAATACACTCGAAGTTCTGAATTTACCTTTTCAAACAAGAATCATTTTAATTTGTCATTTTTTTTAATAATACAGAAGAAGTTTGGGTACATTAACTGTAGTTTTTTTTCGTGGAAAAACATGATTTATTTACAATTATTGTATTTTATTTGTTGAAACAAATTAAATTAAATAACCCGTTATCAATGTTACCGCTTTTAAATGTGACCAAATGAACAGGCACTATTTCAGACACTATTTGAATTCAAGATAATATTATATATATATTTTTTAAAAAATCCAATTATATCCACATTTCAATGTGAGGGGTCAGTTTGACAGAGATACCGCACGCTCAAACAATGATAATATTTACCGTTTTCTCATCTCATCTGTATATATTGTAATGGTAGTATCTACTATAAAGCTAATTAAACATTTCATGAATTTTCCTTTCATCACTTTCCACGCCTAATATCATATTTTAAAAAACAGCTTGTAAAATATGTAATTTGCTGCTATTTTTCTTCTGCATTCTATCACTACTAATCCGAACGAATAGTCTTACAACCAATTTTCTTATATTCCTAAAATCTGCTGTAGCAGTTATTACAAATAAATACAACGCTCGCCTGGTATGGGTATGTGTCAATTTTTGGTCTAAAAACATTATATTTATACATACATAAAAAAACAATATGTCGTCGTTCTAAATACCCAATTCCACCAACAGTTTGAAAGCCCCAAACATATGATTACATTTTTCACTTTTGGTGTACAACAATCATCTTTGTGGTCTGTTATTGACGTATTGAACGATAGTTAGAAAACTTCATCTTATATGGGAAGGCACTACTTCCAACAACAACAAAAATACATTAAATGCTAACAATGGATGTCAGTTTTTAAAATATCGCGAATCACGGATAACCACTACAAAAGCCATTCATTTTACGGATATTATTCGCTTCACCCTATATCGAGCATGTAATAGTTGCATCCCACATATATCTATGTGGCTCAGCCAATATAACGATAATTAACAAGTGTTTTTAAAAGTCGTAGTATTTTTTTAATAATACAGAGTTTTTGTTCAGGTATAATACTTTTTTTATACTGTTGGTACTTTTTAAAATAACGTTTACATTGAAGTTTAAGTTTTTTGTGGTCTACATATTAAAAAAAAAACTTCATTATATTAATCCGCTTGAATTTTGTGGAAGTTCATTTTAATCTTTTTTTTTCACATTTGAATATTTTTTCAATGTTAATAAATACACAATATTCCTTTGTACCACTTTATTTAATAGGTCAGGACTGGCTTCGCTCATTGCGAGCATTGTCAACTGATTTTTTCAATGACCGAAATAAACGATAGTCAGTAGCAAGGTACGGGGAAAATCTTGAGTGCATAATAACATCTCACATCAGTTTATTTTATTTTTGATGGGTCAACATGATCACGTGTGTTCGCACGTTGTCGTTAAAAAATTATAAATAATCCAGATATCATACCGCGAAACCATCCCCATGCGATGCAAATGCTTTACAGCGGTGAATTGGTAAACTCCAATCTTCAACACGGTCTTCATTGGCTTTTGCGTAGATTAGTGTCAATAATGGCCTTTAGAATGTCATCATCCGGCTTCATTGGCCACATAAGGTTTTTTTAAACCATTACTGTAAGAATCTTAATTTACTGTATTTTTTTCCGTATATGTCAGAATGGTTTTAGTTGCCACGGTATTGCCTTTAAAATTTATTTATTGAACAATGACAAACACACTATATCGGCAGACATCGAAAAAAAAAAATTACAATTTTATTAAAGATAAAATTACGAATCTTGACAGAAGCGGGATATATAAAATGTTCTGCGGCTCGTGTATTCGATATACATAGGACAGACAGGGAGTAGTATATCGACTTGAGCTAAATAGCATGTAAGATCGTTTAATAATAAAAAATCAGACTCACAATTTGTAAACCATTTTATTACAGAATCTAATGACAAAAATTTTAATTCAACGCCAATTTGTTTACATCTTTGTAACGAAACTTGATGCACTTGAGCAATCAGGAATTAATAGGTATAATCAAGCCAGCGAAATCTTAAATGAACAAAAAATCAATCACCGATCCATCACCAAAACCCTTAATGTAACTAATAATAAATACCAGTTTAATTTAAATTAATTTACATTGAATAACCCCATACTTTTTATCGTTCTTAGAAACACTAAGGCCAGGTTTAATAAATGTAATATAAATTAGGATGTAATAAAGTAGATAGGAGTAAATAACAAGATGTATTGTGTATCTATTCTAAGACAGTATATATAGCTGATTATATGCAGGCTTAAAGATAGTTCTGAAGATGGAGCTCGCTGAAATAGCCATGAACTCGTTTTATAAAAAAAATGTAAAACTAAATACGTAGATATTTTTCACTTGATATTAATTAAAAGCTTCAATTTTAGACTTAATAGAAATAAAATTGAACAACATTCAAACTAATTTGCCAATATTTTATTACCCGAATGCCAAAAAGAGACAAAACGTATTATAATATCGATCATTCGGATATTCAATAGGTATGCCTAATAAAAAAAATCTCTCCCATCTCCATTTTCAGTTAAAAGTAAATAACTCATCCCCCCACTTTTAACTGTCTACTGCGTTCAGTAATAATGGATTTTCATAAAATTAAGTTTGAAGATGCTTTTCAAAGACTGAAATCGTGTATCATATTTAGTGGAATAAAAATTATTTTCATTTTATAAATTGAAAGTAATTTTTCAATATTTTTTTTAATCCATCGACCAGACATATTTTCAATACTATTCTTCGGCCATTGTTCCTCATTGAATAGGGTTTTTTTACGAGTGATTGATTCATAAAGACCGCTCGACATTCCCCTGAAATTGATAGTATTCAACGTAAAGTTCATATTCTCCAAATTAGGGTGATATTTTCCTGCATATCCCATGATCTGGTTTTGGTTTTTACAGCTTAATATTAATATATAGAGTGTTACAAAAATAACTAAACTTAGAAACAACAGACAACCCATTAGTTTTGTCTCAAAGTATTACTTGTTTAATAAATATAAATCGTAAAATATAAACATGCTTCACGGCATTCCTGACGTTATCATGAAACCCGCAAGGACATGTTCAAAGTTGTGTAGATCTTTTTCCGTACCTTCTTATGTCATTATTGGAGTAAAACTAAAAACTGAACCAAGAGTTCACTGTCAGATGAATGAAGACTGATTATTGTAAAACATCCAAAACACACGAAAATTTTGCATGACTTTAGCCATTATTTTTTTTCTAACCAATGATTTGCCATTACACATTTGGTTTTTCAATTTGAATGGAAAATTGAAAAATGTCGAGGGATATTCCTGTAATAATAATAATAAATATCTTTTCATTGGCATATGATAAACCAAGAACACATTATACACATCATATCAGATAGTGGTTTTGATATAAATTAAAAATTTATGGCTTAACAGAAAAACGATTTTCTCAAATTTATTCAAATGTATACTTTCGATGGTTTCGGCGGTAACTTTTTGGAAGTTCATTTTATTATAAAATTTAAAACAACTTTGATTATTCCACGTATTGTGTAACTAACTGTGACACGTGTTTCGCCTCTTTCAGAGGCATCTTCAGACTAACTATCGCAAATTTTGCTTAAGTAATGAAGCAAGATTGATTCTAAAATTTTTAAATTATGAAATTACAAAATGGAGTTTGGGTTTTTTTCCTTTTAAGGAAAGCAAAGAGGGGGGTGATTGAATCGAAATAAAGCAAACGAATAATGATACTAATGAGCTGCAAACACGTGAGACCGTTAGTTACACAATACGTGGAATAATCAAAGTTATTTTAAATTTTATATTATTTAAATGGAATTTACCTGGAACTTCATTGCAATACGGTAAAAATATCAAAGCATTTAGTTGTACATTTTTTCATAAAATTAACTAATTTAGAATTATTTTTCAAACCGTAAGTTGTACAGATTCCTCGATAAATAATCTAAACTAGTATGTATGGTAGCCATTGCAAAGCAGTTTTTTAATTCATGGCAACCAAATGACGTATTTAAAATATACTTCTTGTCAAATGACGCAGTTTTCCTTATGGTAGCGAGATGTCTAGAAACTACAAAGTTTGTTGATGATAAGAGATTATTTTAATTTGATTTGCTTATTTTATCTTCTTCCGGCGTCTGTGGTTCAGAGGCTTAAGTGGCAATTAATATATTTTTTTAAATCTTATTCTTGAATAAAAGTAATATTGACCGATAAACATAATACATATTTGTGTCGTTAAAAATCTTTCTATATTCTCGAAGGTAGTAATTTTTATATATCATAGATAAAAAATATTAATTTTGTAATTAATATTATTAATACACGGTATCTCTGTCGATTCCGTGTATTAATCAAATCCCATCGATATATATGGATTTTATTATCAAGCACACGAATAATAAATAATATTCTTCTTTTGTATTTTACCTATTTAATATCACCGCTCATACGTGTCTTTCGTTTTTAAAAAGCTTGTATCGTAGTATGGTACACGCAAATTCGTATCCAATTCGTATCATTTTCGAATTGCTAACAAACATACGAGAACAACGTAATAAAATCATTATACAGTATAGACAATTTTCATTATATCAGACATCGAATTCCAATACGAAAACGTTTAGAAAACTGGTTTTTCATGCGATTTTTTTAAATTGTGTTCAGACACGGATATCTTTGATGTCTACTATCCTATTATGCCGCTAGCACACAGACGCGGAAACGGAACGAAAGCGGATCGTACTTTCATAGGGTTGTGCTTCGTACCGGTCCGTTTCCAGATAACTTATTATCGCCTATTCTAGCTCTATCTTTCTATCCTTACACCATTCGAAAAAAGAGGTTACACGTCATTTTTGTCATACAGCTTTTTTAAATATAAGATCAATTAAGATTTTTTTATAATTTACATTGGTAGCGGATATGTTTACTAAAAATATTTGATTCAAATTTTTAGACAGAACTATTTTAACTTAAGAAGTTTCACTCGTGACAAATTACATTTAAAAAAATTAAATGGTTCATTGAAGCCTACATTTTACTATTCAAAGCAGAAAAAAAATATAAGGGTTTAGATTGAAAGTATTAAAATAAAAACAGTTCCTCTGTTTATTACAAATTTTCTTATACTTGGATGATTATTTTCTCATTTGTCTTTTAATAATAATTTACACCGTAAATATTTAAGTAAGCAAAATCGATAGTGTGTCTTCTTCGCTGGCTTTTAAAGTTTCTATTTTATTTATATAGAGTGAAGGCACGGTTTACTAGACACGTCATTTTCCGTGTGACCACAAAGCTTTGTGTTTTTAACAAAGTTTTTAAGCTCAAAAAATCTGTCTTATCATTTTTTGACGCTACATTTTATAACACAAGACATATTTTTAGATATTTTTTTAAGAAAAACTAAAAGTTGCGATCATTCTATTAACCACTATTTTCATACTTTAACAGAACTGTTATGTGTAACGTGTTTTAAATTTCAAACAGGACGATTTAAAAAAAAAATGAGTCCATGAACCGATGTGGATTTTTTTGAGTATGTATTTTAATAAATGAAATTGTATTTTTTTCTAGACATTATGTAATAAAAAAATCATACGAAATGTATAATTACCAACCAAATAATATAGAATTATTTCTATAGCTTTGTAGACAAATTATTATTTTTAAAACCATTTTCATTTTTCTATGCAAGTCCTTTTACGATGTGGTGTCATATCACTTAAGTCAACTGCAATATAAAATTATTTTTAAACTATAAGTATTCAGCCAATAATTCTTTAATTTAAGATTTCGACGGAAGGTACTCGGTGGAGTTTCTATATTAAATTTGAATCGTTCAAGCTATGCACGTTCACACAAGTTTTGTCACTAACGACCCGGGTTTCACCTTTCAGCGTCTTCAGACGTTCAAGTGCTCAGATGAACTTGAACTGACCGTAAAGTTGGTTCAGTTGGTAAAAGAAACAAAAATATAATTATTTCAAAGAGGTGACATTAATAATATGCGTAGTAGTAACAAATATATGTTTATATTACATTTTAATGTTTATAAAAATATAGACAAAAATGCATTGTAATATATAAAATTTTAAATGTTTTTTACAAAGTGTTCATATTTCAACCACTTCTTTGCAATTCAAAAACGTACTGCATATTGCAAGTTTTTTTTTATGACACTTCCTGAATCATATTGTTTGTTTTAACCTTCCAATATCAGAAGAGCGGGCTAAAAGGCTGTTAATTAAGTTATAGAACCGCGCGAGAGCTTTTTGCAGTCTACTAAAAGCTCGTTCGACGTCCAACTAAGAGCCCATTGACCTTACGAGCAAATTGAACTTTACATTCAAAATAAGCAGTAAAATTTTATCGCACACGTTACACGAAAGCTCTGCGTTTGGTCATATTATTTTACGGTAACCAAATAATCACAGAAATTTATTAGCAGTCAATTTAAATATTTTTCAGGTTTATTTATGTTTTACCTGGAACGATTCCAGCCCTATAACTGCTATTATGTTTGTGGAACGCGTAAATTTTTTGAAGATTCAACATTATAATCACAGTAACAGTTTTAAACAATTGAAAGTATTCAAAGCATTAGCTCAAAAATTTTCTAAAAAACAATGTTAATAATATTACTGTATTGTATGATTGAAACACGAAATAAGTCGTGACTGAGTCGGAAATGCTCGCTTTCCGTCAAAACCCGTCTTGATCGCTATATGTACACAATTGTGGAATTGGTACAAAGCATATGCTTTAGTTGTGTAAATATAATGCATTTAACATCTTAAAAGTATAGCCACCTGCCTGGTTGACGACGTCAAACCCCGAAAAGATGAAAAGGACGCTGACCACTTATAATAAGAATAAAACAGGCACCGAAAAAGGGAAAGACGAAAAAAATAAGTAAAACGATCAAAAAACAATATCAAAATACAAGAGAAATAGATCAAGAGCTCTTCTCTCTATAAAAGATGAAAGACACCAAATCAGTTAAAGTACAGTAACAACTTTACTAAATAATTAAATTTACTTACCTTAGATAACTTTTCTGGTAAAATGACGTCTTATTTAAAATTAATTTTTAATTTTACAAACATAATAATTTCTGCCGCCTGTGTGGTCGAGTGGTTAACGTCGTTGGCTACCGCTACGGAGGGCACGGGTTCGAATCCCAGTACGGGCAGTTTTATAAATTGATTTTTCAATTGATTTATGAATTTCTGTTCAAAGGCATGGATGTGTGTGATGTCTTGAATTCCCCCCTCCCACCCATCCTATCTTATGAACAGGGCGTATCGAGAGCGATTAGCTAACCACTAGTCCTGTCCTAGCCCTTTCCTTCTATTCCTACTCTCGTTGGAAAAAGAGAGGTTGAGCAACTGAGTAACAAGCAGTTCTCGTAGAAACATTTCTGTTGAGATAAACTCCATTAGGAGTCCATATGCTCCATATTTGGAGCGGACATGGTTAAAAAAAAATTCTAAGAAAGTTTTATCGATTGGAAAAATAAAAAAAATAAAGACATTCCACCATGAAAATTTTTCGATTATTATTAAAAATTTATAAGTCAATCGTTATAAAATATATTCTTTTTATTTTCTTTATTGTTTTTACAAATTTAATAATTATTCGTATTGCACGCCAGTTTCAGCGCGCTCACATCGTTCACATAAAATGTTAAATTAATTGAAATCAAAATATTAAAAACAATTCCTACGCTAGATTAAAATGTGATTCGTCAAGGTTCAAATAAAAGAAAAGGAGAAGTAGTGATTTATTGGCTTACTCTGTGCCCCGTTTTCAGGATTGGATAAGTTGGATGGAATGTGAATACCACATACCTTTTACGAACGCCCAATGACGTTGATCACCCAGCTACAGGCCTGGCTGTACTTGAATTATTTTATCAGTTTTCTTTAGAATTAAATATTATGGTGTCAGTGTAAATATCTAACAGTATTCATTGATTAAAGCAATATATATAAACATTAATTTAACTATTTGACCAATGTATCAATGTTTACTGCACGCCCATAAAAGAAATAAAAATATGTCACAACAGTGAACGTCGGCCTTGTTTTGAAATAGTTTTGTAAAATAAAATTTCATTTTTATATCTACGTAAAAAATACGGCTAGGAAAACTACTAAAAAGCTATACATCCGTAAAAAATATACATACGACCACCTTTTTCTATAGGTATATATTGTTATTTATGAAGGGTCAAAAATGTCAGACTGAAGCTCATACGCAAAACAGCCTTCTATTTTCACAGAGGTAAAATCCCAAATTCACCCTTTGAAATATTGTAATAAATATATAAATTCGTATCCCAGATAGGTATATTAAAGTAGAAAAATCTCCGTTTACTTTTCCTTTTTATTTTACAAAAATATACATATGTATATATATGTGTGTTATATAAAAAACCCCTCTTATAAATGAAAAACGTCATGAAACAATTGAATCTGGCATTCAAAAAGAAAACGAGTGAGATATAAAGCCGTTTTTTTTTAAATACATTTAAGTCTGTCTTAAATCTTAGTTTTAATATTTTAGAATATAAATACATAATATCTTTTAATAAAAATAATTGATACATTTTAACTAAATGAGTATTCAAGTCAAACTGAAAATAAAACTTTTAGAATTTTTCGACTAAAAATATATTTTTAAAAAGAAAGTAAAAATGATGTTTAAATTACTAGCTACTCTGCTTTCAGAACCAAGAGGACCTAAATTAATTTATAATTTAAGATTTCGACTGAAGGTGCTTGGTGGAATTCCAATATTAAATTTGAATCGTTCAAATTATGTACACTCCCACAGATTTTGTCACTAACGACCCGGGTTTCGCCTTTCGGCATCTTCAGGCGCTCAAGTGCACGGATGAACTTGAACTGACTGTTCAAATTCATCCGTGCACTTGAACGCCTGAAGATGCCAAAAGGCGAAACTCGGGTGGTTGGTTAGTGACAAAATCTGTGGGAAAATATATATTTTAAATTGTTCGCGCCTCCCAGGATGGAAATCGCTGCTATAAGTGCAAATCATCTAACCGAAAGTATATTTAATTCTAAGCCATATAAATATGGCACCTGACTCGGATAAGAATATTAAGCTTCAAAAATCTGTAATGCCAAACGTTTTTTATAAATTAAAAAAATATATATAAAAATAAAAAAGTATAAGTTTTCAGAAGACGGATAAATATAATTTATTCTACCAGTTTAAAACATGCACATCCATCACTGTGAAACACCAATGGAATGATTTTGTCTTCAATATCTCAGAGGAAGTTAATAAGGCAGGAAAAAAAGATGTTTCCATCCATGCGGGGGAGCCCTCTCGTTCATGGCAACATAGCACACGACCGTGTGTTTTTTGTTGTACGATGTTTCCAACTGTGAACTTTTAGTATTTCAAATGGTCACCAGTGGCGGTTCCTGACCTAAAATCTTGGGTGGGCTAGAGAAAAGCATATTCCCACTTCACCTTATACATTAATCTACAGGCAAATTAACAAATACTACGACACTACTGCAATGCATAAATTATTATATAATAAAATCAATGCTAATGTAACTAAGAAATAATAGAATACGGAACCCTTAAATTCGTCTCTTTCAAAGTGAAATAACAAGTACCTACTAAAAGCAATACAAAACTGTCACACTGAAAGTCAATACCTGTCACTTTCATACAATACAACGATATTGGTTTTGTGTTTCAATGCATAAGTATGCGTAATGGGCAGATTCAGTTTAGCCCCCAACGATCAACAGAAGCTTGACAGATTGAAACACAATCGTTTGTGTTTGATGACGTTTCCGTACATACAAATACAAAAAAAATCTAATCGTGCTTGATTGCGCCCCAGTGTAAAGAAATATTGTCTGTGGTTACGGGCTAAACATCTCTAGCCCCTGAGTGGTGTTGCCAGACTGACGTGACGTTGCCTGTTCCCTGTGAAGTATTTATAGGGTTATTGTTTTTTTTATGTCGGCTCAGCTTAAAATTGTAATACAAAACACAATCGAGAATATGATTGTAGGTAGACGTAACATTGTCTTATATTGACAGAGGAAAATTAAAACAAAGATATTATATTCATTTGGGAAAGGTTAGCTACGCTTATAAATGTATTTATTTTGTTCAGCGGCCGAATTGCTGTTCATTTTTATTCAGCCATCTAAAGTTTTGGGTGAAAAATGCAGGTCGGGCTTAGCCCACCTAGCCCAGTACCTAGAACCGCCACGATGGTCAACAAAACAGAGTATTGTTTTGGCAGGTTCAAATAAAATATTATTAAGTGTATGAAGTTAGGTATGAGCTACGACAAGAGTTGTTAAATTGTATACCAGCACATGATATTTGCCGCACGCAGGAATGTAGACTGGTATTCAATATTTTATGAACAATCAACCTTAGTCAACTTTTTCTGGCCACCTGTTACTTCATTAACCCTCCAAAGACGAGCGTGACCATATAGTCACAGTTGACACCGTTTTCTATTCAGGGACGTTCTGTGGGCATAGGCCAGTCGGCAGTTGCCTTGGGGCGGCAAGTCCTAGGAAGCGGCAAATGATCACAGTTTTTCTTTTTAATGACGAAATATTTTTGACACGAATTTGGTTCGGAATAATTATGATGCCTCATTGTCTTTATAAAAAAAATGCCGACAAAATAACATTTTTAATTGTAATAATATTATGACCGATGGGTAAACAGATGTTAAATTTATCGCAAAATTCTTTTTTAAATATGAAATTTACTGATCTTAGCAGTATAGGCGGCAGATAAGGTAATTTCAAAAAATAGATGTAGAAAAATAGTACAAGCGCTATTTTAAACTCTGCCTCACTGTTTCTATTGATCCCACTATTCATCCTTTTTCTACCTGAATATCGTTGCTTTTACACAAATTTGGTTTAAAATGATACAGACCAATGTTCCCTCTAATTTCCCGAAGGTTATGTGCGCAAAATACATTGGCTGTGCAACTTTTAAAGGAAATTAAAAAATTTGTGCGCCACATAACATATTTAGACCTACTTAACGAAATGGTTAATTTTTTATAATGACAATAATTAACAACCTATATAATGACAATTAATTTATTCTGGTGGTCGTATAGCTGGTGTAACCTTTGTGCGCTCTGTTCTAATGCATGTGCGCGCGCCTGGCGAGTTGTGTGCGCGCGCAAACGCGCACAGCTTAGAAGGAACACTGATACAGACTTCAGTTTGTCATCAGCCGCAGGGACGTAAACGATCACCAAAAGCACATGCGATTTTTGAATTTCCGTTTATTTTTAATGGACTTTTTGAAACTGTTAGTTATTTTTAATCAAAACATCAAATTATTCACAGTTCTTTTGCAAATATAGTCATGCGGGGTTTCTATCAGTGGCGTACGGTGGGTGTTGATGTAGGGTGTGCTGTAAAGTGTAAATGACATTTTTCAAAAAAGACGATTTTTTTAACATGAATTTTATTTTTATTTATTTGTACAATTCTTCTTGTGTTTAATTCTTCGCGACATGAATTTTTCTATTACACTATCGTAAAACGTGCCTTTCTGTTTTAATTCAACGAGCATCCTTTTGTTCTACATAAATTAAATTTAGACTACACAGTCAGGCCTTGTGTATTTCGATAGCTTCTTATTGGGAGTTGGTGCGCGCCTAACAACGCTATGAGTTTGCAACCAATACAACACGTGTGAGCTAGAATGAAAGAGATCGTCCTGGGTCCTTGAAATTTCAAACAAAAACATGACTTTGACGCGACGCCTGCGCAGACGGGTCAAATGTATGCAACTGTACGGGATCACGAGACGAGCGGCAATCGTATTGAATGCCTTGAGTGATTGCATATACGATTCACTGCCGCTTGCAAATACATTTTAAATATATCGCTTCATGATCGTCTTCTTGACGGGCGAGCGGCGCACGACTTGCACACCCTAAATATACGCCCCTGGTTTATATACAACGACTTTGCGTTTCTTTTTTTTTTTAATTTTTACTAGAAACAAAAGTTATCTGTGACTTTAATGACTTAAAAAATATTTTTTATTGAAAAAAAGCTCTCGTCTCTGGAGGGTTAAATCCTTTTTTGTGAAAATAGCTTAACACAGTCACAGAAAGGGGTATTAATATCTTTCCCATTCATGATAGGTTAAAACTTCTTATGCTTCACACCAAAAGTGAACTCAGTTTATTTTTAAAAACATTCAATATTTCATCCAATGCAGCGTCAGACAACTTGTTTTCTCCCACTGGGCGACTGCGATGGTCCACATCAAGTATTAGACGACATGAATCCCTGTGTTTACTGAATTATCATTGCGACATCATTCGGCATTGAATGCGCATTTTCAGAATCAACTGGCATCCACACGAATAGGGTATATTATCCCAAATGGATTGAAAGAATTGTATGGTCAAGCATTTAGATTTTAAGCTGTGCATCGCATCTGTCCAAAATGAGGTTTTAATATATTAAATTCCTCAATTATTTGTATTGTGTTAAATATTCAGCATTACTTATTTTGAAATATAATGGTGTTGAAAAGCTCATTTCCTTAGAAATAGTTTAATTTTACCTCTTTGCATATTAAGCTAGCAGTCACCAAACTATTGCCTTGCGGCAACATTATCAGTAGCTTTTGTTTTAACACCTTACTCTTTTAACAGATGTCATCCATTTGAAAAAATTGCTGTTTTATGGTGAAGGTAAATATTTTTTTGGAGGATTTTTTTTGCTTTCAATATTTTTAGGCGGACAATATTCTAACACACATAACAGGTTACATATGTGTCAATGCACTCATCAGTTTTATATTTACGACCCATTACAGTGATAGTAAACCGTTGATGCAGATGTACATTTTTATCAGGATATCTTGACATTATTTCAATAAAAAGTGGTAAGGTTCATAGTTTCATATTTTATGGTTTCCCATCTTTGAAGACGGATTTCGAGCCCCTTGACAAATATGAAGACGAAGTACAAAAAAGGAGTTCGCCATTCGTTTAGGAATGGCTGGAGCAACATTCAACTCAATGCGGACTGTCTGGGACACACAGCTGTACTCGTTTAAAACCAAATTCCACTTATTCAACGCTTGCATTCTGCCGGTACTGCTTTACGGTTGCAAATCTTGCCATCCCATCTACCGCAAGACAAAAAAATGGACGAAAAAGGCTGCACTTTATCTTCTCAATTGCGGGCTTTTCAATGCGTTTACTGTATATAAAGTGGCCAACCACGGGGGAAAAATAAAGTTTTATGATTTTCTTTTAAATGTCGTGAAATTTTGGATCGAGGACAAAGAGCCTTCCGTACCAAATGATTTTGACGAAATATACGCTCCATCTACTTCTTCTGACACACATTCAACATCAGATTGTCTAAAAATTAACATATTTATTTATTGTTTCATCCAACCTTTTGTAGCCATTTAAAAAAAAAAAAAATAAGTACAACACTAATATTTTTCATATATTTGATTTATTAATAATTACTGACATAGGAATAGAAAATAAATAAGGAAATCGCTTTGATTCATATTACTGGAAATGTACATTTTGAGACTGGACTAATAGTATTTTCATACTTAAAAACTAAATTATTATATTGCCGAGATAAATAAAGTTAAATGTTAATAACTCATACAGAAGTCGTTTTAAAGCTACGTTTAACATAATTAAAACTAACTTATAACCGAGACATACTGAATAAATTGACATAATGGTAATGGAAAATCAAGTTCACAAATTATTATAAATCTAAAAGATACAAATTTCATTACTATCTTTGAACATTATTTAGTTTGTCTTTATGGATAAACCACTTTTTTTCTGTAAACATTCAAAGACTTCATTTGAAAAACCTTAGCTAAATAATAAATAAGTTGATAAATCACAGAAACCGAAAATCATTTCTGACTATAAGCCGCTACTATTTGGTTAAAATCTACAAAAGTTCCTTTACTAATATTTCAAGAAAAGGCCCCGCACTGAGTTCATAGATAATTACTTGAAACATGTTGAGAAATAATTTGCTTGCTTCTGTTGTCCTCATCTTATTCCATATATTTAATATTAGCTTCACATCGTTCAACCTTAAAATTCCTCAACCGTTGAAATAAAATGAGTTGAAAAATACTGTTCATAACTATATCGAAGCTATGCGTATCGCATTATGTTGGACTAGTTTGTATACCTGCAACGCTTTCGCAAGCATTATATATATTTCAAATGAATGCACGAGAATCGATAAACTGAGTAAGAAAAACAAATCATTAGACTGGAGATTAGATGTCGAGAAATAGGTTTTATGATGATAATAAAAGTTAAAGGACAACTGTCAAAAAAGTGCTTCGCACACCTTAAATCTACATCTATCCTGATAGCGGAAAAACGGTTAAGTGATTTTTCTCTTCTGTTTCTCTTTGAACACCTCGATTATTAAAACTGGAAAATTATAATCAGAATATAAATTTGCAATGGAAGCTGCGGAAATGTTTCAGTATTGAATCGCGATTTCAAGGGAATTTCTAAAAAAAAAATTTCAAAATAAATACCTATAAAGGCCTATTCATGATGACTATATCTAATGTTAGCACATTACGCAGACAATTGTGTGCACTATTACTGGTGTAAAACAGGGCAACAAATTCTATTTTTGGCCAACTTGTACTTTCGTACTTCTTTTGTGAAAATAGCTTAAATTTATCCTCACAGTACAGATAAAATAATTTTTCTGTATACAACCACCAGCCAGCGAAAAAGGTATTACCTTTCCCGAGCGCAGTGTGTTAGCAACTGAAAGTGACAAGTCGTTATCACCATAAGCAGTTGAAAAAAAAAATCAAAAGCGTAGAATAGGATATTAAAGCACAAATCGGTAATAGTAATTTAAATATATTAAATCTCCTACATTTTGGTCTATCCATTGATATATTTAATAACAATATCATACAATAACAAGATACATTTGATCAGTTGCCATTACATAACACTTATAGATTTGGATCATGTTTCAGTGATGTAAGAAATAAATATTAGGTCAACCCATTAATAATGTGGTTTTTTCAATTGCATGAACTTAAGGTCAGAAGGGGAGAGGATTAACTACCTGCATCAACTTTTTCAAAAAATAGGTATTAAATATACAGTGGAACCCCAATCTACCGTCCTCGCATTGTTCGTTTTCCTGCATGGATCGTTCATTTGTTATAACAAATGGCCAAACACCCATAAGAAGAATGTTAAATATTTCCGCATTAATCGTTCCCCAATTATACGATTTCCTTTATTTTTCGGTCCCTTGAAAAACGTAAAATCGGGGTTCCACTGTACTCTGTATTCAGTTTTACTGCAAGTTTTGAAGTGACTGCAGTTTGATTTTATAATAGAAGCGACAAAGTAGCAAATTCACTATAGTGTGCTTTATGGGTTCAATAAAGGCGACAACGCAACAGCAAATGCGTGGAATATTAATGCAGTACACGGGGATGGGACGATAAGCATAAGCTAGTTTCAAAGGCGGTTCCAAAAATTAAGAGTCGGAAATTACAGTCTTACAGACCAGAGCTCGACGACATTGTCCTGCAAATTAGTTGGGACAAAATCCTACAGCAACTATTCAGTAACTAGCCGAAAAGCTTGTATTTGGTCATTCAACCGTTAATCGCCATCTGCGTGCCGATGGAAAAGTCAGCAAATTGGATTCCTCGTAAACTTTCCGAGCCTAACAGTGCGCAAAGTAAATGTGTAGTATTCTATGCGGTCACATCTGAGGAATGAAACTGACATTACAAAGACTGGTGTGGTTCGAATGGGCAATGATGCCTCGCCTACCATATTTGCCGAAAATTTCCGTCTGATTATTATTTATCCCAGTCTTCAGAATCATTTAGATTGGATTAATATGAATTATATAGACGAGGTCAGATTGGTATTGGGATTGTATTTTTCGTCATGGACAAGTGACTTTTGGAACAAGGTACTTTGAAGTCTACCAGTGAAATGGAAGAGCATTCAGAAAATGAAGGGGACTATATTTTTAATTAAAAAGATTTCTTTTCATCTTAATTTTGAAAAATAAAAGTATATGAAAAATTGCATTAATTATGTGAAGACCTTAAATTTTTTTATAAATGATTTGATTTTTTATAAATTTGTTATAATATTTTCCTCTGTCCATATCTGCCTCTTTTTAAATGGAACATATGGCCCTTTCAAGGTTCAGTTCCCGATTTCATTCATTCATTAATTCATTGATTCAATGATCAAATAAGACATCGCCACTGTTATCAAATTGACTCCGAATACAAATGTTAAAACTCATTACTGTGCTTATCATAATTACTATGTCATATACAAATAAGCACCGCACTTTTGGTTTAGGTAAGTAGGTAACTAACAATAAATGAAATATATTTTAAATTACATAAAATTCTAGATGTTCAAATAGTATCATACCAAACTAACAGTGAAACGTTTAACATGTTGACTGCTATCCTCTTACATGCTTTGGACACATCTTAAAATAGCTATAATTACACAAAATAACTGCAGTGCCATTGGAAATCCACAAAAACAACAAATTTAGTGTTCTCACATCACATCCAGTCAGTACTTCATAACCTTAGGCCGTTTCGGGTGCGTTAGTGTATCTGTGCATACCAGTGTAAAAACATACACAAAGATATCAGAACATCAAAGATGGTGTTTTTTTAATGAGCAGTGAACATAATTAAGGTATATTACAACACCTATAATAAAAGAATATTTTTTTTATATTATAAAAGAGAACTTTAAAAGCGTTTTGAGACAGTATTGTAAAATCTATGTAAGCAATCTTAACTCCATCTATAAATTGTTTATACTTTAATGATGAATGATTCATTATTAACCATTACTTGCAAAATTGTAAATCACTCAAATTCCAATAATGAAAAAATATACAATTCTTTTGTCATCGTTTGGTTAGTTAAATAACAGTCTGTGAGAGTGAATATAATTTGAATGTCTACTAATAATGTTTTAAGGCACAAAATGAATAAAGTAATTTTGGTAACAGTGGCACTCCCTGAGAGCTTTTTCATATTTTTTTCTCTATCAATCATTCCACACTTGAATGAATGCAAATATGAAAATATTTCACTGAGGAATAAACAAAACAATTAAAAACCATCCAATTAGAAGGTATGTTCAAAAAATCAATAAATGGCATCATAAAAATATAAAGAATCATTGTACTTATATGTCAAAAAAAAACATTTTAAAACATGTTTGACGACATTCAAATATGTTTTGCATTCATTTCAAAATATTATGTACCATATTTTTCATTTATCTTCAGACAGTTGAGAAAAGAGATAAAATAATGAAAAGTTATTATTATACAAAGTCAAACAGATTTTTTCTTTCTCATGGTATATTACTCGATTGAGAAATCTATGATCAAAGTATTGTGTCAAATATGTCGCTGCATAAATGCAACAGTAAGACAACCAGAAAATCTTAGTTTTTGAGATGACAATTTCACACTTGCATAATTCAAAAAATATATATTACATACAGATTATGAAGAGTGCTATTAATTTCTGGGTGGTTTTCTCATAAATATAAATATTTGGTGCTTTATTAATACAGAGAAAGATACAATATTGTCTAATTAAAAAAAAACAAGACTATTTCACCATTAGGCAAGTGTTCCCAACCGAAGCAAAATTTAGTTGATCCCAATCACATTTTTTTATGCTTCCATACTTCTATTAAAAATAATAAAATTGTTTTGTTTTTGCAAATATTAACCAATATTTTGCCATTTAAAATCAATTTTAAAAAAGTCAGACAAAATTAGAAGTCGATCGCCATGGAACATTCAAATTAAAAGTAGCTCCCTTTTTGATAAAAAAAAGGTACGAAAGGTACGGGGTGGGTTACCCTTGCCGTAACGTAATTTCTGCATATCAAATTTTAGAGTTACAGGATATCTTACTTTTACATTGGATTTGTTATTATTTTTTGCCTAGAGTAGCACTCATAACTCAAAACAGGTTTTTTGTCAATTGTCATGTTGCAGAAATACAGCGATGCGTCGCTAACTTTTTTAATTGTTATATTTTATGAGATAGAACAACTGTCGTAAAATAAATTGAATTCAAATATAGTTGAACCTAGGTCTAAAGGTTATAAGAAGTGCTCGAGACATTCAATCCTCAAGTTTTCATAAAGAAGAACTTATCAACATCATCTTAAGCACTAGGTTTGCACTAAGATTTTGACTAACATGATGAAAGTCGGTCTACGCTTAGCATTAGTCATTGCATATTCAAATTAAAAATACATCATTTGGGCCAAATATCATGCCCTACTGAGCATGGCACCGGAATACTTATTCAATGCATCATCAGATTTGTTAATTGATTGAATGAAAACAATCAAAACAACAAATTCAACCTACATGTAGTAAAAGAGACAATCAAAATAAATGGATACTAAACAATATCAAACCTTTAGCTGCCTGCGACAAGAGGTATATGAAATAAGTGTTCTATACTCACATGTGACTCTGTTTACAGACCTTTCAATGAATCAAATCTATTTTAAATTATATGTGACATTTGTGGGCAATCATTGATAGAAGGTAAGTCAAATATGCAGAAATAAAGGCATATTTTAGAGATACTATATAAACTTATTTTATTTACTTACTTACCTATTTATACTTAAAAATTTGTCGTATTTTCAAAATGTGTAAGGAGTATGGTTATTAAATTATGAAAACTATTTTCTCAAAAAAGAATAAATGCATTATCTTGAATCAACTCTAACTTTCAAGAATATTTTGTAATTAGTAAAAACATCAATCAGACAACTTCAATAATTAAAGCTTCAGATATCGTCATCGGAACAGAGAAATTGACCAGAGTCCATTTTAAAAAAAATATACTAAAGAATTATATGATGTCCATAAACAGACATGAGAATGAGGGGAAGATTAGGTAATTTAAATTGATTCCCATTGTTGATTCTGTTCACTTTAACATTATACTGTTTTATACTTGGTTATTTTCTCCTGCATGATGACGATATGTAATTTCTCGCTACCCATAATTTTGCTAACGATTTCTTTTCATTTAATGCAATTCTTGGGCCCTGAGCGATAAAATATGTCATGATTCTATCATGCATCGGTACGTCTATAATCCAAGTTAACGTAATTATATCATATTTTTAACAAGCAGTAATCTTCAAAAGGTAATAACATTAAATAGATTTATATTATGTTTTTTCTTTCAACGATTCTTTGAACTGTGAATAATAATTATCGATACAATTAAATATGCAACTAACCTATCCTTACAAATAAACTAACAAACAAAGTATCATCAACAGCATAAAAACTTTGAAAATTAGTTATCAGTGAGACAAAATACATAAACCACCGCTGACTCTCGATTAAGAAATCAGTGACACAATGTACTGATATTGTCATGCCCTAAATAAAGTAAACAAGTCAGTTCACGATTTCATGAAAAAAACAATTAACTCGCATCATTCCGCTTGTGGTTTACAAGTGAAAGTCGTTTTTCACTCTTTAAAATCATCAATGAAAACAACTTCCACAAAGTTACTATAGAATCCACTAAAAATATGATTTCAATTTCAATTTTCATTTATTTATTGCCAATTTCACGGTCTAGTGGTCAATGTGCTACACTACGGTTGCGGAGCTCACGGGGTCGAGTCCCAGTATAGACAGCTTTTTGAATCCATTAATGGAATTCTATTCAAAGACACGGTTGTTTGTGATGCCTAAATTTAAAGCTAACCGCTAAGCTCTATCCTAAAAGAGTTTAAACAACTAATTAACGAGCCATTTCTTGTAGAACATTAATTGAGATTAGGATTCCATATGCTCCGCATTGGCAGCGGATATGGTTTTTAAAAAAATGTAAGTTATGAAATGAATAGAAAATTTAATAAAATAGTATATCAGAATTTACTGTGAAATAAGATTGTAACAAGCACGGAAATAAGCAAAAGAAAAAGCTTAATACAGGTAGTCCCCAACATACGACGGTTCAACATATGACAATTCACACCTACGACTGAAAAAATAGCATTTTTTAAAAACTTGAATTACATCACGGGGCACCACAGCAGATGCTTGCGTAAAGTAAAATGACGTAACAATGATAATGCAATACATAATTTGCTCACATGTACAAATTTGACAATAAAAAATAATATATAAATGATTTATTTTAATACATCATCGATGCATATCAAATGTGATCTATGTGAATCTGGGTGCATTCTGAGATTGTCGATAAAAATTGTTTAAAAAAACGAAACGGAAAATAACACTTCTATGTATGCACAAATTAGGGGAAAATATTTAATTCAGTATACGAATACATGTACATATTGCAAATATTTACCATTTTGAACAAAATAATGGCATTTTACTGCGCTTTTTGTACCATTTTTAATATTTTAGAAAATAATTCAAATTTGATAACTAGGCAATAGTTTAGTCACTAGTATCAAGTTTACAGAATTTAATAATTAGATTCTATTATCACATGTATGTGAATGTTGTGGACATATGAGAATAGAATTATGAATAGTGTATGCAGAGGAAATTATTTTTTTTTATTTTAAAATAATTTATCAATTTTCTGTTTTGACAAACATTTATTTGACTCCAGCTGATAATGTTTTTTCTATCTTTCCATTTATATTTAGGTCATAACAACACCCAGACTTACAGCGCCCATATTTACATAGATCACACAATCTTACTATCTGAGGATGCCTCTGAAAGAGGCGAAAAACGTGTCACAGTTAGTAGCACAATACGTGGAGTAATCAAAGTTATTTTAATTTTATATTAAAATGAACTTCCACAAAGTTACCACCGAATCCATCAAAAGTATGATAATGTATTTATATTTTTTCCTATCTTCATAGAAATGCTTTCCTGGAAAAGGAGACTTTTAGAATGAAATATAAATTACACATCATACAAAACTATGACACAAAAGTAAGATCAAATGGTTCATATTTAAGTGCAAAGTTTTGAATGGCACATAGTTTGTTTTCTATCTTCTTTAGTATATTGTATTATTACATGGTTCATACTTTAGAAGACTGAGAAAAAAAATGTATATTTAGCCCATTTTCGTAAAATCGTCACATATACCATATTTGATATGCAGCAACAACGTATTTTGTATGAAATTCGACCTAAGACCAATTCAACATACAACCAAAGTTCAGGAACGTATCTCGGTCGTAAGTCGAGGACTACCTGTAGTTTTAATATTTTCTTAATTTTATAGCAATATTTTGAACATGTAAAACATCAGGCAGTAAAAATTAAAAACAATAGTAGGCACTTGATAACAGATTACCAGCTTTGTTATGCTGACTATAATCACCTGTATTATTGAGAAACCGGAAATGCCATGTTTTTAATTTTTATTCAGTAATCATGAGCCTTTTATAATATTGTATTAAACATTACACTATATTGTATTTGATATATACTAATATTGTATTTGACATAAAAAATCTATTGAACATGATGGAGAAAAACTGTTATTGCCAACCCTTTAACTCACACAGGGCCAATATATCAACCCACCCTAGTTAAGCCCCAACTCTCACAGACCAAAGTTTCCGCCTGGTGTCAATCAAATTTATGAGTTGAATCATTTTATTGGTGAAAAATATAAATAGTTAACAAATATCAAAAATAATCAGTGATTTAAAATGTGTTTTGATATTTTTGCAAACAAGTGCATGGGATCTTTTGAATAACAAGCTTGCCAAAATTGTCTGGAAGTAAAAGAATTGCCTGAATAAATATTGACAGTTCAAAATTGAGAGGGGCAACTAGTGAAAATGACTTTGAACGGAATCAGCACATATGCCGACGTAAACTTATCGATCACTTTATTAAAATCAACGTATTTAACGAGCAGTCTGTGAATAGAAATGGTCAGAGTTGTACGATCATAAATATCTGAATTCACACATGTACCAATAAAATTAAAAACAATAACCTCATCTCTAGTTAATGTAAGTTCTACTCGGTTAGTAATTTCAGACAGACTGCTGAAAAATTATCTGTAAACGTTAAGTCGAAACTTTATTTGGTGAATTGTTTTCGATGTAATTATAGAACAGATCATGCTGTCTCAAATAAACAATATGGTAATATTTTATAAATAACGAGAGACTACCGTTGCTCTCTCCCTCTATCCATTATTATATTATTGAAACTATTTATTGACTTAGCATATATATATAGATTTATAAATACAAAGAAGACTTACATGTACAGATGCCAAAATTTACAATAAGAATTACAGAAAAAGCGTAGTCGCAAAAAAAACATAATTTTTATGTGGCTAAGCAATCCTTGTGGATCTGAGGATTAAATATAAAGGTACAAAAACTTAAAATATTTGAAAATAAGACAAAATTTATAGAGAAATGCAAATTGATGCTTAAATATAAAACGCAACTTTCATATTTATAACAAAATTATACTTTTATATTCAGTTGCACAAGAGAATTTAAAAAATGCCTAAACTAGGTTATGAATGAAATACAGAAAATATTCAAAAGTGTTTTAAATTTCTATAATGCACCTCTGTGCTGATTTGCTTTGACAGATACTAACTTAAATGAAATAATCTAATATACTTAACAATGGACAATTCAATACAATGATCTTTCAGGCAATTAATGGATTGGATTTTAATTATACTATTCTAAATTGTCATAAAATATTCCTCGGGCTATCCTCTCATATGGTATCCAGCGTAAAGGAGATGTCGAGTGTTTATCTAGCAAGGATACATCAATTTCTGTGGCATTAAAACAAATCTGAAAAATAAAATATAATCATCGTTAAGGCATTTTTAGGTTAAATATGATTAGTACACTGAGGAAAAGAAAGATCATTTTCCACCAAAACCACAAAATATTCAACAACGTCATCTTGTGGAAAAAAATTAACTAAAAAATAGCAAACAGTAAAAAGAACTTAGAAGACCGTCCATCACAAACATTCGACAAAGAAAGATCACTGTCTGTGAACATTGATTGTTCTACAAGAACAAGTTAAAGAGGTGCCCGAATCCTGCCTGTCCGTACTTCCGCCTAGAAGGCTGCCGATAACAGTGGCGGTTCCTGAAATAAAATCTTGGGTGGGCTAGAGGAAAGTTTAGCATTGTATACTATTTACATTAATCTACAAGCAAGTTAAAAAAATATTACGACACCACTGCAAAGCATAAATTATTATATAATAAAATCAATGCTAATTGTAAGTAATAAATAATAGAATAATAATACTGGACCCTTAAATTCGTCTCTTTCAAAGTGAACTAACAAAGCATACAGAGCTATGGCCATCACTGAGAGACAATATCTGTCACTTTCATACAATACAACGATATTTGTGTTTGAATGTATGGGCCATGGGCTGATTCGATTTAGCCCGTAACATATGACAGTAGCCTCATATATTGAATCACAGTCGTGTGTGTTTAGATGACGTTTCCGTAAATACAAATACAAAAAATTCTAATCGTGCTTGATTGCGTCCCAGTGTAAAGAAAGAACTCGGGCTTTAAAAGATTTAGCCCCCGAGTCTGTGTTACCAGACTGACGTCACGTTGCCTGTTTTCTATGAAATATTTATAGGGTTTTGTTTTTTTTTTATGCCGGCTCGGTTTAAAATTGTGATACAAAACACAATCGAGAATATTATTGTAGGTAGACATAGCATTGTCTTATATTGACAGAGGAAAATCAAAACAAAGATATTGTATTAATTTGGGAAAGGTTAGTTACGTTTATAAATGTATTTATTTTGTTCAGCAGCCGAATTGCTGTTCATTTTTATTCAGCCATCTAAAGTTTTGGGTGAACAATGCAGGTCGGGCTTAGCCCACTCAGCCCAGTACCTAGAACCGCCACTGGCCGATAATCATCCTTTGGATGTACTCAACAGAACTATGGGAAGCTGGCATGACTTAGAAGAAAAAAAAGAGATTGACAAGGGATAAAGAATTGTGTCACTTGATGTCATGGAGTGATGGACATACACTCCGGAAAATGAGTAGACATCAAAATAGAAGAAGAAGGTGATGAGTTCGGACAATCGTAAGCTAATGGCGATATGTCCATTATCAATATGTTTTCACCGCACTATTAAAAATGCATTTCATTAAAATATGACAAGAGAGATACTACAAAATGGAGTTATGACTCGAAATAGATTAGAAGCAGAATATGGATCTACCATTATGTGTGGCCTCTGGCAAAATTTGTAATAAATACAATTTTCAAATGAAAACAATTTGCGGTAATGTGTAAAATGTTGCGACTTTGTAAGCTTTGGAGAGACAAAAATTCTCTAAAATAGTTGATAATTCTTAGCACTGACACTGTGGATCGCATGGCAGCCATGACAGGTAAAACAATATGACAACATACGTTGTGTGATACATGTGCCCATGTTAAACAGTCAAATTAGTAAAACGTGTATCATAAATAATAACAAATATTTCAATAGTTACCTTTAGTCTGGAGCATTCAGTATAGATTGGGAATCCAAGTGAAGATCTTCTGCAGTGAGAGGTGAAGCCTGTCCCTTCGGTAGGGGAGCGCCACCTACAAAAGGAAAGAAAGCCGAAACGGAAAGAGGATGAGCGGGAGATGCCGGCTCGTCTTCGGTAGAATCTTTGCGGCTCTGCGCGCAAAATGAAGATCCGTTAACTATATGACGATTACTGTTTATTGCATTGCGTTGGAGGGTAGTGATCTGAAACAAAAACACTTTTATTAAAATTGGTACAAATAATGTCAAATTAAGTTTTCATCAACATTTTATAATCGGGCGCCTGTAACAATATACTCTAGTGGGGATGTGTTTATTAGTAATTGGTGAAAAAATATATGTTTTTCTTAAAATCAACACAACTTCTAAATCATCCAAAATTTTCGATTAACATGTTCAATAAAGTCATCACTTACATTTAGTCTTTTAAAATAACCTAAAAACTCTCTGATCATATCATAATTTCGCATTTCTATACTAAATATAGAAACCAGTTATCAATTCAGTAAATGGCTTTCTATGTTGAAATATTTAACCCTTTGCACTCTAATTGAAATATGTTAGCACCTTAATTCGCCTTTTATTTATTTATTACCGTATAATTATAATAAAAAACATTATGAATGTTTCAGTACAGCAAAATTTATCCTACGTACAAAAAAAACTTATATTATTAAAATCTTCAATAAATTTTAAAAAAAAACCAAATCTGTAATGTCGAGTCTAGCTCAACATAGGTTACATATAAGGGTTAACACATTATACATAATTTATTTATCTATATCATATAATTCTATATTAAGCAATAGTATATCATCGCTGTGGTAAACATGGTTCCATCTGCATTTTTTTCACCAAATGACTTTTTAATGCAGATTTATTTGCATTTAAAATACGGTTCTATCGGCATTTAAAAAAGCCCATGAATATTTAAAAAAGAAAAATGTTCAATCTGAAAAACATATGAATTTTATTATCATTATTTTAAATTATTATATAATATGGGCGCATGTATTATTTAAAATTCTCATGATTTATGCTTATAAATTGTCAAGTCTGCGCGAGAAAATTCAGTTTTGTATTTTAAAATGTCGTTTAAGAGTACAGATGAATTATATCTTTATAGATATCATTACAAATTTGTCTAAGCATGTAACCAGTAACCACATCTTAAATATAAGTGATTTACCGTTTTTAACATTTGGAACAGCTAATAATGAGCTTATGATAACCAGGATGGTAGAATTAACAATTCATTGTATTCATTAAATAATTTTTAATTTAAATTTGCGATTATTTTTTTATCTTTTGTTAATTATTGATAACTTTTAACATCCAGGGAATATTAAAATGCATTGAAAAAACCATTTTTTTTTTTTTTTAATTATTCCAATAAATATCTAATTTCCCACTCTTAGCATTTATGTCGGTAATTATTTATAAAAATAGATTTTTTAGATATCACAGTAAGATGAAAGTCCTTTAACCCTTTTAATACCCTTGAGCCGATATATCGGCTTTCATATAATCTTCAAAAATACCCTGAGCCGATATATCGGCTTTTCTAAATGGTACATATATTTTTATGTACGTAACATAATTTAAGTTAAATTGAGAAGTTTCATAACAAAGGAAACTTAACATTTGACATTCGAGCCACTTACAGGTTCGAAGATATATAATACAGCCCCACAAAGCCTTGTTTTTTCCATAAAAAAAGTTGAAATCTAATGTATTTTTTTATTTTAATTTTTTTAAATGTAATTTTTGTTCCAAGATGTAATGATGCAGATAAAAAAAATACTAAATAAACACTATTGTAACCCCCCTCCTCAGTAAAACAGTAATTATAGAATAATAATATATGTAATGCAAAAGTTATTACGGATTTTTTTTATTCCTTTGATGCAGTATCCCTTCCCAAACTCACTGTATGTTTTCTAAATACAATACGTCGGGGATGTAAATAAGTCTGTAATGTTATTTCTTCATAAAGTATAAAATATTTGACCAAATTATCTTTATTTTTAATACATTTTCATGAATTTACAAAAACACTTAAAAACAGATATTTCTCAGGGTATTTTTGGCAAACCTGTCCAAAATTATAGGGTATTAAAAGGGTTAATAAAAGTGGTATAGATTTTAATAAAAACATTCAATATCTATTAATTAAATTAGGATTATGTGCACGGCACGCTGACAAAATACCACTATTGACCACGAGAATGAAAAAAAAATGGCTTGATTGGGGTAAAAAAAAAAAAATCCACTCAAATTAATGGGACAATGTCATATTCTCTGATAAATCCAAGTTTAACGTGGTCAGCGCTAATGATAAAGTGGTAGGTCAACGAAAGCGAAAACATAAAAACAGCAAATATTGCATACTTCCCTCTATCAAACATTCGCCATATGTAATCGTCTGGGTTGCCATAACCAGAGAAAAGGTTGGCAAAATTATTATGTTGGAGGGAACAGTAAATGCCCAAAATTACAAATTTGTCATTTTTGAAGAAGTTTTACCAAAATTGGAGGAGTTTTTATCCTTCATATTACAGGACGATTCCGCTTTTTGTCATCGTGCAAAATCCACCACTTTATGATTTTCGCTGGCCTTCAAACAATTTATTTTACAAATAAATGTGGTAATTATATTTCTATCTGTTATTTGGGCGACGAATTTTCAAGAAAATCTTGATATAAAGAGCCTTTTATGGCCAGGTAACAGCCCTGATCTCAACATCATTGAGAATTTCTTGACGATAATGGGCAATGAAATTGCAGATCTTAAGCCCAAAACAATAAATGAATTGAAAAAAGAAGTGTTTAGAATAACCAAAAAAAAGTTAATTTATTTTTAAAAAAGTATAATTCCGTGCCATGGCGAATAACAACCCCAATGAATGGTGGGAAATTTTATATTCATTGGAATATTTTTTTTAAAAAAAACATCGATTTTTTAATATGCATTTTAAGATTATCTGGATGTTTAATTTTATCAATAAATAACAATTGATAAAAAAATAATCGCATATATAAATTTAAAAATATTTAATGAATACAACAATTTGTTAATTCTACTCATTAGTTCATTATAAGCTGTCAAAGGTAAAACTATTTATATTTGAGATGTGGATACATTTGTGTTCTTTAAAGACATTTAACCTTTAGAGGAGTATGGACGTACATGTACGTCGGCACCATTTTTCTGTAAATGAGTATGGAAGTACTTTAAACTCAACACAGGAGTGTCTGTCTATAAGCATATATATGCTCTAAGTATGAATTACATATATTCATTGGGAAAAAGTCACAAAATTGTCATGTTAAGAAAAGGCAGTAAATTAAAGTAAGGTCTGTATAAATCTATCCACTCCTCTAAAGATTAAAAATACAAAACTGAATTTTCGTAAGGTGTGCGAAACATTCTTGCGCAGACTGTATATGCTTATGTATGCTAGCTATATGCTTAAAAATCTGCAGAGCAATGGATGAATGGTAACTACTCACTTTGCACTAAGCAAAGGAGTATGTTGTAGTAATTGCATTCTGTAAACAACTGGTATATATATATAATTGGTAGAACTTATGATAATTAACTATGGCATTGATATTTCGCACTAATAAAAAAACCCATGATATTATGTGACCTGAAAACAATTGACAGTACAATAATATGTATTTCCACGTGTCCAGCATTCTACACACTGTGCGAAAAATGAAAATTACATTTCCCGACAACGATGTGTTAATATAATTAATAATTTTACATTTTTGATATGCCTAGTCGAAATCACACATTAACTCTGTCATGAAAAATGATACATTACCTGTCTGACAAGCCTCATGTTGTGTAAGAGCATCTGTACTTCACCAGAAGCGGGCAGGTTGAGTGGAGGTAACCAACGAAGAAAACACTGCGACCACAGCTCCAAAGAAGCCACTCCCGCATTCGGAGTCAGCCTAGACTGGGACGGTTCCAGCAGAAGTTCAGGCTTGGGATTTTTTGTCGGACTAGCTAATCCTGGCAACCGTATAGCCGAAGTGGGTATCACTGAATATAAACAAAATGATTCTTTTAGATTTAAAGATGTTGTATCTATGATTGCTCATAATGAAACTATTTATTGATAATTTTATTACTGTAATAAAACAATAAAAAAATAGTATAAAATGAAGGATAGATAACGATATGAACCTAGAACGAAGATGTGTTTTTTAATTACTCCTAAACCAAATATTGAATTTAACAAAAAAGGCTAGCAACAACATCATCTTTTCTGATGTTTTGAAGGTTTCTATGAATTCATATAGACTGTGGAAAGGAAAAAGGACGTAACCCTAAAAGGACGTAATCACAATGTATACAACTAGACACACGTTCTATCAAAAGGATGGAAGCTGAAAATGCCAAATTAGTATCTAAATTTAGCTTTTAAATTTGATATGTGTGGGTTACATCCATTTTCTTTTCCACAGTCGATATGGCTTCCTTCACCGACAGCAAAAAACATAGTTGTTTTGGATAAGTGGTTTTGCTACAAGCTTGGGCCCGTGACTAGTGTATGTACTACTGCTAGGCAAACACTGTCATCTCTATAGAGCCCTGTTTTTGAGTTTTGTTTAAACTTACCAGATTTTAATGGATGAATGGGTACTTGCGATGGAGTAAACAGTGGATTGTAAAAATATTGAATTTCTCTTTCAGTCAGTTGATCTTCCCAATCCCACACCGACCGCAGAACATGACACTGGAAATGAAAAAAACCATAAGTACATTATTGTCATTTTTAGTCTGTGATACAATTATACATACTGAAATATTGAGATTTCCCCATTTCGTAATAAAAATAATTTGTATTAATACACCTCACACGTAGTGAAATTAAGACATTCATAAAATGTTCCCTGTATATCAACACATTATACTCGGGAAGGGTATTAAAACCTGTTTCGGTGAGTGGTGGTTAAATACAGGAAGGGTATTTTTATTTTTCATTTTTGTAGTGTGCTCATTATCAGGTAAAGCATCAATACTCTCTGTATTTTGTTGGCTTCAGTTTTGGTGCTCATGGGTTCAAATCTCAAAATGAAAAATTTCATAAATGACCGAAACCAAAAAGTTTCCTTTCAATGTACCGTAATAATTAGAAAAGTTGATTAATACTGACAAAATAATTGATTTGGTTTTTATTGATGCCAAATGCATGAAGAACACGTCAACATACTAAAAAAACAAATAACTGCCACATGGAACCACAATCATTTTAATAAATAAATCCTTTACTAATATGTCACAAAGCCGCTCTGCGATAATGGCCGCAAATGCCTGACAAACATGAATAGTTTCGTACCTATCCTAGCGTTATATTGTTACTTCAAGTTGCTAATCGTTAATCACTCACTTTTACGTTTAGGATATAAATAAATTATTTTAAATTTAGATATTTAATAATTCAACGTCAAATATAACACAAAACCATCTAGATATTTATTAATAGCAAAATTTCACACAGACCATTCAAGAAATAAAAACAAATGAAATTTTAGAATCTTTGGACGAGTGATATCTGAAGTAACGTAGTCACAGTCATTTAACAAAAACGAATGTCCCTTCTCGTACTTCTCAGTTTATAAGAAAATTCGCAAGCAAAATGGTCAAAATTCCATTTTTTTTGGAGTTTCAACAGGGGGCTCTACAACCCCACCCCATACATACAGTAAAAGTCCACTAATTCGAACAACGATATTTCGTAATTCGAAATTTTCATAATTTGCTCGGTCCCAAAATTGACTTTTCAAAGTAAATTCTGCCGTTAATTCGAAATATCGCATATTTCGTAATTCGTAAAGTTTTTCGTCGAAATGTACTTACGATTTAAAATAATTCAAAATTTTGATTGAAGCTTTTGTCACAAACTAATGTGGTGAACAAATGGTAATAAGAAAGTACAGACAGAAAACACAAAAAAAATCTCAAGGCTGCGTCGATTCAGAACTTGCCAATCAAATATACACCTTAAGCATGAACCCTTATGCACCTTAAAAATGTGATTTTACCATAAGGAGAAAAGTAAGACATCAAAATAAGTGAAGTATCACATGAGAAAGAATCAGTTGTTAATTTGAGCGCTTAAATACATTAGTGCAAGCGATGTTTACAACATCTTAAATGAACAAACCATTATTAATCCATCACCGTTGTTAAAACCCCTAATGTAATAAATAATAAATATCAATATAATTTTTCCTAATTTACCTTGAAAAATCCCATATTGCTTATTGTTTTTCGAAACAATAAAGCCATAGTTAATAAATTTTATGTAGCATAATTAATAATAAATATCAGTTTAAATTATCCTAATTAATGTTTTAAAAACCCCAAACTGCTTATCGTTCTTTGAAACTTTAAAATCACATTTAATAAGTACAATATTTTAATTATAATTTGAATTAGTATGTTAGAGTGAATAATATGATGCATTGTGTGCATCTCTTCGTAGCCAGTATATATAGCTGAGCAAAATTTACGTTTAAGCATAGTTCTGACAATGGCGAAAGCCGAAATAGCTATCAACGCATAAAATATAAAAAACTGTAGAACTGAAATACGTTGATATTTTTACCCTATTAAAAAGACCGGCCAGCAACCATTGGTTTTCAAAGACTTAAATACGCGTCCAGCGGTCGTTGAGCTGTTAAAAAATTACAAACCAGTAATTTATTATATATGCATGGAAATATCACCTTTGCCTCAGCGACTTCTCTATCCCTGGGGTTGTTGAAAAGGAAGGTGTCAAAAAGTTGGTTGTGAGCGGCATCCCAAATGGTGGTCAAATAAACTCCTGTAAATTGGAATGCAGAAGAGAACTGTTGAGTGAGTTGCCAGCAGCAATCCAAGAAAAGCAAGAAGACGGGAGACATCTCTCGGCTGGCATCAATTATCTCCGAGTCATCCACTGCCATATGACCTAACCTTTAAAGAGATAAGAAGAAATATTTAATTCTTTGAGCGTTATGGCTTTATTATGATTATTTCTTCATATATATATGGACAGTCAGTTCATTAATTTTGTCAGTAAACCACAAATATATTATTATATACCTGAAACAGATTTTGAAAGGCAGCTCATTCATATTCAATGAATAGCAGAATAGGATGCAGATAAAAAAATAAATATATTTAAGACTGAAGGTGCTCGGCGTAATTTCACTATTAAATTTGAATCTTTCAAATTTTGTATACTCTCACACGTTTTGTCAAATTCATACGTTCACTTGAATACTTGAAGATGCTCAAAAGCGAAACCTGGGTACGAGCCATGTAAGTGTACAAAATTCGACAATTTAAATTTAAATAAATAAATATTAAAATTGTTGCATTTTGCATGAAAATATTTCTGGCAACCAGGGCCGGAACGTGCCATGTGCAATGAGTGCAGCAGACACAGGCGCAAGTGCTGCGTACATAGAAGTAGCACTAAAATTTTAGCACTATCCACTCATTGAGACCTAGTTTTCGATCCGGCCCTGCTGGTGACATTCTGGTCAAATAATTATGAATGCAATTCAATTTCAATGTAAATTTTTTAAAGTAATGTAATATCTCACAAACTGCTTTATCGGCGCTATTAATAAGCTATATTATTGAATATTGCTATGCTACTAAGGCCATATTATTGAATATTGTTTCCGCCATTTTAAATAACACAATATGATATATATCATAAAAATAATTCCTTGTGTATCTTCATATGAATTAAGTTATATGAATGATATCGGTGAACTTTTTCCATTATAAATAGACATCAGAACAGATAATTATTGTTTGACATGCTCCCACTCCCAATGTGGAGCATTGACTCGACATGGAGTTTATCTCAAAAAAAATATTTCTACAAGAACAACTGTCTTGCAACAGAAATCCATGTTTTCGATTGAAAAATGAAACTGCCCGAACTAGGATTCGAACCAGTGAGCACTGTGATAGAAGCCAACGACGTTGACCACTGGACTACAGACATCACCAAAAGGGTTAAAAAAAAAAAAACAATTTTATATCAAATATTAATCAAATTGATATATTACTTCTTGTTTATGAACCATGAATACACCTATCACATGATTTAAATTGTAGCTTGATTCAAGTGTAAAATTAAAGATTGATTACAAAAAGAACCAAGGAATCAAAGGATAAGTTAACAAAGAATAAATTATGTGATTTTGTTTCATTTTTGTTTTGATAAACAAAACTTAACGGAAATTTTACAAGTTTTACTTTTTCTGTTATTGTATTGACACTGAGATCAATTCTGTAGAAAATCACAAAAGAGAAAACTACACCATTAGTTATTGAAGGAGATTATCTAAATAATAAATAATCGTCATTTCAAAATTATTATATGCCAGCAGAGTCCACTTTGCCACCGTCCTTCAAGCATAATAACCAGCGCTGTGGAGTAGAAATCTTGACTTTTGGGAAGTAGTCAAAGTAGAAATTGTAAAAAAAAGTGTGACTACAACTCTTCTTTTTAATTGAATTAAAATACATAAATTATTATTTTTAGTTTATATTTAAAAATATACATACAATAAGGAGACTCGTTTTGTGTAAAAAAAATAATCATTTAATTAAATTGGATTTGAATTTGGATCATTTGTAAACGTTGAATGTGAATTGCGGTTTATTTCAATACTCCTCGCCACTTTGCATATTACAAGTTGAAAACATTATCAAAGATTACAATTAATAATTTCACACACTCACATACCTGTCACAAAATGGATGTCCTAAGGCAATCCATTCTTTCTGTATTAAAGACTGAAATCCCTTAATAGTTCTAAAATAAGAGTCCAATAATAACTGGGTAAGAGAAGATATTACTGCACAATAATCCATTCCGTCACCTGTTGAAAATTGAATCACTTAATAAAAATTATTCATAAAAAATGCAAATACGTTGCTAATAGCTAGAAGACTAAAACTGTGTCTTACATGGGCAAAGTCGAACCGAACGTGACACAGCGCGCCACGAAAATATCAAACAATAGCTGCCGATATAAAGTGGCATACGTGACAAATAGCATGCAGTGCGAAGCGGCGCAGAGCTTCAGAGATGCGATCAGTTGGTTTGATATTTTCACGCGAAGTGGTCGGGGTGGTGTTAGCTATTTCATCATGTCAGATGTAAAAATGGTGTAATTATCTATGAACGTGATTTTCTTAATACATATTATTACATCCATTTGCGAACATGTCGACTGGTGAAATTGGAGCAAACGGCAGACGCAGCATAGGACAGCATTGCCACTTCGCTTTATATCGTGTAGGTATCGATTTTGCCCACGTATGATGTAGTGTAATATAAACTTCTATAATATATAGACTAGCTGTATGGTTCTTCTTTCCTACGGAATCATTGGACATCTCCCCCTATAGATATCCGTATGTTGTGTTATAGCTAACCACGGTCAAACCGAAAACTGTTGCCTTTGAAGTTGGAATTGAAGATCACTGTTGGATGACTGGAGGCTGATTCATGTACGGAAAACCATGAAGAGCATCATTTGTGTTTGCTGTAGCCAAATTCCACTGCACACATCCTGTATATATTTATATACAATAAGAAATATTCCTTATGATTATAATACAACTAAGGCGAAGATCACAAACCTTATATGTAAAATTTTGTCAATTTCAACAATAAAGTATCAATCAAAAAACATCAACAAACAAGTTAAATTACATTATCTACAAAGAGAAATACAGCCCAGTTTATTCATATTTTTATGAAAACTATTATTAAGAATCCCAATTTCATTTTTTTTTATCTTCTCCAGAAACAATTTTTTGTTTTGTCAAACAGTGAGAAAAATTTACATGTTTCTTTCTTCTATTTGTGGTAAATAATATAAGCTCTAATCAATAGTAAAATAGTACATGCAGTATTACTAAATTAGATTATAACCTTCTTGTAAAACAACTGTGACATTATCAGCGAGGTGTTCAGCAGCCTGCGTGGCATTGGTGAGACACTCCGAAACGTACCTCAGCCACCGGGAACTCTCGAGGGATGAATAGAACTGATTGTCTTGCTCCTATGAAAATCAAGAGATTATCATTAGTTCTGAGGACATGCTGCCCGGCATACAAGATTCATGAATGTAAACGTCACGTTTGACATCTCCTTGACAGAATTACATGATCTAATTTCCTCACATACCCAAAAGTTTCTCAGTCCTCTAGGTGCGCACAAATTGCCCAGTCTTTCGATTGCAGATTTTAGCGGTTGAGTAGTCAGGGATATTACTTTGAGAGGTGTTTTATTGGGATGCGCTCTTCTCACAGCTTCAAGTAAAGTAGATTCGGGCGCATGAGCTGCAGCCGAAACTGATGATGATGATTGCACTGTAGAAAGTTCTCCTGAGCGAGCTAATGCTGCACCACCTGGTGTACTCCATACCTGTTAAAGTGATGAGCATTCATATAGAATAAAAATGTAATCAAGCATTGGATAAAAAGCGGACATGAATAAAAAAAAAAACTTCACTTATGAAACTTAAATAGAAACCCTTCAGGGCTGAACTAGAATTAAAAAAAAAAAAAAATAACGAGTGCAGACTTATATTCCGTTAAAGATGCTGTTAACAGAGCAATATGGAAATCTAGTACTGCAGAGTTCATAAACCTATGTTTATTCTTATTTCATCATTTAAATTTCTCCTAATATATCATGGGTGGCCAAACTTTTGACCTCTACGGGCAAACTTTATACTGAAATCAGTGGTAGCAGTCTACTAACATTGTACGTCCTAAGTTGTTATAAGTAGTAATTTAAGTAGTATAAAGTAGTAATTTAAGCTGTTAAAATAATTTGTATGAAAGGGAAATGGATAGATAATAAAAGACGCACTTGGTTCTTGTTTCAAAGCATCAGACGGGCGACTAGGAATGGCTTCGCGATCGACGCCTTGGCTACCACTGCAATATACAAATAAGAAAAAAAGTTTAATCACCCAAACGGGGACTCTGCCTTTCCGAAAATGTCTAGCAGCATCTTGTAGAGAACAGTCTAGTACACTGGCAGGAACCACAAGCGATTCACCAGCACCGGTGCAGAAACCGTCTGCTGTGCCATTTGAACGTGATAATCTCCAACTAAAAACCGAGACATTCATTAATTACAGGAATGAAACAGATTATTATCTATTGTTGTTGCTATATATAAAGGACAGTACATGGCATTACAGCTAATGCCAATTTGCCATGCTATTTTGTGAAATATGATCATAACCCTTACCGGCAACGTTCCCTCTAATTTTTCTATTGTGTGTGCGGACAATCAACATCTGAGAGTAATAAATTTTCAGCAAAATAAAAAATGTGCGCAAGTATAAAAATTTGCTAAAATAAACTTATTTTTACAATATTTCTATGTGCAGCCTTGTGCGGGGATAGAAAAATGTGTGCGGGCACATTTTGGGAGGTGTGCGCACGCACACGCGCACACCTTAGCAGGAACATTGCTTACCAGTCCTATGTCGAATCTCATTTGACATAGATTTAATTCTCGTTTGTTCTATGTCGAATGTCATTCAACATTTTTTTTCATTATTAATTAGTATTGAGTTAAAATAAGAAAAAATGTATTGAATATTTTTTTATTCACTCGTATCTATTACAACGGTATTCTAAGCAGAGGATCAAATGGTTTTTATGAACATTGCAATGTGTAACTGTCTACCTGCAATATATACAAAAGGATTGTTTTAGGGACTGGCTTGGTCCGCAAAGCACGGGTTCTGAGTTTTGCATTATTCTTTCAACAGTTACACTTGCCTCATGCACTTGAAAATTATTACCGATATTTACTATTGTTCTAATAATTCTAACCTTACAAGAATGCCTAAAATTACAAAAAAATGCGAAAAATAGAAACTTGATACATATATTGTTTATTGTATAACATGCGAGAGAAAGCCTGGACTATAAATGATTTCACCATTTTTATAAATGCAGGAGCCCGTATATTTTTATCAGATTTTGCATTTATTGCAGATATGACTAGCCATTTGAACGAGCTGAACCTAAAGATTGATCTCATATTTTTATGAGTTTTATATATTTTTTTTTTTTTTTTAAACTTTTAACCATGATATTGAATAAGCTAAAAATCTTTTTAAGCAGTTTTTCGTGAAACATATCCACAGCATTAATCAAGGGATCATTACTTTTGACAGTTGGTTCTCTCCATTTCGCGGCGCCAATCATTCGGAGTGTGGAACATATTGACTTCAGCACTTCCAGCCGTCCGTGCATCTTTGGCTAGGTGATGCTTTTGGTCGTAAATGAACAAGAGGTCATGTCTTCGAGGAAAAGCATGGTGAAGTAGAGCTGCAGCCACCGTCCGTCCTTGTCCGGTAGGGGAAAATTTGAATCCAAATGACAGCACTCGCATATTCTACAATCATAAAAAAACAAGGTGTCACTCACTCTAATAGCAATTAAGATATGATGAACTTTGGGAAATACCTAAAATATGTATAAATATTGGAAAAGATAAAGTAATTAGCTTCTTGAGAATAGTTTCACTTCTAAACATTTACTTCTCTATGCATAAAAGTAACAAAATGGTAAAAAAAAAACTCTTTTATCGGAAGAACAATATTCTTCTGACATTGTCTGACAAATACAGAAAATTGAAGCAGAAAATTTTTTGAATTGCTCCAGCTCTGCTTTGTGCTCCGGGTAAAAAGCTGCAATAGGGCTCATATTATTTTTATACAAATATGAAAAATTAATTAATCACCATTATTTTCTAAAGATATACTTTAGTTCCTTTCGTGTAAAAGAAAATGGTCTGTATAATTTTTTTCACAATCATGCAGATTTTTATATTGTAAATTATCGCAACAGGAGTTAACAGTGGAAGTTGAGAGAAAGGATGTCTAGACTCGGCGCAAACTAACACAAGTCAAAACAACTTTATCACAAATATAATGTCTCATGTTTAACAACGAAATGCTCCGCAAAAAAAAATATTCAGACTACCACCAGGAGTCAAAAGAAGAGAAGCGTAATATTTGAGCTGGCCGTGAAGCAACAGGGTTGCTTTAAGGATGTTCGGGCATCAGCAGAGACGGCATCATGGTAATTTATCCACACCTTGCATACAATTTGAAGTCCTTGAACGCGTCTCGGTAACTGCTGGAAGGGTCGCAAGGGACGCCTCCTGCTTCCCAGTTCTTCATTAGCGCCTCCGGTCACCTCAAAAACTGAACCCACCATACTTAAAGTTATATCATGAGGACCCAGCACCAAGCTTTCTTGCCTAGATCCTCCGAGTGCCTGAAAATCAAAATGTCATGTTGTTAATTCATCATGGATGAAGTCAATAATCCCTATATAAAATATATCGTCAGCTTACTGCGAGAAGTCACTAACTGGTCTGTTTTTGAAATTGAGTTTTTCAATTTCAAAATTCAATTTGATGTCTTCTATAAATGCAAGAAGTCAGAAACTTCTATCTATGTAACATTTGAGACATAGATTCATTATATGAAAAAAAAAAGTTTTTTCAGAGCAACAGAAAACTGCTCGCACTAAGCCTACAATATAATAGTTTGTTTTGTGATTTCAACAGAAAATGAATTCCATGAAAGTGTTAGTTTATTAATAATTTCATATCACTAATACGGATATTTTAGAAATCAGGTATAAAATTTGATTTAATATGTTGAAATAATATCAGTAGACTAACAATATAGATATCTGTGAGCATACAATGAACCAGGTGATCCTAAAAATTGGTTGTAGCGAGAATCGAGTCTAACACTAGTCTTGTTATAGAGCTATCTTTTCATCTCTACTCTCTAAGAAGAAGAGAGGTTTAACAACTGAATAACATTCTCTTAGAAAACTACTCATAATATAAACATCATTAGAAATTTAAATGCTACACATTGGATGCAGACATAGAAAAAAAGTCACATAAAAATAACTTAAGGCCATAATGTCTACTCACTTGTGAGAAAGGTTATTATTTATCAAAATTTATGATTTGTAAATTGTTTTTTAAGCCCAATGCGTTTTTATCAAAAAAATGAAAGTATAATACAATGCAATAAACGAATAACATTATCAGTTTTTCGTTTGTTTTTGTTAACACAACAAACTGGCTAACGTGTAACGAAAAAAACTGGGTTGGAAGCCCTAGTTTGAAAAATAAATATTTTCAGATATCAGAATTTTTTCTTATGACTTGTTAATTTGAAAAAAAACTGATACATACAATTAAAATTTCATTTTTTTACAAAAAAATAAAGCTATTGATTTATGAGCTTTATTAAAAAAAAACTGAATATATCAATCATAGCAAAGAATTGATCATGTCTTAAATAATTATAAATAAAAAATAAAACAGCTCACAAGCTCATCAGAAGAGACGAAAGAAAGTTTGTAGTTGGTGACGAAAAGCGATCCAAACCGCCCCTGCTGGTTTTCACTAACCGGCGAGAATAAAAGTACATTATGCGCAACTCCAATTACTAGTTCACCTGAAATATACAATTTTAATAATATATCCTGAGTTCATTCTGTTTAATCAACTCTAATTTGATTTGGATTTAAAAAAAATAATAATAATACATTCAAAATATTAACCAAAATCAGTAGACCAACATACAAAAACTTTGCCGAGACACATTTAATAATCTATGGTCCTGTGCATCACACATACTTTCTTGGGTATAATTATTTCAAATCACTAACTCATCAGTTTAAAATTTTCTATTGTATAAGCCTAGTGGGCCTAGTGGTTATGGACCAATCACTTTTAATGTGTCCATAGTCAATTCTTGGTGGATGACCTATATATTAATAAATAAAACACTTTTTTTAATATTCGCCAATTCTTAATTGGGTTAGCACAACTAGTAAATATTTTAGAGTAGATTACCGTCATTATTATTTGTCATATTTTTATTTATTATTCAATAATATCCATATTATTTTTCAACAGAATATTCATATATCTACAATATATCCTGATATCTGTACTATTACAAAATAACTGACATATTATAACTGTTAATTTGAAAAATTCAATCAATATCTTTCTTGTCATATGTTGTGCCCAGTTGGCATCTAAATATCAGTAGTCAATCCTCTTTTTATGTGGTAGATGCGTTCCACGAAATATCGCATAAAAAATTCGCACAAAAAAGACTTGACTTCCATACAAAAAGTGGGGATGCGTTCCATGAATTTCAAAATCCGCATAACTTTGAAACAGCGAGTTAAAATATATCCAAAACCGCATAAAAAAACTTAATTTTCATAGAAAAAGTGGGGATACGTCCCATAAATTTTAAAGTGCGTTTTGCATGTGGTTCGAAATCACTATTTTTCGGAAGAAATAGTATGCGCATCAATTTAGTTTGTTCAGATTTTCTTTTTTCGATAATTTATTGTTATACCCATAAACACAATTTTTAAGCTATCGTTGAAACTAGAATTTCAGATTTTGAATCATTTAGAATGAAATGATTTTCTAATTTACTGAAAACTGAAAATTATTTTCGCAGTGAAGGGAACTGGAATTTCTTCCACTTTGTCATTGTTTTCTGGTGTTTTGTCAATAGTTAAAGATAAATTAATGTGATCATCGTCACTTATAGCATTCTCTGTAAGTAATTCATCTATATAATTTTCGGTAAAGGTAGCAAACCCTTCTCCGCCAAGTTCATTTGCTAAAGTAATCATTTCAGCTGATATCGCCAATGTTTCAATGGTTTCATCAACTGTACCACACCCAAGTAAGTGGATTTAATTCAGCGATGGCAGATGCAACATGATTTAAACTAGGGCTTGTCAGTTTTCAAAAACCGGTTTTTTGGCTAAATTTGCGACATTCGAAAACCGGTTTTTTTCAACTTCGTAACCGGTGTTAAATAAAACAATACTTTTCATCACTTACTGATGATACAATTTTGTTACAAAAAATAGATCATCACTAAGTGATCGATCAGTGGACGCTTTCTATCTATAGAAATAAACAAAACAAAAAAGAATTTTAAACTTTTTTTGACTATTTTAATTGAATTATCCATTTTTTGTAAAACTTCGAAAACCGGATAAAACCGGTTTTTTCAAAAGTTGGTTTTTGTATAAGTCCTAATTTAAACAGTCCAAAATCATATTTTTTTCTAAATATCGGTTGTGTTTATGATTCTTTCTCTATTCTATCCAAAATACAACGATACATGCTCTTGATGTAATATTTAACATTTTTATACATCGTAAAATATAGTACATTTTTTTGAAAATTTGCATTTCTAAAAAACCACATAACTTTGAAATCGCATAAAAACAGGATTGACTGTATATTGAGAATCTATGATTGTAGACTGCCCCTCATTTATTATCAAAAAAGTTCATTTCGAAAACCTTAAAAAAAACTATAAGTTTATTTTTTAAATTCAACATGGGCCAAGAAGATCCAAATATAAAAGCAAACATTAGCATTCAATTCAAGAGATTCGAGTGCATTAATAAAAAATGTGTTTCATTATGGAAAATATACAAAATAAATTTAAAGCTAAGAAAAAATAATTACCTCCGAGCAACTTTGGCTTCAATTCTTCTAAAGGTGTATCTTTATCATTATTTATCTGAAATGAAAATTGTAACATAAAAAAAGGGATCATGAAATGTTTATTTATCAAATCTTCATTATTGTATTCAGATATCAAAGGTACTTTCACTGTTTAAGTATATGGAAATCTTGTTTAGTTTTGAAATTTAAGAACAAAACTATTCCCATTGTCAAGAGTTAGTAGTGTATACGTAATGAACCAACATTAGACCCATAGATTAACATAATTTGAACATATCGCATGCATGAACTGAATTTTCCATATATTTTTTAATAAATATTCTTTAAAACATACTCCGAAAATTCACTAAATCCCGCAAAAAACAATGCAATTCTTCTAGATTCGCGAATAGGATTATTATAAAAAAATAAACGTTGGAATCAAGGAAATCGATAATTCGTGTGAATTTCAAAATATTTTTGAAATTTACTTACAGTTCCATTTGACATGTAATGTTGACTTTTTTATACTGATATTATATTCGTGTTTAGAGTGAATTGATTGAATTGATGATCACTGATTCACATGTATAAATAGGCGTTTTCCTAGTTGTAATTAAATTTCTTAGTAAAAGTGTGTTCAAGCTAGCCATGGATTATTTCGGGGAAAAACTTCACAAACTAAACTAAAAACAACGCCACGATTTAAAATTCTTTATTGAAGCTTTGATAGCCGCGGCCATATCGAATAATGGAGGCGTAGTAGGGAAAAATATTTCGTATTTCGCATAATATATCAGTTTTCTTCGTATTAATGTGTGATTTTAACGCGATTATTAAGCCCTCAAAAAATAATTTTAAATCGTGGCGTTGTTTTTAGCTTAGTTTGTGAAGTTTTTCGCCGAAAAATCCATGACTAGCTTTAATACACTTTTACCAATTTCTTACAGAGTTGCATTGTGATTAGCGGAGTTTAGTTAATTTTCAAATAGAAAAAAATTAGCATGTAGTATAACATATTTATCTCATTTTTGAATAATTACTAATAGACTTACATCATTGTTATTCGTAGTGATGCATGTATCAAACAAAATTGAAAATTGTGCAAAAAAAGAAACATCAAATTTAGCGTCATATGAGAAATAAAACACATTTAAAATGTAAGCTATGTATAAAATCATTCTAAGATTAAAAATGAATATACCATTTTGACATACCTTTAGTGACGAGTCTTCAAGACCCAGATAGCTTTTGAAGTTGTGTACCAATTTTCGATCATTCATCTTCGTATTGGTTGAATCACGACAAAAAAAATATTTACATACCTACACAACACTCATTATTTCACATTGAAATAAACTCTATAACGTAATAGAACTATATAAAACAAACGAAAATTGTAACATTTAGCCGATCAGCAAAGTAGACAAGTATATTTGTAGATTGATACAGTGAATCTGACAGCTGAACTTATAAGTTCGTTATGATCATTGAAATTTGAATAAGCTGGCATTTTGTTTGAACAAACTCTTAAATCAATCAAATTCAAATTTATATATATTATTAGAGGAACTCAGACAGGAAATAATTACTAAATGACATTTCACAGATCTAGGTTAGACTATGTTCATGATGTATTTTTATACAGCACTGGTAACATAATATTGAAATCGGAAGAAACGCGACAAAACTTAATTTTTAAAAGGTATACTTAAACACTTCTCCAACAATATTATAATAATATAAGATTCTTGTCAATTAGCCAACTGCTTTTTTTGACGCTGTATTAATAAATGAACTGCCCTGGCACGCACACACTGTATATTATGCATATTTATATGTATGTGTTTTTTTTTATTAAGACCATGTATTTGAAAAATTTATATCATCAAGTCATCGTAATAAAACAAATTATTCTATAATATCACGGGCACGAAAATGTGTACACGATCACGAAAAGAACTTATCAATCAGTAGAACAGTACACTCTTGGATATGCTTTAAAAAAAACAAGTGAAATACGTTTCACTACAATGCTAGAATATTCAAAACATAAAATATATATAATATGCAGATATTTATGTATCACTGCATAGTTCAATTATTCATTTTACAATAATAAATTTATTAAGAACCACATTAAATATAAAATGTTAATCATATTTTTTACTTATTTGTAAGGCGATTAGTCACGCACAAAAAATCTCAAATGTTTGTAATAATCAGTTTAATGCAGGACTGTGGAGTCACGTGAAAAAAGACGACTCCGACTCCAGCTTTAAAATAATTAACGACTCCGTCTCCGAATCCGAGGAAATTTTTCAATGATTTCATTTTAACTTATATATATGTATACCATCAGATCATCTTTAGCCAGCCAAGCATGAAATGTTAACACTTTTGACTATTTTGTTTAAATACAAATCATTAAATATATTTTTCAAAAAAAATCGAGCCGCTCAATTTTTACGACTCCGACTCCGGCCAAAATACCGCGACTCCGCGACTCCGACTCCACAGCCCTGGTTTAATGACAGCCCAATTTGATAAATGTTTAAAGTAGGTAGTACTATTTGTATTTAATTCAAATTCTCCTTATTTTGTACTATCTCCGTAACTTTTATATCATTATTGATTATTGAAAATATGTTGTATGCAACATAGTTTGAGAAACCCTGCCATACTACAGTGTAATAAGATCCAAGTTTTCGTTCAAATGACTGTGCTTTCAAATCATTTCGGGCATTTTTTGAGCAGAAATTTGCATGCGCTCGCACTAACACAGGTTCTTATATGTTTTTTATTTTATTTTTAAATCACTTCTACTATTTTTTATGGTTCGGTGATTCTACCGATCATTACTTTTCCGAACACGAACACTCCGAACAGGAATAGTTCTCCCAAACCGGGACACCTAAAAAAAATTGGTTCTTTTAGGCGCCGTTTTATTCAATAATTGCATAATTGACTTGATAGTCATGTTTTTTTTCAACATTTTTTAAGGTTTTGTATAGTTTAATAATTTTTTCAAACCAGTAGCGTATCTCGAAATTTGGGGCCCTCATGCAGATGTCATGTGTATAAATTTGGGCTCCCTTTTCGCTGGGCCAACATGCATTGCATGACTCAGCTATAAGGTGGCTACACCACTGCTTTCAACCGCGGGCATCAATGCAAGCCACCTTATCTTGCTGTAATCTAATAATTTGTGATATTCGACATGGACTTCATCTAAACGTTCTTGTTCTCACCCAAAAACTATATTAAAAAATGTGAATATGTTTTCACTATCATACATTCAAAATCCTGTGTGGTCGAGTGGTAAACGTCGTTGGCTTCGGTTACGGAGGTCGCGGGTTCGAATTCCAGTACGGACAGTTTTATAAATTGATTTTTCAATCGATTTATTAATTTCTGTTCGAAGGCATGGATGTATGTGATGTCTTGAATTCCCCCCTCCCACCCATCCTATCCTGTGAACGGGTTTTATCGAGAGCGATTAGCTTACCACTAGTCCTGTCCTAGCCTTATCCTTCTATTCCTACTCTCTTTGAAAAAAGAGAGGTTGAGCAACTGAGTAACAAGCAGTTCTCGTAGACGCAATTCTGTTGAGATAAACTCCATTAGAAGTCCATATGCTTCACATTGGGAGCAGATATGGGAAAAAAAATAAACAATAATTCATTAAATTGTACGCGAATCTATGGTTTTGTCTTACTGCCGCCGAAGCAACGTGCGAGTGAGCAATGTCCGCAGCTCGTTCGCACATTGCTCATGACATCCGTCCGTCTCTTATTCTTCAAAATAGTGTACTTATTTTATAGCAAAAAGAAAATATTATGATCAACAAATGTTAAAAATTACATTACATTTGTATTTTATAAGCTTACACCTACCTTATGAAGAGTATTTATTAGTAAATTTAAGGTCAGCTGTGGTACATAAAGGTACACATAGGTACATATAGGTAGATAAACACGCCGACAACGCACTCATTGCGATGTTTTGAAATTGTATATTTTGGCATTAAATGCATAAAATAATATAAAATTTGATCAGCGTATAAAGATCGAAGTATCTATATGATAAATAACATGAAAATAAACAAGTATAATTTAATTTGAGACCAGTAAACGAGGTTGAAGTTATGTCGACTATATGTCGACGTTCGAGTGATAGGAGTTTATTCAGTACTAGGGCATCCAATCCCGGGATTCGGGATCCCGTTCAATTTTCAAAAACGAGGTTTCGTGAGAACTCGGGGAAAAAGTATACCAAATCGAGGATTTCAAATTCCTCGGTGAGCTAAAAAAAAAAAAACGAGGTTTTGTGAGAACCCGGGGAAAAAGTATACCAAATCGAGGATGTTAAATTCGTCGGTGAGCTAAAAAAAAATGAGGTTTCGTGAGAATTCGGGGAAAAAGTATACCAAATCGAGGATTTCAAATTCCTCGGTGAGCCAAAAAAAAAAAAACGAGGCTTCGTGAGAATCCTAGGAAAAAGTATACCAAATCGGAGATTTCAAATTCCTCGGTATTTAATTTATCTCAATCCCGGGATTGAAAATTTATCAATCCCGAAATCCCGGGATTGGATACCCTATTCAGTACTACTTCTTACCAGCGGTGGGCTGCCAATATCTTAACAAGGGGCTCGCTAAATCGTATTCATTTTTTTTATTTATCCCTGTCCGCTCCCAATGTCGATCATGTGGCCTCCTAATGAAGGTGTCTCAACCATATTTTTTTTCAAAGGATCGGAAGAGTAAGATGCTGCTTCGTACTGGGACTCAAACCCATGAGGCCTGGCACGAAAGCCCATAATGTTGAATGAAAAAATTAAGGGGTAACTAAGTCTTGTTTCATAATAAAATTTAACCATCCACATAAATTGCAGTTATATGTTGATTTGATCTAAGACGAATGATTTTCTTATCTTAACAAGGGGCTCGCCGGCCGCACCGACATTTAACAAGGGGCTCGCGCGAGCCCCCCCCGAGCCCCCTCCAGCCCACCCCTGCTTCTTACCAAAGGTAAAAATATATATCATTGTTATTTCTGTAACTATGTAGGTATAGTAAATGATCGAGAAACATTTTTTTAAAAGAGCTCGACTTCGTCGACACTCTTATTCCGAATCCGTAAATATACATAGACAACTATTCCGTAATATGCCTATTCTTGATCATGGTTGAGGGCGCCGCGCCGTTGAAGAGAACTAGTTTGAAGAGAACAGCATACCGCCGCCGTGCGTCTTTTGCGGCTTAGAAAGGCTTCAATCTAAATATCTACCACCACTTCTGTCCTCTCTACCAACTCAGTCACAGATAATATACAGATATAATGAACTCAGTCGACTCAGTCGAGGTTTACTGCATAGATAATTACTGCTACGTGGATTACGGTGGACCACTTGTCGGCAGTTCGGCTCAGAAAAATTACGGCCAATTTAACACACGTCAAATAAAGTGTAATTTCAATCGAAATTTATTAAATATGTGATAATATTTATCGCAATCAAATAAAATCATTCTTATTTTAAAATCTGTTGAATCAAAAGAAAAGTAAAGTTAATTTTGTGGTAAATTTTTCATACTTTAGCCAAAAAAAATGTTTGTTGCATACGGTTTCAACGAATGATCATGAATATATTTTTAATATAAAACACGAGAAATACGTAAGTAATACGTGCGATATATCGTTCATAACTTTCATTTGTCAACAATGTATGGTTCTTTGGAATGATTTTGAGCTTCAGTGATATTACTAGTAACTTACTAGTAGTAAGATTGTAATCACTGTTAGGTACATTTCTCCTTTCATTTTCAGGTATGTATATAAAAAATAATTTACTAAGCTAGTAGCCCGTCTTTAGATTCCATTAGTGAACTAAATTATCAAGACATAAATAATTGACCGTTCCAACACGTTCAATATGAAAATGCATTATAGATTAATTTTAATTTTCCTGCGACAAAAACACATCAATATATTTGTAGTTCACAGGAAATGAACGCTTCAATCTAATACAATATTTTTTTACGTTATTTAAAGTTACGTTTCAATTCGCGGAAGCTGTTTATTTTAACAGGATAATCAATTTGTTTCCATTACTAAAATATAAAACTAAACACTAACTGACAGATTGGGAATTATTAAGACGTATGCCTATTTTTCGATTAGACTCAGTCGTTGAACTCCTGTATGAATGGCGACTGAAACTAATGTCAATAATAACACATAAATGTACAATTTTAATATGTAGTTATAGCCAGGGCTTCGGGTAAAAAAATACTATTCCGACTCCGAATTGATTTTTTCATTTAGGTTTAACTAACATCTCAATGCCATCAGATCATTCTAGTTAATAGAATAATTCTAGTATATTTCACTAATCAATAATGAATAGACTAATAATTTTTCTCTGGTTTTTTTCAATTTCGACTCCACTTCCGGAAAAACACCCGACTCCGACTTCACAGCCCTGATTATAACTACATGTTAAATTTGAATCGTTCAAACTATGTACATTCTCACATATTTTGTCACTAACGACCCGGGTTTCGCTTTTCGGCATCTTCAGGCGTTCAAGTGCACGGATGAACTTGAACTGACGCTTAGTAAATGAATGTTTCGTGTTTATATAAGAAATAAATGTATCATTGAGTTTAGAGCCATTGCTGGAGAAAAGGATAAGCTTATGGGAATGCCCACAGATTTGAGTAGTAAGTAGTTTCAAGAATTATATTTATTTGTTTATCGGCAAAGGTTTAATGATTATATTTATATAGGGTATAGAAGTGGAGATCCCGGTAGGCTTAAGAATTATATTTATTTGTTTGTGGGAAAAGGTTTTATGACTATATTTATATAGAGTACAGCATTGGAGACCCGGCATATTTAATATTTCATTTAAAATCGGAAGGCTATGCAATTGTGCTCAATTTATTTCTAAAATTTCCTGGAAAAAGAGCTTATGACTGTCCGTATTTGGGTGTAAAATTTAAAAAAAAAAAGTTTCTGTAAACCTTTTTGGCCTCAGCCATTTCTTAGGAGTATATGCAAAAAAACTCAGAGCTATTTTCATGAAAAAATAGTATATACTTAGGTTTTAAAAAATATGTTTTATTTTAAACAGAAAAAAATAGGACATATTATTAGATGTAGGAGTATATTTTTAGAGAAAGAAATCACTAATTCCTTATATTTACTTACATAAAAAAAAGTTACAAAAAAAAACCAAAACTGTATTTCAAAGCCAAACTCCATCCTCAAATTATACAATAGGTATGTCAAACGTCCATATACATCTGCCTACGTGATATTCCTGTCTGAAAACAAAACTTTAATTTCCCATTTACTAGAAGAAAAATAATATACAACGATTACGTTGCTTTCAAATTTATAACGGGTATTGAGATAAATTGGGCTATTTCGAATGTTTTTATTTTCTGGACAAGGAATGCTGATTTTTTTTTATAAGGTTTGTCAGCAGGTATAATTATATTGATAAAGCGCGCTGCACCGTTCGACCGAATCCCATCATAGTATTCGTCAACGAAGGTGACTTACTATCTATTAATATTTTAATTTTGCAAACAAAAAATAAGGGTGCATACAATCCCATTATTCAAAATATATTTTTATTGGTAAATGGTCATTCTAAGGTTTATCAAAGGTCACGCCGACGAATAATGATCACCAGAGCGAAATACGTGACAACACGCGCTGAACTCAAAATATATCTGTTAAAAAAAACCTGAATATAAAATATAATAATTCGAAAATTAGTTTATTTTAATGATAAAACGTTTCTCCAGTGGCCTTTTTTTGTTTCACTGTGTTTTCTTTCTCATTATATCATATATGATACATCAAAGTATGCGCCGATAGATTTGAGGCTAAGAGGGTTAAAAACGTAAGGCAAAAATATTTTGCTGTTTAAACTTCTGTCTCTTTCTTCAGAAGCATTCACTTAACCAGTGATTCTTAACCGATGCGCACCGTGAGCTTGTTGAAAGTGCACCACGGAATAAATGGTAAAAGCTAAAATATCCGCGAAATGGTGAAAATCGAAAAAATACGTCGCAAAATTATGAAAGACGACGAATCGATTTTGCCTAATCGATCGCACGTGTTGCCTTGCGACGAAAAGCTGCCAAGCTCAGGGTTCACATTAATTGATTTGAATATTTAAAAAATCTCCATTTTATTACGGGTAATTTTCGTTCAGTTTGCCCATATTTGTACCTACTATACATATGAATATATTTTCTTTAATTACTTCTTGTTATATAATCTGTTAAATTACTTAAATTTGTAATAAAGTTTATGTCCGCATATTTTTCATTGTTTGATTTTTAGCGCAACGCCATTTTTTCTTATGACAAAAAATGCAACGTGACTTCGAAAATGTTAAGAACCACTACACTAAACTAATCAATAACTAGTGGGTAAATTTCGCGTAATTTTCCAATCGATTGATGATTGACTTTGATAAAAAAAAATACGACTAAAACTTATTGATTATCACTTGTCGAATATTTTTCCATAATAAATTAATATATTTGTCATGACTGTACTACACGACTGCCAAATAATATATAAACGGTTAAAATTCAGATTTACCAAAATGGTGACCAAGCACTGTAGTAAACCTTTCTGGCGAACACCTTGAATTACTTTGGTATAAAATGCTTAGCGAGGATGAATTATTATAATTGAAGGTAAAGTAAACGGATTATTTCGCCTCTTTCAGAGGCATCCTCAGACAACGTTTTTTGCAAAAGTAGTTGGCATAATTACTACTGTATATTATATTATATAATGTTGAATTTGTACGTGGACTGTTTTCTTTCAATCTTAAGCATCTCTAACAATTATTATGAAGGTCAATATTTATTGAATACATAAAGGGTTAAGAGTGCTTGGAGATTTTGAAGGAATCGTCGTTAAATAACATTAGATGCTAATGTAAATCATAAGTTTATAATTAGTAAAATATAAAATGTTTTTATTTTACCCCCTCCAGTGGAAAAGTTCAAAGTACAATTTTTATTTTTAATGATAACATAAGAATTATAATATTTTTTTAGTTTATTCGTAATTTTTGTGATGCAACACGTGACACATTTTGTGACACGACAAGTGGAAAAACAAACAGTTATCAATTTTAATGCTCTATTAAAAATGAGTCTCTACAAAGTTACCGCCGAATCCATTGAAGAAACTTTAATTTTATTTTTACTGTTCATGTTGTCATCTTATCTCTCACAAGCAATGTTCCCGCTAAAGTGTGCGCACGCACACCTCACAAGATGTGGCCGCACACTTTTTTCCGTCCGTCGCACAGACCGTACATATATATGTTGTACAATAGAGTTACATTTTTTATTTAGCGGCTTGAAATGAAGAGTTAATTTATCTATTGTCAGTAAGTATGTCAGAGAATAACTATCAACATATTTACGCACATTTTTTATTTTACTGAAAATTTACCACACACAAAAGTTGATGGTCCGCACACACAGTAGAAAAATTAGAGGGAACGTTGCTCACAAGTACAGTACACCCAAAACGTTTTGTTTATATTGGAATTCTTTATTCTTATTTGAAACAATTTTAATACAAAACGATAATAATTTAGTGAAATTACCCATCCCTGTCCTGTGGTGAAGTTTTTAGTGATGTTGGCCATTTTTTGCAAACATCACTAAACGTCACCACATACTCCGTTTGAAAGGAATTAAGCTATTGAGAATATGACCACCACACGGAACCTCCAAGACCTTCTTTCCCCCACCAGCTAGGGCCTGGAATTTTCAATTACCGGTGAACGGTAAATAATTTCTCCCATTACCAGTTTACCAGTAATTTGCCGATAAAAAAGGTAGATTATTCGGTATGTGACTACGTGTTACCAAAAACTGGACCCTAGATTGAAAATGAAATAATTAAAAATATTTTTGAGATGAATAATGTCTTATGACATTTTTGTTGTTGCTGATTTTCATATTTTATTCGCATATGACACATCGAGCTTAGTTAATTTGATGAAAATTTGTCCATTGGCTTATAGATGTATTTAATATTTCATATACATACTGTCGATACATTGGGCTTAAATTTTTAATTAAAATTTCATAAAATAACAAAACAATTTTAGGAATGAATGAAAATGTTCTCTCATAAAATAAGTTAATCCTCCAAGGACGAGCGTGACCATATGGTCACAGTAAACACTGTTGTATATTGATCCCACTATTCACCCTTTTTCTACCTGAATATCGTTGTTTTCACTGATATTTGGTTAAGAAGGGTACAGACTTCAGTATGTCACCATTGTATATTGATCCCACTATTCACCCTTTTTCTACCTGAATATCGTTGCTTTCACTCATGTTTGGTTAAGAAGGGTACAGACTTCAGTATGTCATCAGCCACGGGGACAGAAACGGCCACCAAAATCACATGCGATTTTTTTAATTTCCGTTTTTTTAATGGACTTTTTGAAACTGTTAGTTATTTTTTTTATCAAAACATTACTTACAGTTCAGTTAATTATTTACAGTTCTTTTAGTAATATATTCGTATTGAAATTTTGTTGATCTAAAAAAGTCAAATTGTAAATATTTTTAAAAAATTCACGTTTAGCTATACTTCAACCCCGAATTTTTGCGTGTCCATACGGTCACGCTCGTCTTTACTACTGTCTAGAGCTTATACAAAAACCGAATTTTGAAAAAAACAGTTGTCGAATGTCAATAGTGTTTTACAAAAAATGGATAATTCAATTAAAATAGCGAGAAAAAGTTCAATTTTTTTATGTTGTTTATATACATAATAATGCACAACAAGAAATTATTTGATGTTACTCTTCAGAAAATATGATTTAAGAAAACACAAACACAAACCGTCCACTGATCGTTTTGTAACAAAATTTCCTGATATCGAAAATACCCTTTTGCTGGGTGGGGCATATGGTCTTTAAGCCATCAAATATAAGATATTTTTTTCTGTCCTTTTGTTTATAGACTCGTTTATGGAAAATTCGGCACAACCGGTTACGAAGTTGAAAAACCGGTTTTCGAAAGTCACAAATTTTGCCAGAAAACCGGTTTTTGAAAACCGACAAGCCCTACTACTGTCCGTACACAATATTACACGGTAATAAAAATATGAGCATGACCATGTAGTCATGCGAGGTTTCTATGCAACAACATTGCGTTTTTTTTTTTTTTTTAATTTTTGTTAGGAATAAAAGTTATCCGTGACTTCAATATGGCTTAAAACATATTTTTTTATCGAAAAAAAGCTCTCGTCTCTGGAGGGTTAATTCTTTCATCATTAAGATTTATCCTGAACTACAATGATTAACACCTGAGTGTCAATATTGATACCAACATAATTTTCTTGCAGATACCTATTAAGAAAATATATTTCAAAATGTCGTCAAGGCGAAGGCTCAAAGCTTCACCAGAAGATGTCATTGCAATCAAAGAATGGCTAAAAAAACAACCTCATCTACCAGATAAACTCGGTAATTTGTGTATATTGTTTTTATTCAAGCCTCAGGGCATTACCTCAGGGCAGACACTGGATTTTTAATCTTTAATATTATATAACCAGATTTTTTGCGAAATAATTTTGATAAATAATTTCTTTTTTTCTTCAAAAAAGCACTGTATACCGATTCATTATTCATTTGCTATCTTGCAGCTGATCCAGTTATTGAAAGATTCCTTTATTGCTGCGCACATAGTCTTCACGTGACAAAATCAACCATAGATCTTTCCTTCACTCTTCGATCCCAAGCTACAGAAATATTCACGAATAGAGATCCATTGGCGCCAGAAATGCAACAAGTTCACTCAGTAATGTATGATATTACAGTAAAACCTCGATAAAACTGGAAAAACCGGGTCAATTGAAATAGTTACAAATCGATGGCATGATGCTAATACCCAGTACCTGACAACTTTGTCAAAAATGGAGTTTTGGTGTAACAAAAACAACGATTGTAACCCCTGTAACAAAAAAGATACACCCATCGAAAGAAACAGCCAGTAACTATAATATTTAAAATATGTCAACATTACGACATCGTATTTTATCAAAAGTCACTGCTCGTAATCGATGAATTTCTGTGCAATTATCACACAGCTACTTCTCTTGCTATGCTTAAGTTTTTCCTCCAATCTGAAATGGCAGTAATTTGTGTAATTTTCTAGAGACTTTCTACCACTCCCCAATCGGACTAAGGAAAACTATCAAGTATTTCTGTACAGACTGAGAGATTATGACACTGATAATTATCATTTCACTAACGCAACTAAAATGTTCTGCATGATTTCTGATGTACGAATAACATTTGATGAAACGATGGCAGAAGGTGAAGTCCCAATTTATGATATGACTGGCGGTTCCATTAAGCACTTGGCAAGAGTTGTTTTCTCGACGTTGAAGAAGTACATGGAATACTTTCAGGTTTGTATAAAAAAATGTATTAAGCATTAGCACCCGCAAAAATCCACTCAAAATTAATGGGCTGGCGTCATATGAGTCCAAGTTGAATGTGGCTGGCGCTAATGGCAATCTGGTAGTTCGACAACAGCGAAAGATTAAAAACAGTAATCTTTAAAAAAACATGGATTTTTTTGTTGCATTTTAATATTTTCTGGATGTTAAAAGTTATCAATAATTAACAATTGTTAAAAAAAATAATAGCATATTTAAATTAAAATATATTTAATGAATACAACAATTTGTTAATTATAATACTTGGGCTATCATCAGTTCATATTAGTTATTAAAAATTGTATCAAATGTAAAACCATTTATATTTGAGATGTGGATACATGCTTTGAAATATTTGTAATGATATTTCTTCTTCTTTGGCCATGTTCGCTCCCTATGTGGAGCATATTGCCGCCACGCGGCACCTCCATGTTTCCCTGTCTCCCGCCAATTGCTTTGCTTCCTCCCATGACATGCCAGCATCCCTCAGTTCCGCCGAGTACATCCTATGGATAGTACCCGACGAACGTCTGGGACGCCGGAATTCCACCGGTCAAAAGAAGAGGCAGGCAGGATTGAGGCTTTCCGGAGGCATCCGCAGCACGTGACCCAGCCAGTTCCAACGTCTCTCCATAACCACTGACGTGACGGGACGCTGACTTGTACGCTCCCTTATCTCTGAATTCCTCACAAAATCAAACCACCTCGCCCCCATTATCCGACGCAAGCATCTGTTCTCGAAGCTCAGTATACGGTTTTTCTGAGTCTTCGTCAGGTGCCATGATTCGCAACCGTAAAGCAGTACCGGCCGAATGCAAGCATTGAACAAGTGGCGTTTGGTTTTAATCGAGTACAGCTGTGTGTCCCAGACAGTCCGCATTGAGTTTATTCAATGATATTTATAAAGATATAATGCATTAAAGTGGACACAATAAAAAATAACGCACTTTACGCACCTAACCTAACCTAAATCTAATACATATTGTGAAGCCTAATTCTACATTTTAAGTCGTCACTCGTCAGTAACATTATTTATTCCCCTGTTGCGATCTTTCAATCACCCATATTTTTAGATAAGTTTTACACCTCACTGTCGAGCAACCTTAAAATTAACCATAAGTGATTATTATTATTATCCATCGTCATTCTTTTTGTAGTAATTTAAACTAATTGTAGTGTCTCCTGTTTTAGGAAGCTCACCCAGTTCGTCTACGCCATGTCCATATGATTAACATGATGCCATTTTTCGACAAGATTTTTACAATGGTTAAGCCACTTGTCAAATCGGAAGTACTTGAAATGGTATGAAATAAAAATAGCTATTAAGAAAAAAAACCCTGTGTGTTTCAAACATTGCTGTCCTAATCGCAAAGATGATAGACGCTTAATTCAGGTATATAGGAACTGAAGAAAGATAGTAAGGATTGTTGATGACCTAAGTTTCAGTGATATATATATATATATATATATATGAGCATAGTATGATAATCAGTGTCAGATCACCCTATAAGGCACGCATGTGTGGACTCCTTATGGGCCTTAAAAATGTCGTATATTATATAAACCATTTACTTTTTGTTCAGATTTTAATATATTTAAATTTATTAACATGTAATTTTCTGAGATTCTTATGTTATCCAAAAATTGGGGCCTGCAAATTGTATTGCCCCTAGGGCATGTGCTTAAAGTCTAAATAACAATGAATGATTAATTTGTAGCATTTAAAAAAAAGGTTATCATATTTTTTTTTGGATATTTCTGGGGCATGTGTGTTTGTGGTAAAGGTCTGCACGGGCCTGGGCCTGGGTCTCGGGTTTGGGCAGGTAAGCGCAATTGAGACTCAGGCCCGGGCTGGGCCCGAGTAAGGAATTTATTTCTTCAGAAAAATATGTTAGACTATGTTAGTGCCATAATTCAGCCATGATGATTTTAATTATTACCAGTTCTATAGAGAATCGTAAACTGTTGTAAATTTGTAAAAAAAGGGTTTTTTCAGGCTGAGGAGTATAAATCAAGTTTGGCCCGTGCAAACCTCTAGTTTATGTTGTCTTTTTTCTCGAGGTATTCCTTTGGGACTTATCTTTCTCGTCTGGTTTAAAAAATATCTAAATATTTGGTGCATTAGCAATTATTATCTGTAATGATAAAAAAATTTTAATCGTCAAGCTTATCAGAAAAAAACTTTGTAGTTATTTTCTTCCTCTGTAGAAGTAGTATTTTGATAATGTGTAATATATATGTACTTTTTAACACATCTAAGTTCTAATTATTATTATTCTAAAAAAATACTTTGTTGCCCTATTTTCAGTTTCATTTTCACCAACCAGGCTCAGACACACTGTATAAATATGTGCCTCGAGAACTTCTTCCTGATGAATATGGAGGATCAGCAGGTCCTATAGACTCGATAAAAAAAATCTGGTTGGATAGACTTGAAAAACACAGGTAATATTAAATAGTGTTAGATGATTATCTGAATCGGAAACAACAAATATCATTTTTTTGTTATTTTCTTATAACATCACTTCTATCTACCTATTCATCTATAACATATCATCTATCTATCCACCCCTTGTATTATATATGCAGTAAAATTATAGTACATGACATAACAGCTTACGCCAAATCGCCATGTACTTGACAAATATAAAGACACAAAATATAAAATAAAACTACATAATACATAAAAATCAACACAAAAAATCAAGAAGTAAAATAGGAAAATTTCACAAACAGTTCACAAATACTATTACTAAAAATTTCCACTTCATTAGGCAATGAGTTGATCAATCGAACGACCCTAGGAACTGGTGACTCATACCTCCTAAGCGAGGTATAAGTTTTTAGAAATAAAAGTTTTTGCTTATAGTTTCGCCCACGTAAAAATAATTTGGGAGCATGTAAATTAATAGTCATGAGAATTTCAGGATTATTAACTCGGCCCCGAAGGAGAAGAGAAAAATGCTTTAAGCTTGAAAACGATCTTCGAGCTTCAAGAGAGTGAAATGATAACATTCCTAAAAGAAATTTGGTGAGGTAGTATTCCTTTAAGAAATTATCAAAGGGAAAGAATTTAAATTTTTTGAAATAATAATATCTTAGAAATTTCTTATGGACTCTCTCCAATTGCAGCTTGTATGAACTTTCATATGGACTCCAAATGATGGATCCATATTCAAGCTTATAATAAATGTTATATTTCATGAAAAAATATTATAACATTTATACCATTCACTCATTTTAAATTCTTCATGGGTCGAATTCTTCATTTAAAGGGTACCGCAGAACGAAAAATCCAATATACTTACCATATACAATGAAATGGAAGTTTTTTTTATCCATAAATGTTTTTGTCAAAATGTTGCAAATGTAAAAAAAGGACTGGGAAAACTTTTATGACTCAAAATTCCTATGAACCGAATGAAACCGAAAAAAATATATCATTTTTTTTTTCAAAGTTTATTTACTTTAGGAGCACCAAAACCAAATGCTTAGAGCCTCTAAATATCCTGAATCTTGGTCCAGTCCTGTATAAAATGTTAAAGGTAATGGAGAAAATATCTATTTGCATGAATTACGGAGGTTTTTTAAAAGGCAACAATTTTCTTTCTGGTTATTCCATTGCTTACACCAGTGGCTTTCAATTCTTTTTGACATTTGCATCATTATTTAAAAACTATAAAATGTGTATTTAAGGAAAATAATATACATAACAAACACATATACAACAACAAAATAAATCATAAATTGATCAAATATAAAAATATAAATAAAAAAAAAACTTTTTTTCGCGCTCAAGGCAACCAAAGTATCGATTGTAAGTACTGAATTACTGAATTACTAATTTGACACGTTTCTAAACAAAGATATATTCCACTAAATGTTGTAATTGTTTTTTCCAGAGACTATCTTCTGGATGACAAACAATGGATTGTGGATGAATCTCGAAGACCAGCAGAGAGTAAAGATCATGAGTCCACCGTTATGAAGGGATCATTTAGATCACTGGCAATTGATTAATTTGTAATTATTGCTGAAAAGGGGTTGTTGAAAAGGAAATGCAAATTCCTACCATTGTATAAATTAATTTGAACAATTAGAGTCGAACACTGCTTAATAAAAAAATACTAAAATTTCATTTGTTGAAAACACAAAACTTTCACTGACTTGTAAGTTGTAGCCTTATTTTGATAACTTTACTATATAACGAAGTAGGTACCTAGCTCCTATAATTTTTAACGTATCTATTAGAACAGCGGTCGCCAAACTTTTTGGGCTCACGGACTACTAAATTCACAATTTTAATCCAGCGGATCACTAACTGGACTTTTTTGTTAAATATTACATATTTTCTCCCGGCCCACACTTTGCCGACTGCTGTATAAGAAGACACTATTCTTTTGTTCGTAGACTTGTATATTATGTAAAATTCAGTCTTCTGTGTTTTTAAGTTTTTATGTTCCCGTGTCAAAATCTACAACAAAAATAAGCTAATATACATTTTTCAGCCCATTCATTGATGCGTACTGTTTTTAAGCTACATATTTAATCTCGATTCATTTTTTGCAATGACAGTTTTAAATAAAAATATTGTTTCATATTTTTTTATTATTTATACTGAATAAACTTGAAAATAATGTTGAAAAAACCGGTTTTCAAAAGTCGCAAATTTTGCTTAAAAATCTGGATTTTGAAAACCGAATCTTTTCAAATTTCAAATATTATATAAATTTTGCTCACGTCTATACGCAGCAACTGAATCGTTATGTTTCTACTTTCCAATCTGATTCGCTGTACATGGCCCCTATGACACATCCCCCACCCCTCTCCTCATGGATCCGCCAATGAACCAAAGCAAATGACGTTAACCACTCTACCACGTATAAGAATTGGACTACAGAAATTTAGAAACTGCTTGTGTTCGTAGAGGGAAATTGAAATTTTTGAAAGAATATTTTATCCCAAAATACTTTTTTTTTCGTAGTCTCAAAGATCAGTGTTTTAAAAAAAAATGGCTTGGATTATATGCAATCCTGGACAAATCGGTTGTCAATCATGTACAATCTGAAGAATCTATCCGTTTTAAATTTCAAGTTAATATTATTTCTATAGGATAGAGTTCAAATACCGTATCGTCGAACAAAAATCACAGAACTGTTCAATTCAAATCCTAACGAAAAAATGTTCCAATAGATAATATTCACGCTTGCAGAACAAAAATGTATATTGGGGGTGGAAGTTCATTCAAAATCAGCAGCGCCTTGACACTTTTTAATTTAACACTACACCACTGCTTTAGTCGTCTCTATATTTTTATATTTTAATTTCAGACTAGGTATTTACAAAAAGTGTAAGAAAATGTATTCGCTTAATTTAATTACTTAACATTTAAGTAATTTGCTGCCCACACCAATTTACTTTCACTAGAGCACTTAACTTATCAATAAATAGAAATACACTTCTTGTCATAACGCAAAAAACTCTAATTCATTATTTTTTTTTAATCCAAGCCCGCTTTCAATATTTGAAGTGGATTCCTCATAGAATATTCGAGCCGCAATAATTTCACAATGCCCGAGTATTATCAACGTGTGGACACTAAGAATTAATGTGAAATACTTTTTTAATATTTTAAGTTTCCAGATTTCCCGTTCCGGGATTTTTTTGGAAACTGACACTTTTCAATCGATTTATGTCCAAATCCAAAGGTATGGATGTCTGTAATGTGTACATTTCTAACCAGCCATCTTCTATCCGATAACAATAAAAGGGCATAGGAAAAACAAATGTCTATATCCCTATTAATAACAAATTAAAACCAGTTCTCGTTAAACATTGTCTGTTAAATACTTTGTTGAAAGTGAGTATTATATAAGCACAATAAATTAAAAACAAGAGTGGAAAATCTATATCAAACAAAGAATTTCAAATATAATCCCAACGCACATTTGTAATCAAATTTAAGTCATCAGTATAATAAATCATTAACGCGCAGATTAGAAGCAATAATAATAATGGGCTATGGCTAAAAAGATTAAGAAATTCCGATATAATTGGTAGCAATTTTTTGCAAATATTTTGTTTCTTTTTATGAAATTGTAGCTGTGGCTAATTTATACGGTTTGATTTTTCAATCCTCTGTAGCTCGATCATCAAGTAAAAATGTCAGCTTATCTTTAGAAGCCTGAATGATTTTTTCCTCTTGCTATATATCAGTGCTCCGCAACTACGGTCTCCAATCCCGGGATTGTGTCAGAACTAATCCCGGGATTTCGGGATTAAAAAAAATAGAGAAAGTTGAGCAAGAGCTAAAAAAAATGCTTTCAATTTTTGGTTTATTTTGAGTATTCCGTAAATTCCTGGGTTTTTGGAATTGCAAATTTCCAAAGAGCTGAAAATAAAGCTCTAACATCGATTCGTTTTGGGAAATTGGCAAATCCTGGGATTTTGAATACGAAATTATGAGAAGAGCTAAAAAAATTGCAGGATCCCGGAAATTATTGGAAAAATTGTCAATCTTGAAATCCCAGGATCACAAAAAGGGTCTGGGATTGCATACCTTATCCGCAATCGCTGTGCCACGGCACACTAGTATGTCGTGGGACGACGCTAAGTCTGCTACTTTATTCAAGAAAAAAAACAAATTCTTTGTTTCTAATATTCAATAGTCTGTCTATGTATATGATTCTTTGATATCATATACGAATGTATGTGTACATGTATGGATAATAGTATATGGGGAGGCATATATAATGTGATTGACATATGAATGCATATGGTGTCCCCGTGAACTGGATTCACTGAGGATTGCTGGCCTTTGTAACATTTACGCCCTTTTGTCGACAGTGATGGTATAGGAATGCAAATAACCAAAATATCAGCGAAGGAGGAATTTAAAAAAATTTGTAAATTTGTAAATTTCTAATCGGGCAGTGACATTTTTATTGGAAATCTGCAAAAGATCTCATATTTTTTCATTTAAAGATATCCGTAAATTCCCAAGATTTGAATGTCGGCGAACAAAAAAAAAAAAAAATCTGCCAACGACCTACAATCTCATAAATCCGAATTAATGCTAGGTTTAAATGAGCAATCCGATCAAAAATAAAATATATATATATACATATATTATAAATATACGTGTACGATTTCGCGTCCTCGAGAGCTTACTATAGCTTTAATTACCACAATAACTTTGATGTGAAGTGTACGCTTTCATAGCAATCAATAACGAATAAAAATGTAAGTCTTTTGTTAAGTAACTTAAGATCGGAACGTTTGTAATAATACTTTGCCTGCAGTATTTTAAATAAATTTAAAATGATTATGTCTAAAAAAAACTCTGAGATATCAACTGAAAAAAAGTTTATCAATAAAGTGGAACCGATAGGAATTATTTATTTAATTTTAGGAATCAAAAGCTATTGGATCAAGAAACCAGACTTAGTGAATAGTTTTATTAATAAAACGTACTTAACAATTATTTGTTTTGGGACATGTGTATGTACATGTCTTTTAATAGAAGCCAAATTCTCTGTTATCAGTAAACTTCGGATAGTACGTGTTGCTTTATTTTTAATGTACGGAATACAACCATTAAATTCATTATGCCTTTGGATATCGAGCATGTCAAACTATCCTTTATCCAATAAATTAATAAAAAATATTCAGGATATTCACAGACTCTTGGATAATCAAAACTCATACTACAACAACAATAAAATAAATATTTCTTTCGTGTTATGTACATTGGTTTTCACTATGCAAACATTGTATTATGTAATTAAAGATGTGACTGGTTTTTTTACAAACATGTCATTCTTTTTTGTGGTTTTAAATCAAGATATTGCTTTGTATAAATTTTGTTTGACCGTAAATGTTTTTGTATCATATTTAAATGTTTTGAATCAAAGCATTTGTCAAAATTGTGATGTAGAGTTTTCATGTTTTAATCCAATTTTCGGATACATGATAAATTCATGGATTATACCAAAAGCCCAAACGAAGACCTGGACTAAAGAAAGATGTAATCTAATTTATGAAAAACGATTGGAAGACCACATCCGTGCGTTCGGAAAAATTACAGAAAATATAAAATGGTTAAATAGTCTCAACAAAACTTTGGTGAGAAAAAATTATCGTATACAAAATAAATACATAAGTGATTTAATTAATCTTCTACTCAATTTTATGCTACGTTTGCAAAATATTTCTTCTATTTTAATGATAGGTTAGTGAAAAACAGGTTAAGAAACACTACTGGAGGGCATTAGTTTTTAACCGGTACTTTGTGGACGAATATCGACCAGTAATCGGCTGAAAATCGTAACCGACAATTTATTTATAAATGTTACAGAAGGTTTTTTTTAAATTAAGTTCGAAAAAGAAATTCCTTAAGTAAATAGTAATATTTTGTCAATACCTATACTGATATTATAATAAAATTGTCTAACACTTTCAGTTCGCTACATCAGTATTTCCCAAACTGGGGGCCTCCTCAGAACGTATTTTGTGTTCAGGGGGGCACTGCACTAGATCAGTGATTCTCAACCGGAGTTCACTTGGAACAAACGATAACAAGTCAAAAAACTAAAATGCACAGACCCTAAAAAAGATCAGGCGAATGATATAACGCTTTAAAACATTTGTCACTGATGCCTTAGGCGTTATTCAACAATTATTGGCAATTTACCGATTTGTGTTGTTTAAGTTCTTTTGCCAATAATGGGTCGACATACTCTGCGAACGCACGACAAGCAGAGCCGGCGCCACCATACAGGCGAAATAGGCAACCGCCTAGGGCGTAAATCATAAGGGGGCGCATAAATTGGGTACTAAAATTGTTTTTTATATTGAACATTCATTGAAACGTTCTTGACTTGATCTATACTAATCAAGTATAATTAAAGAATCCGGTTTTTTTAATATCCAGTATTGAAATAACGTTTCACTACTAAATGCTTGATGTTGCGGCGATGTGAGCGCGCAACCCTAGTATTTTTTTTACATTTGAACACAGAAGGCCGGGCGAACATGGGTTTGTTTTACAAAGAGTCCGCGCGAACATGTGTGCATTTTGCCGAGTGTAAGTTTACACAGCAAAAATATCCACAGTATCATCTAGGTCTGGGATGGCGAACCTTTTTCGCAAGTGGGTCAAATTTAATTAAAAAAAAAAAACATGTCGCGGGTCACATAGATTGAGTAATTAAATTACATTGTTACACGAGGATAAACTTATGCAAGATGGCGTTATTTTATTTTTTAATAAATGATAGCTTTAAATAAAAACAATCATTTCTAAAAGTTCAAGCGGGTTGATAACTTCTGACGCGGGTCCCTCGTTCGCCATCCCTGATCTAGGTCTTAGAAAACAATATTTCTATAGATAACGATTAACCATATAATTTTAATCAGCAATTGATGATTTGGGGCCTTTGGTGGCACAAAAATGGCGTGATATTATTTCCATTAAAAAAAACATTTTTTGGGAGAGCTTTTGCTTCGTTTTCGTATAAATATGGGTAACATTTTCAGGTAAGTTAGGACGCGCTACGATTTTTTACTGAAAAATATTGCGTTTGTTCTTAGGGACTTTTACGGAAGTGAAATTGGGGAGGAAAATAATTCATTCAAATTTAATATAATTTTATAAAAAAATGACGAAAAAAATTTAGTTATAACTTAAAAAAACATAGTGATAATTTAATTTTTGTGAAGAAAAAAGTTTTATAATAAATATTTACCATGTGATAATTTTACGTAAATTTAATAAACATTACATCTTTGACCAATTATGAATGAAAGAAATTCAGTATTTTAGAGTAAAGTTTTCTATGTTTAAATGTTCTTATATTAAGCCACCCGCTAAATTGGCATCTCTTTTTTCTAAAGACCTATAATGACACAGTGACAGACCCATTGTCTAAGATTCACTTTAAATTTGTATCCTTGAGCATTTTTGACCTGCCGAAGGCAATAAATTATTTAATGCATGTCACTTTCGAAACGCAATCAACAAGATGTTATTTTTTCTGTAAAATTTGTGACTGCTGTGAAAAAATGTAACCCAAATCTAGTGAAAAAAATATGGTTCGTATTATATTACACTATACATCAATAATGGACACCATTCAAACATTATAAGCACAAACGAATCTCAAACATGTGACATATTTAAATTATTTAAATATACTAAGAATTGTTTAAAAGTACATATTTGAGACATGCTAATTTAAGCTTACGTTATAGAGCAGCTATTTATTTTCGGTTTTACCTTATCTTAACAAAACTAAAATAGTGATCGGATCTGGGCAGAGGAAGAGAGGGGGTGGTATCCAGTTACTTTATATTAAACTACTGTATATTATAGCAACTCTTTATAGCCATTTATTACTAAATTATTAATAAATAACCTAATTTTACAGTTGTTAAACCTCTTTATATGTGACTCTTGGTTGGAAAACACAATTTTACTCAAATTTTAATATGTATAAAACTATGCCAAAGACTCTTCTGAAAAAAAAATGTATATAGCAATCCATTATATATTCATTGCATTTTAAACGTGAGCGCAAAAATATGCCATTTGCGCGAAAATTGGCCGGCTCCCGCGAATGGTTAAGAATGGAAATCCGCGGACCTCTATGTGTTAATAACTAGACATATTTTATAGCTATTGATTAATCATATCAAAATGGATAAACACTCAAATACTCATGTATTTGAAATATAAATCGGCAATTCATCATGGTAGAATGTACTTATTTTTTTTACAACCGATTAAATTTTCTTAGATATTATATTTGGAAGAGTACTAATTATTTTTTAATAAGATGTAGCCTTAGATAAGATTTTTTTGAAAATGAACAGTCAGAAATATAAAATATTGCGCGCTAGTTAGCCCTTATTGAATTATATCTCAGCTTTCTAAACAGTCTTCATAAAAAACCACTAATGTGCCAAATTATAGATAAAGTTGAGAAACATTAAAAATGACAGTTTTAGTACCACTGAAGAAAAAAATACCGTTGTCTGTGAGCATGCCGGAATCAAGTGATTTTTTACACATTTTTTCTGGAAAAACTATATATTGTAATGCGCCATATATTCCAACTGATAGAGAATGTTACCCAGTGAGTAATTTTCATTTTAAAACTGAACTACTGATTTTCTAATAAAGAAATAATAAATCTATGAATGCCGGGTCCATAACACTGTAGTCAACGTCATTGAGTAAGAGGTCGAGCGAATGAGTAACAAACAGTTCTCGTATAAAAACTGATGTTGAGATACCTCTATTAAGAGGTCATATGCACCACATTATAAGTGGACATAGATAAAAAAATGACATGTCCGGTTTGTGCAATTGATGAGGTAATTGTTTTTTTTTATTTCGAAATAAAATGGGTGAAATTATTAAAATGGGGGCGCGCCAATAAAGCTTGCCCAGGGCGCCAAATAGCCTCGCGCCGGCACTGACGACAAGTGCTCTGCAAAATAATTAAATTAAAAGCAAAATATTTTTATCCAAATGTGGAGCTCGTCACGCCTGCAAAGGCTGAATACAAACCTCCTAAGATATTCTGATAAAAAATATCTATAAAAATAATTTTCGAAAATTTTACAACACTAGCTGATATCATAATTTACATTTTTATAGATTCTTCAGAGGCTTATTGGTATGATTTTAAAAAATATTTTTATGGAAAATTACATTCTTTTATTTTAATTTTATATTTCCAGCTACTCATTTCTCCTGGCACGGTTTTTCTCAACTTTATTTGTAATTTTGGTGATCTCATAAACATGGCATCTGTTAAACAAGCTCCCGTAAGTACACTATAACTACAGAATATGATCATTATGATGTTACCACGATGACGCAACTTACATTTAAAAAAATCACTAAGCAGGAGACAATTTAAGCATACGAATGGAAAGAATTACTTTATTTAATACTTCTTTTTCAAAAATACTTAAACTATTTAATTGCACGACATTGGATCTCTAAAAAAATATTATTTGATCCTTTTTACGCCTAAATATATCAAAACATTTTAGGCTACATCTGAAAATTTCAATAATAAGAAAAAATGTCGTTGTCAGGGCCGGATTTACCAATATGCTAAACAGACAGAAGTCTAAGGACTCAAAATTCTGAGGACTTCGATTTTTATATAAAAAAAATATGATGTTACTATATTATTCCAATCCGTTTTCCTCTACTCCTAACATTTGGGTTTGAGTTTGTGAAATAGTCAAAGGCCTCACCACACCCAAGTCCAGCCCTACTCGTTAAAGGAATTAAAAGAGCAGGGGAAAAACACTAATTTAGATTGTAAATGCTTCTGGAAAAATGAATATCAGTTTATTAAAAATAAATAGTTTGATTAAAACCAAAAATCACTTACAACACAGTACACTTACATTGCATCAGTACATTACATTACATCATCAAGTATTCATTTCATTAAAAATGGTTCCATAAAGGTTGTTTGAATTTAAAGAATATGTAATGCTTTGTAAAAATACTTTCAAAATATTATTTTATATCAGCAAATAAAATTGAATTTCTAAATATCACTTATAATTCTCTTCAGCAATAATACGCAGAATTATTTGAATGACATTCAACAATAGATATCTTGAGATTTTTCACGTAATTTAAAAAAAGTTATTGGTTTTAATTACTTAAATGTGATTTTAGACATTCTGAAGTACCCGATACTTTAAAAAAATATGTTCGTCATATTCGAACGCGAGCCATGGGTTGGCCAGCCCTGCTATAAGCAAATGAGGCGCGCGCTTGGGGTCTCTGTCTTAGGGGCCTCAAAAGTAGCTTATTTATTATAACTCATATACTTTTTCTTCAGGTTTTTACATAGTCTGACATAGTCTGACATTTTTATGTTATCCGAAAAACATGGCCACCAAATTGTATTGCGCTGAGGCCTCCCATGTGCTTAATCCGTCACTGTGTATGACAAACGATTTTATACTTGAAGGAATAGGTTTTAACTCAAATTGTCCGTTGCTGTTCTAGAGTTCTTTTTTATATACGTTTTTAACCATTTATTGGTTCATACATGACGTATTCGTTGTTATGGGGCCACCACTCGCTTGCGAATTGTTACGATATGAAGGAAAAATTACCCAGACATTGCTTAGCAAAATTCTACTGGACCCAAAAACAGGTAAGCTATTTTTTATGTTGAATATTTTTTTTCGAGGAACAAGCCTTGCGCAAAATTTACCAAATTATAAAATCTCGTTTACTCTCAACATGAAATCACCTTTAATGGTGGGTACTAAGGATTCTCTGTCAAGACAACTCGAGAATAAATTCACTCATAAAGCATGTAAAAAAAAAGCACTGGATATATCTGAGCATATCGTTTTACTTCATTTAACAATGGGCTCGCCGACTACAGCCAAATTTAGCAAGCAGCTTGCGCGAGCCTATGCAAACCCCCCCACAATATAAACATGAATCGAAATCTGTTTTTCTTTTCAGATAAAAATAAGAAGAAACAAATAAAAAAATTCTTGGCGCTATTTGTAGAAGAACCGTTTGACATTTTGGCGTGCAATACATTTCCAGTTAACTTCTCATTTGTCTATTCAATATTGGGGGCTATAGTTTCATACACTATTATTCTAGTGCAATAACATGGTAACCAGATTAAACATAGCATTATTAAACAGAACAAGTTAAAAAAATAATATTTTTGTCGTATATAGTTAAACACGAAAGAAATAAATATATATATATATATTATTGTGTATTTATGAAGCGCAATTTATTTTCTCGATTTTGATAACCCTGCACAACTATTGCAAGGTTCCTTCTAAGCTGCGTGCGCGCACGGCCCACGCACTAATTCCGGGTTGGCCCTTACTCCAATTCAATTTTTTTTTTAAATTGGAATAACCCTAATTGACCGAAATAAACTATAAAATGAACATTTAGATAATTTAACTAGAATTAATTGTTTTAATTAGAGTTAATTGTGCATATAATATAAGGATTAGTTGTAATGAAGGACCTAAAAAGCTAATTACTAAATTTTTGTAAATAAATTTATAAAATTTATTAACGACTTATTATTTGTTTCATCCTGTTTATTTTCCTAACTGATACTTATTATGTTAAAAAATTGAATAAGTTCTATTATTTCTTATTTTCTGTTTAGTACACTTATTATTATAGTAAAAAAATATTTATTTATTAATTATCAAATGATAATACATTATGCAAATAAAAACACAAAAAAAACAATTTTTTTATATCAAATATTATGACAAATTATGGCGCGCATTTATTTGAGGGGCCAGCACAGCCTTCGAATTTTCCGCACAGCTTCTGCCACCAGATTATACATATTCTAATGTGTAGCTAAATTTTTATTTATTTATTTAAAACAAAGGTACAATATTTTAACAATTATGTAATATATAGAAACAAAAAAAATATTAAAAACTGTGTTTAAAGTGCTTAGAAATTGTCATTATCTTGAAATCTCTGAAGGAAAAAACTCTAAAAAGTGTCTGGTATTAAATGAAATTGACAGTAAGGCTATATGCTAATATCAGTGTTTAATATCTACAATTAACACATTCCAATTACATATTAGAGTGTATTCTATTTCTTAGTTTCTATACGTTGCATAACTATATAAATATTGTACCCATGTTTTGAATAAATTATAATAAATAAATAAAAATAAAGGTAGGTTTTAGAAAATGAAAATATGACAAGATTTGTTATCGGGTGGCAATGGTTGTGTCGGATTATCAAAATCATGTTCTGTTTAGACATGGAATATAGAACCCAATAAAATATATCTTGTTTTTTAGCGTTAAACTATTACGCATTCACTGAATTATTTCTATCTTCTTGTGTATGTATTATGTTTTACATATATATATTATTATAATGTATAGAATGTAAGACGACCGTAACCATTTTATCAATCAGAATAAATCATATCAAAATAAAATATATTGTTTTATTAATACCAAACCAAGAGTTTACTTATTAAAAGAATTTATAGAAATTTGTACTCCATCAGTTGTAGTGATTTCTGGGACAGGTTCTGGCAACCTGTCACATACGATAATTTCAAAATATCAATACATATGTGGATTAAATAGCATTGTACCAGCACCAACATCGGCAAACTGAGGTTTTACATTTGACTGTGAAGCGGCATACAAAAAAGCATGATTTGTATTGACTGTTACGTCAGAAATACTTAAAGATCAATACACAATCACTAACTAATGTCCTTACATCAATTGGTGTCAACCTATAAAAAACAACACTGCTTCGGCTTAAAATATGTTTGAAAGAAAATTTCCATATGCTTTCGTTTTATATCATCATAACGTCTAAATTTGTTTAAGCTTCTCCTGTTATATTTTAATTATGTCAAAAGTAATGTTTGCTCGGATTCAGTTGCATATAGAAAGCTGCCATGTTACATTGGTTACAATTGAATTCCAGCCTAAAGTTGATATGATTTCCCTGATAATCGATAAATTGGCTTTTCGTGGAATGCAAGCAGTTATCCAAATAAATAGATCATAAAAATAGCAGATTTTTCAAACTCATTTTTTGAAAAAAGATTATGTATTCAGAAACATACTATTTTTACACGACATAATTTTTAGACCGATTTTTTTTCATAAAAATACTATTATCAGGGTCAGCTCGAGGATTACAGCGGCTGAGTGCGAGATACCTTTAGAGCCTCTCAAAACTAAAACTAAATGAGTAGGCAGTGTTAAAATCTTACTGCGATGCCTGTGTGCGCCGCACACTTCGCACACACCACGAGCTGGCCCTGACCATTAGTCATGCAATAAGCAAATTTAGCTTACTCGCGATTAGGGGAAATTTTTAATCAATTGTTGCAACTTTACATTGTTGCAGCCAGTTTCATCTTACTCATAACTCAATTGATAATATTATACATCAAGTCAGTAGGAGTACCAACACTGACAGCTTGATAACGAAATACAAATGTCACCTCTACATAAACCTCATAAGAACTGTTCAGGCGTATGCGTCAGAGGCCTGGACGCTTAAAGCTTTTAGAAGCTACAAGTGTTGGAAGGAAAAATTTTGCATGTTGTATAGTTAGCTGTTGGCGAAAGCATAGTTTCAATATGTATAATTAAATAACGTTAAGTATGTATTGCCGCCTGTGTGGTTGAGTGGTCAACATCGTTGGCTACCGCTACGGAGGGCACGGGTTCAAATCCTAGTACGGGCAGTTTTATAAATTGATTTTTCAATCGATTTATGAATTTCTGTTCAAAGGCATGGATGTATGTGATGTCTTGAATTCCCAATTTCCCACCCACCCTTTCCTATGAACGGGGCGTATCGAGAACGATTAGCTAACCACTAGTCCTATCTTAGCCCTTTCCTTCTATTCCTACTCTCTTTGGAAAAAGAGAAGTTGAGCAACTGAGTAACAAGCAGTTCTCGTTTGCTCATCATTTCAACAGAAACATTTTCTGTTGAGATAAACTCCATTAGGAGTCCATATGCTCCATATTGGGAGCGGACATGGTAAAAAATAAATGTATAATCAATTTATAATCATCATATATATTCCTAAAAACAAGTTCCAATTGGAGGTTCAGTCAACTTTATGCATTCTGATTTATTTGTAAGGTAAATATGCATTTGATTGTTCATATCGGTAAATTTCTGTTTTTTTTTACAGTGCAAAAAAATTCTCCTGTTGGGGGCAACGGGCTTACAACTCATAAGCTTAATTGTCTCTACGGGGAGTCAGATACTAACCGGCTTTACATTAATGTGCGTTTAAGTAAAATGTATGCTTTAAAACGAGAGAAAATGTGTGCAGACAAAGTGTTTTTTCTTGTCTTACCACCGGACAGTTTTTTGACAAGACATGATATTATATCACGCATGAATAAGTGGAAATCTACAATACGTTTTACATTTTCCTCCCCTGGGGAAAAATAGATGAACGTGGTGTCACAGGACTTATGAACAACGTTCCCTCTAATTTTTCTATTGTGTGTTAGGACCATCAACTTCTGTGAGCAGTAAATTTTCAGCAAAATAAAAAATGTGCGCAAATATAAAAATTTGATGAAACAAACTTATTTTTACAATATTTCTGTTTGCGGCCTTGTGCGGGGATAGAAAAATGTGTGCGGGTACATTTTGGGAGGTTTGCACACGCACATGTGCACACCTTAGCGGGAACATTGCTTATGAATGCTGGAAGTCAGTGATTGGTGTAAGAAGGCGGAGGACCGAGTAGTGTGGAGGAGATTAACTGAAGTGACCAAGGTCACCCTGAACCAGAAAAGAAGGAAAAGTATTGAGACTGTCGAGTTTTAGTGTTTTGGATGTTGTCGTAAAAAATGGGTGGCACCATCTCCGTTTTTAAATTAAATTACAACACAGAAAATTATGCATTTTGGTAGATTTGAAAAAATAAACAAGGACTACATAATTTGAAAAATATAATATTTTTTATATAAAGTAGGACTATTTATAAATGCTGAAGTCGGAGTTGTTGCTTTATTCACAATTCCACAACCCTGGATAATAATTTTATTATTCATATATTATATTTAACAAAAATTGATTGATTTGTTTTTCACTAGCCGTTATTTATATATGTATGTGAACTTAAATAGATTGACAATTTATTTAGATGTTTATCACTAATAATTCTCACAATATTAAATACTTCGGTCTTATCTTTGCTATTTTTTCTTCGAGCCACATATACTCAAAATATATATTTAATTTATTATATCAGGGCTCCGACTCCGACTCCGATTTTTTTTTTCGATAATTTCATTTTAACTTATATATATATATACCATCAGATCATCTTTAGTCAGCCAAACATGAAATGTTAACACTTTTGACTATTTTTTTTAAATACACATCGTTAAATATATTTTTCAAAAAAAAATCGAGCCGCTCATTTTTCACGACTCCGACTCCGGCCAAAATACCGCGACTCCGACTCCACAGCCCTGTATTATATACTTAAAATATTTGTAAGATCTGCTTTTCAAATAGTTTTAACAAGAAAAAATCGTTTGGAATCGATTGGAAAATATGCCATATACTTACTGTGTTTGACTAAATCATGTTAGTTTCTTTAAAATATTTTAGAATTCCCATTTTCATTGCGTTTTTCTCTTCCCGAATATTGTTTTCAAATTTGTATTTCCTAAGATAGATTAATTGATTTTTTGATAGGACCTTTTTAATAGAAAATATGTTATTGGTTGATAGTTTCTGTGAAAGCGGCTATTTTGAGAAAAAACATTTACATATATAATCTAGATAAAACATTTATTTTATAACCAAGCCCGCTCCTAGTATGGAGCATATAGACTCCTTCTGGAGTATATCTATTGCTTATTTTTTTACGAAAACTGGTTTTCATTCAATCTTTTAAGCTCATTTTTTGAAAGGATAAGTGCAATAGATTGGAGCAAGGAAAAGATTGAAAGTTAGGTAATTGCTCTAAATATGCCATATTTATGAATTGGATGGATGATGGGAAAGTGAACACAAATTCGTTGATCGATTTATGAAATTGTACAGACTCGGACTCAAACCCTTGAACACCTAAGATCGCCCAAGAGCGCTGACCACTCAGCTACAGGATCAACAATTACGAATATTGATTAATACTAGTAGTTTATTTTATTCTAAATATGATATCCTATTATCATTTGAGGGGCGAATAAATATATGATGATTAAGAAACACTGTTATATAACATGCTATATGGCTATTTTTTACAAGGGCAATAAAAACACCTACATTATTTTAGTTAACATATCTGCTAGCTTATATTTAATAAAAGACTCATTCCTCAATAAATTATTGTGAATACAGGCACGTTTCATTAAATGTATACCAATGTATAATATAATGATTGAAAGTGGTTAAATATTTACACAAATTGCTGACGATATGAAGGATAATAGAAGAGTGTCAGTTAGCTTTCCTAATATTCATAAAAAAATTATAAAGAAAACCGAACCGATCTCATTCTTATATGCGATAATTGGACTTAAAACATATTCAAACAGTGAAATGTTATCATCTGTGATATTTAAGATATATGTTTTAGCACTTATCATAGCTCTGTTGTCATATACTGGCATGTTTTTGTTCAAATTATATACCAACAACATCCATAACTTGGGGGGAATTGTGTCTATTTCATTCATTATTCTTCACGCCACAGAAACAATAAATGTTTTTTACATATTGATTTGCCATACTTTTATAAGTTCTCGTAGATGTCTAACAATTTTAAAAAACTTTGAAATAATTGATGATATTTCTAAGGAAAAGAATACGTTTTTCAATAGCAATAAATTAAATATTTTAACATTTTCCTGTTTAGTCTCTTTTTTGATGATGAATTTTACAATCATTATTATAATAAGCATAAATAATAAATTAAGGTTGTACTTTATGAGTATGGTCTATTTAGTAATCTTTATGCAAGACAGTGCATTATATAAATTTGCCATGACTATAAATATTTCAACATCATATTTGCATATGTTGAACGAAAAATTGTGTCAAATATTTGAAAAAGACATTGAATATTTGGATGGTCATCCAATTTTTTCTTTTATTGTTAAAAAAACAATAATGGGCAGTAACAAAATAAAATGGGAAAAGAGAGATAAGAATCGCAATTATGAAAAACAACTAAGCGATAATATTCTTATGTTTAGTAAATTAGTGGAAACTGTCAGAATGGTAAATTTACAGTTCAATGTTATGGTAAGAATACGATTAATAATCTATCACATGTATCTTGTCCATCAGTAATAACTTAAATTTAACTGGATGGGTATTGGGTACATAATATGGAAACAGTTGGGCTTGCAGCAGTGGTTGCCAATCAGTAATCCGCGAGAAACTTTTTGGTGATCCGCGTAGTTTTTGCAATAACGTCATAGGAGTCAAGAATTCATGAACTCATTTCAAGCACACAGTAGCGAGCATCACATTAGATAATTTGCTACAATTAAATGAGAGTTGTAACTATTTTACGATTATTCTTTTATAAATGCTCGTAGACAGGGCCGGCTCGAGGATTTTTGTCCCTATGTGCGAGGTGAAAAACTAAATCTAAATGAGTGGATAGTGCTAAAATCTTAGTGAGATGCCTATGCGCCTGTGTGCGCCACACTCTTTGCACACACCACGGGCCGGCCTGGCTTATAGATCCCGTTGTTTTTATAAAAAAACATGCTAGTGGTCTGCAGGACTCAAAATTGTGAGTTTTGTGGACCGTGAGATCTGAAAGGTTGGCGACCACTGACTTAAAGAAGTAAAATTAGCCCTACCCCACCCTCCTTGTTAATAATAATGTAAAAAAAACGAAATTGCTAATTCGCCACTTTAAGAAGCATCTTCAAACTCACTTTATTGTAATATTAGAACGTAGACTATTGCATATTTTAACGTAGTTATTTATGGTTTAATAGTCCTTAACAGGATGGCTGCCGCAGACGAGATATCTTGTCAAATTATTCGGGCTCAACATGCCAGAGATGAGTTACCTCATCAATAACTAATTAAATTAATAATTGCAAATTATAGCCGGCGTGCTAGATACAAACGTCCTTTTTTCTACGGCAGCCAAAAGGTTAAATCATATTGTTGGGATTCTTGCATTCAAAGTATTTATTACATTACTAAAGATTGTTTATTTACTAAAAGAACCTAAACAGCTGTAGTGGCATCAACACTTCCTGACTGGTTGGTATAAATGGTATTTTTTATTATTGCAGCTATTTTTATCGCCTATGATTACACTCTTAAATTTCATAAACAGCATTGTCACAGGAATCGGCCAAAAAAGTAAGCTTGTAAGTATTATTGCAATATTTTTTAGTTCCACAAAAATTACCAATCATAAACATTAAACAAAAATGTTTCCGGTTGTATAATGGATCAAACGTGGAGCAAGCTCTGGTTTGTGAAACGCCTGATGATATCGTACCATCTATATTGAAACTCAATCTATGAATTTTGATGAAAATTGTGTTTTGCTCTACTGTGGAAAACCATTATTTTTATAATTCCTAAGTTATAAGTCAATTCCACCTGACCGAGGTGTAGTCGTTGCCTCTGATCTGTGGCTATGCAACCTCGAGTATGTCGATGACACTGTCATATTTGATAAATCTGTAGAGGGTATTCAGGTAACAATGGAGAGATTACAGAGCAACTCACACCGCATTGGTCTTAAGGTCAATACGAGTAAAGCCAATGTGCTTTTCAACAATGCCTCCCCCTGACGACCGCAGGGCAGAGCACCGAGAGGGTCGATGACTTGTACTTGGTCGATGACAGGTATCTGGGGGTACATATCACAGGAGATGGCAACCCGCATAATGAACTCGCAATCCGATTAGGGATAGCTGAAGGAACTTTCAATTCACTGCGGAAAGTCTGGGACTCACGGCTGTACTCGGAAAAAGTGCCTCCTGTTCAATGCACGCATTTTGACGGTGCTGCTTTACGGTTGGGAGTCATGGCACATTACAAAAGTACAGGGTAACCATATACTTTGCTTTGAAAACAGATGCCTGCACCAAATACTAGGAGTGCGAGGGTTTGATTTTGTCAGAAACACTAAGATAAAGGAACGGACTAAACAGCCGTTAATTAAGTCCAAAGTGAAGAAGCGATGATGGACCTGGCTTGGGGATGTGCTGCGGATGCCTCAAGAAAGCCTGACTTCTACTTATCTTTTCTACCAACTGTATGGATTCCGCCATCGTGGAAGGCCACTGATGTCCATCTATAGGATTTACTTAGCGGAGCTACGGGACGCCGAAATGACATAGGAGCAAGTAAGAAGACTGGTGGGGAACAGAGAATGCTTTGACTAGGGAGCGGATTGTAGGTCTGTTCTTATGCGCAAACGTCAAAACCAACATTCCAACCGAATTCCGCCAAACCCAATTTGCAAGTGGCGCAAAAGAACAAGCATTGTTTTGTTGTGTTGCCAGTACATTAAATAATTATATATTGTTTTTTTCATAGTAGCAATTTCTAGGTCTGTAGCCAGATTTTTACAAGCGGCAAAATCAAAATAATTAACTATCGACATTCAGTTATTCTTAGTTCAGCAAATACGCCTTTATAAGACTATGGAAAATGTTTGATTGTTCATAAACAACTTATTGTTTTATTTTTTTTCGTGCTATTAAAACCGTATCGCCATTTCGAACATTATCGTATTTGATGAAATACGCCAATGGGAAATACAAATATAATTTTCACTTAATTGGTGTGAAAATTATATTTGTGTGAACCATTTTAGGTTAAACTGTACCTGTACGACAAATACATACTACAGTTTTAAAAGTATATTGTTATATTGAAACAGCGTAATATTGTTTTCAAACAAATAAATCATATCCAATTATAAACATAACCTTATTTCAATATTATCCGATTTTCTTTCGTTTTCATTTCATCTTATTTCAGCGAATACACACTCAAAGATAACACAATGTTTTTTATTGTCAATAATAAACCGATTCTTTTATTCTAATCCATACTCTAAATTTTAGAGTATAGATTAAGAGTGTATAACCTTGTCATTCATTGTTGCTGACAGATTAAAAAAAAAAAAAGTTCGCTCGAATATCGGTTTTGTGCGATGTCATGTACAAATGTTTCCTATAATTTCGTTTTAAGATGCTCCATTCTTTTCAAGTCAAACAAAACAATGTTTTAAGCCAAATATTTCGAAAATTTACCATCATGTTAAATATTTGTTTACTAACTTTTATATAATATACGTCAATGACTTATATAACTGTCAATGTGACATTTGGTATTTAGTCGGTTAAGTTGTCGTTTGTAACCAATTTCGCCGTTCTGGGGTTGGAGGTTGGTACGCCAAAACTGTCAGAATCAGAGTCGGAATGTAATCAGCGTTTTAGAGCATGAACCGTTGCTGACGGTTTGCAAACGGTTGGAATGTGGTTTTGACGCAAAAGAACAGAAACAACTGTCAAAGTCACAATCCAAACCATGTGATCAAAGCTTTGAATTATATTCTAATTCGAAGACAGTTTGCAAACCGCCATCAAACATCAGAAGTACGCAGAAAAACAGACCTATTATTATTGAAAAAAAACATGTAATTATCTCAAATTTTCTTCTGATGTGATCATTTGAAAATAAACATATTCCTCATACTCATAAGTCATAATACATAATAAATTAAAGTAGATGGAGTTTTGCCACTTTTTTTCAATAAATTTGTATATAATATAAACATGCCACAAAAAAGTTATAACATGAAAAAATGTGTCTGTTAGGCAAAATCTTTACATTCTCTCTCAATTAGAAATTCAATGGACTTGATAACTATCTGACCTTAATATGTTAAATGTGAACCATTAATTGTAGGAAATAAACGATGCCATGATTATGCTTTGCTGGTTTATACATGATGTCCTTGTATTAATTGGACCACCATTCGTATGCGAATTACTGAAATATGAAGGAAAGAAAACGCAAACTATTATACTGAAATTGTTACTCAAGAATAAAGGTAATTACACCAACAATACGTTTAAACGTGACGTCTTCTCATATATATAATATATATAAATTTAAAAAAAAATATATATATATATAAATCCGCCACCTCAATATTTGATCATTGTTGGCAAAACAAAATTTAAAATATTCTCGCTGGAATCCTGTGAGAAATTTTCTAAAACTTATTTTTAGTAATAAAATATGTATAGTTTGAGGGGGGCAAAACTTCTAAGTTTCCTGGTTAACTGTTACGAAAAATCCCGAATCTCAGCTTATTTACTCGGATAATCGGGGTTTTTTAAAAATTCTTTTTTACGGGTTTCTCACGGGTCTTAGGACAAATAATCCCATGTAGAGTACATAATCAATTTAATTTAATTTTAATTTTTAACAATAAATAAATAAATAAATTATTCAAATATATAAACAAGTGACAGTATCTAAAATACTGTGACACATTATTTAAGATTTGTTTAATAAATAGTTTAGTGATCACTTGTTGATAAGGAACAGATAAAATAAACACACCCACGGTAAATACATATATCCTAAAGTGAACGACTGTACTTAAAATTATTCAAAATTTAATTTCTAAATCATGTTTTACTTTCAAACGTGCGCTATGAATAATATAATATATATTTTTTTATCCATATCCGCTACCAATGTGGAGCATATGGCTTCCTAATGGAGGTATCTCAACATACGAGAACTGTTTGTTACTCAGTCACTCTCTTTGGAAAAAAAGAGTAGTAGGGATAGAAAGATACGGCTAGGACAGGACTAGCGGTTAACTAATCGCTCTCGATAGGAAGAGGGTGTGAGGGAGTTTTTAGACATCACAAACATCCATGCCTCCGAACAGAAATTAATCAAAAAAAATCTGTTCGTACTGGGACTCGAGCCTGTGAAATCTGGCACGGAAGCCAACAATGCTAACTGCTGCGCCATAGGATCCGACAATAGGTAGTGTTTTATTAAAAAAAACAAACATTGGTAACTTTCTACAAGTCCTAATAAGTCCTGATTCCCAGCAGATGTGTCTGAGTGCGAAATGAACAAAATAACAAGTTTAGTGTCTGACAAATACTTAAAGTTCAAATAAATACGAGATGTAAGATTCAGTTTTTAAGCAAAAAATAATTTTGAATGCAGAAATAATATTATTCAAACATACAATAAGTACTTATTATAAAATATGAATGATAATATACACATAAAAATAATAATGCTAATTTGCTTACTATTTTATGACTTCTGTGCGCAATACAAAATACACACATCACAATTTATTGCATTAAAGCGATATTATGAGCATAGAGACAATTTGGGACATTATATACAGCTGCGCACAAAATCAGAGAAATACATTTTTTTTACTTTACTGAAAATCTTTATACATAATAGGTATATACAATTGTCACTAAATAGGTATTTATTTGGAGCCATTGTCGTGTATGCATTTGTCTTGTTCACATTTGCATTGTGTGCATGTGCTGTGGCGTAACTATAAATTTGGGGCCCTCATGAAACATCATGCAAGACCTCCCCGCGCAATTTGTTATATTGAGTACACTTAACTCTTTTTTTATACGGAATATATCCATTATATTTTGCTTATGCTTCATTTTTCATTATAATGCATAATATGTTTTGCGAATGCAAAAAGTAAAACGATTAGTATTGAAACAGTTTATAGTTACCAATTCTTAGTCTTTCAATTTTCAGAAATCAAGCAAAAGAAACATCTCAAATTATTCAGACAACTCCTTCAAGGACAACCATTTGAAATTACTGCGTGTAATACATTTTCTGTTGATTTTAAATTTATATACTCCTTCTGTGGTGCTATGATATCTTATGCTATTATTTTATTGGAGCTTAGTAAAAAATAAAAAAATTGAATTCCGCGAACTACTAGGATGATTTTTTTATAATGGTGCAAACATAGAATTGGTAAATAAGAATGATCAAATTTTTATTTTATTATGGTGTTAGTAATTACGCTTATTTAGTTATATCAAACTGTAAACATAAAAATTATGTGATATTTGCCATTTGGTGTGGGTTAAATAAAATATTACCTTTATTTGATGGGCTACACCAGGCGTGAGGAATCTGCAACCTTTTGGCTACTCTGGTGCGACCTTCTGGCCAATTCTGTAAATTTATGTAAATTCGTAAATTCCTGACATATTCTGACCGTAAATTCCTGTTTCCGGCCAAAGATTCCCTAGTCAATGTTTACTGCGGCCTTATGTTGAATCAGAAGAATGAATGCGGCCTTTAGAGAAGAAAAGGTTCCCCACCCCTGGTCTACACCTTTATGACAGAGTCACTGACTCTACTAACTTGTTTACACAATGCAATTTTTCTATAGGCACGTGTTTATTATTCATCTGTATATTGAACAAATATCTTCACATTTTCGAGTTTGTGTCCTTTGATGGAATAACAGATGTCTCACTCTAACACTCCTCATTAGAGCAAAATAGCAACCGACACGTCCCATAGCCATGCAATATGACTGCACTAAATTCATTCTCTTGTTCGGTCAGCTACCGCTTTCCCGTATAATACTTACCACTACTACAAACGAATGTCTGACGCCGACATGCAACCGCCCAGGTAATAATTCTTTTCTCACAAATTTAATAATGAAAATTGATTTGCTTCTTTTTATTTCATCAATAGCAAAATATAAAATGTAGGTATAGAAAGTTGTAAGCCTCGAAAAGACCACACAGTCTTTAATTGGGCCACATTTAGCCATAAATTGGACGTACCTGGTTTAAATGCATTAGGAAACTCAGTTGCCTTTTGAAATTTGTTTTTATCTACTAAATTACATTCATGCTTCATGTTTCAACAACTTTGGAATGAGCCGGATTTGCAAGTAATATCCTCAACCTCTTGTACTAAAAAGCTACGGCCACCTTAATTTCCTTCTTGTTTAGACCGATATTTTCTAAAAAATATACACAAAACCTTTCAAATATTATGGCAGCAGCTTTGAAAAGGCATTTATTGGTTTAATTTTTAAATATCTTATATCATACGAGTTGACTGTTCTTATAAATAGAAGATAAAACAGCATTGTTGACGCGTCCGTCCTTTCGAGTGGTTTTTGATCCACGTGCAGAGCACGTCAAACGTGCTTGAAGGCTTAAAGAAGCTCTACATTAATTAGTAAAAATGGTTGATTGTGTTAATGTTGGTGATAATAATGAACTTAGTTGTAAGATAATACATTCATTGATTATATTACACATAATGTGGAATTACCACAAAAAATTGTTTTATTTCTTAAATTTAATGCCTTTTCACCAAGAATTGATAGCGAGTACCTTAATAAAAGTTATATCATATTTTATGGTGTATTCAGGGCCGGGCCGGGAGTTTTGTTAGGCTGCGTGCTAACGCTCCCCTCCCTGTAGTATGTAAAAAATATTTATCATCCGATTTCAATGGTTGGTATGCTACGTCAGATCAACATTAAACTCCAACCCGTGTAAAACGAGATCAAAAAATAGTCCAGAAAACAGAAATATTAAGATTCTCAATAAAATGTCTTTCATATATGTTCAATTGATTTTCCAATCAATTTGTGTTCAAAGGCATGGATATCTGTGACGTTTAGATTTCCTGTCCACATACCTGATCCTAAAATAGGGCATAGGAAGCGATTAGCTAACTAATAGTGCATTCCTAGCCCCTTCTCTACTGCCTGCAAAAAAGAGAAATTAACTAACTGAGTAACAATCAGTTCTGATATCAGACTAAGAATTAATTTTCAGGAGGTATAACTAGCTTCTAGAAGCAACATTCATTCATTCATTTCATTCTTTAAAAAATCACAACATTCATTACTTAAATGCTTCGATGATGAGCAGTAATAATGACGCATTACCAGTTTTGAAATTGCATTTGATTTCAATCATTCATAGCACTGTTTCTTCCCAAAAAAAACTAAAGATGCTCCATCGAGAGACAAATAACGATTTCAGTGATTAACCATTTGAGTAGTTATTTTTTTAATTAGATTTTTTTGTATATTTTGCTTATTTATACTTTTTCTACGCACAAAAACATTTTTACTAATTGAGATGGAAAATTTTACATTCAATATGACTACAGATTTGTTTACAAATATTAACCTTTTTTTAAAAATATTTTCTTCATTCGCAACAAATAACAAAAATAGATAGATATGTGTAGTATCCATATCTTGATAAAATAATAATAAATATGAGAATGGTTATAGATATTAAATTTTAAAAAAAACTTGGCTGTACATATAAGGTGATACTAATCAACGAATTAAAGATTCAAATAATTACAAATTGTTTCAGAAATAAAACAAAAAACATTTTTTTTATATATATTTATCATCAATGCAGTTTAAATCACAGTAGGTAAATTTCAGCGCCCAGATAAACCTAGAATACAAATAAAGGACATATATGAGCAGACATTCATTGCAGAACTAGGATGGCTTAGAATAATTAATTGTGTCACATTCAAAGGTAGGTTAACAATCCTACACAATAACACTGTTGTAAATGATTACACGAATGCCAAACTGAAAATGCATCAACATTTACAAAGATAATTTCATAACTGCGGGGATCCTTTCCAAAATTAAGGAAAATGAAGTAAGTGTGCAGATTGTAAATTTATAGATCAGTCATACATTGTTCGCTTACTCGATCGAATCACATGTAATTTTGCAGTTTGAAATTGCAATTGTTTTTTTATAAAGAACTACCAACTGACCATTTCTCGGAAACAAAAATAAAAATTTCATTTTTTTTAAACAAAAATAAATTAATTGTATGTACTGTAGTCCACTTTGTTTATGTTGCAAAATGTGCATGTTTACACGCAGTACTTGAGACGCGGTTTTAAGGCCACAAGAAACGTATTTAATAATTTTAAAATATGCAAATAGTGACATCTCTTGGAATCTTAGTGTGATACTTAAACTTAAAAGATATTGTTTTGTAATCTATAATACAACGATTTTAAAAAAAGTTTTTTGCTGTGTTCAAATTTGTTGCTAGCAGGGCGGTAATTTTCGTTTTTAAAACATTTTTCGATAAATGATGGCGGAAATGACCCGAAATGACCCATCATGTATTTATATGGTAAGTATTTGTGATGTACTATTATTATATGTCCAAAAAGTACATATTTATTAGGTTGTATTTTTTGAAAGAAAATCACAGCCCTCCATGCATGGCCATATTAATATCGCACGGCGCAGATCAGGTTAAGGATACATAAGCAAGCTGTCTGTCACAATATATAAAGTGTCCGTAATAGGAAATCGCGTTTCCTGAAAAAGTGCAAACACGGAAACAGTCAGTTTTGGAAAAGAAACCCACAATTATAATACTAATAAAACTAATATCCCACAACTGTGAATATGCACACAAACATTCAATCACAAATAAATACACGGTCTATATTCACAGTGGTAAAGACTTGCTTTATCAAATGATTTAAGATGACAATGCTAAAATTTCATGCCTATCTATTTAACATTGAAAATTTATTTAGTGCCGTTTGCTGGTTCTGAAGTTCCCAATAAATAGTAAGTAAATAATAGTAAGCACAATTAGTACCAGGGAACTTGACAATGACTTGCAGGTGAACGGATACGATTACTGATATATGTACATTTGTTAAAAGCAAAAATCAGTCGTTTAAAGAAATTAATCAGAACAGTCAATAAATACACCAGGCAAGGGTGATAGCGTACACTATTAACAGAGTAAGATAGATGGACAAAAAATTATGTCACAATCAAAAAAAAATTAGTCATGGAATGAAAACGAGCAATAAATATCCTAAATGTAAAACTGTTTCAAAACAGCGGTGGTTATTTTATTGAAATCATCTTCAATTTTATTGATTTAGATTTTTCAGAAATTTACAATTCTTTTTCTGACCATCCTGCAGTAGTAGCGCTTAAATTGGAATATTTATGAAACCAACAATCACCAAAAAGGTATTAATACCTTTCTTGTGCGTAATGTCAATAATGTGTTAATTATTCAGCTGATTTCTTTTAACTACTTTATTACCACACCTTCATTGCAATAAAATATAACACATTCTTCCTCTACGGTTCACGGAAAGCAGAGCAGTACACGCCTATCATATTTTGTTGTAGGCCTTCACGTTATATGTATTGTTGTTTCACAATCATTACTCTAAGCCAGTGTTTACCAATGTGTAGTACGCGTACCCCCTGGGGTACGTGAATAGTTTGGTGGGGGTATGCGTTGCACTGAGCTTTGGCTGTGCCCGGTGCAACAAGCAGCTTATATATTTTGATTGTTATTAAAGTATATGCATTTTTTTACGATGGTTACTCGGTATTACGAAAATTATAGAAAGGGTACACATATGTCAAACGTTTGGGAAACACTCCTCTAAGCGGAATTGTCAATCAATTATTATATATCAATTTGCTGGGTGATCAACGCAAAAACCTATCTAGAAAAAGTCAATTTTTCAGGAGATAGAACAAAGTTGTTGATTGAATTGGCATTTATTTGGTAGAACTCCATTATAATAGGGAATTTTTTTTTTTACCATGTTCGCTCCCAATATGGAGCATATGGACTCCTAAGGGAGTTTATCTCAACAGAAGTGTTTCTGCGAGAACTGCTTGTTACTCAGTTGCTCAACCTCTTTTTCCAAAGAGAGTAGGAATGGGAGGAAACGGGTAGGACAGGACTAGTGGTTAGCTAATCGCTCTCGATACGCCACGTTTATAGGATAGGATGGGTGGGAGGGGAGAATTCAAGACATCACATACATCCATGCCCTTGAACAGAAATTCATAAATCAATTGAAAAATCAATTTATAAAACTGCCCGTACTGGGATTTGAACCCGTGACCTCCGTAGTGGTAAAAAAACTATAGAATTAAATATGTTGCTATTTATGCCCTATAATAAAACAAAGTTATTTTCACAAAACTTGTAAAAAAAGTGGTAGAAAGTTAAATATCTTGATTAATAATCATTTTTCTATCAAATGAATCGAAAAATGTTATTTTGATAATCTGTATTACAAAATACAGTTTTAAAAAAAGACTATCCACTTACTACTTCTTTGTGCTATCAATTTTTTTTTTAATTTATCTTTACAGTATGTTATCAATATAAAACATACCTAAAAATTAACAAGTCTTAATAAGTTGAGATTTAATTGATTGTTGTGCAAAACTAATATCAACAAAAATGATTCTATTCTTTATGCAGAATAATGTATTTTTTCCTTTTGAACAGTGTGTAAAAATATTAAAATGATTAGGTTATTTATTTAGGCATGTCCGTTCTCAGTGTGTAGGATATAAACTCCTATTGCAGTTTATTTTGACAGATGTTTTTCTACGAGAACTGCTTGTTACTTAGTTGCTCAGCCCCTCTTTATCGAAGAGAGTGGAATTAACTGAAAAATCTGTCCGTACCGGGATATATTAAATATTTAAAAAATATTCATAATCATGCCTTTTTAATTATTTAAATTTTATGATCAGGAATATGTAAACGTATGAGAAAAGAAATGTAAAACAAAGCTAAAGACAAAATGCACAAGGATTTTACAAAACCATACTTCATCAGCTTTTCTCCACTGATTAAAGCTTTATCACGAGTTGCCTAGCGATTCTAAGCTGGTGGTATAGTACAGTGCTTCCCAACCTTTTTCATGCCACAGACCCCTAAATCTGAAAACAATAATCTGCGGATTCGTTTTTGTTTTAATCACCCAGCGAATCATAATAAACAAATTCACACTTCGCATAGAACCATTGCCAGGTCATACTGACCTCGTACAGAAGTACATAGTTCTAAAATTACATTAATGCTTTGATAATAACTCAGAAACACTGATGGATTACATACAATTAACATTCAGATTTACTTAAGAGAACAAACTTACAATCAGTTTAGTTCATATTAAAATTATAACATTATAAGTGTATTGATTTTACGAATAATGAGAATTTTTCAATGAGGTAAATTATAATTAAAATATGAAATCAAAAATTGCACTGCTGTACAATAAGAGAGCCCATTTTCAATACATTCATATTATCTAATCGGGAAAAACTATTGTGATAAAATTCAACGATACTTTCTTCAGAGCGGCTCGACAGACAGTATGTGAGATAGATTTAATTCACAACAGGACATCGTTGAATAATCATAAGTGAAAAATCATTCATTGTCTCGAAACTATGCACAGATGTACCGTACTAGGTAATCCAACAATATGCGTCGTTTCACAGAACATTGAAATGAATCATTTGAATCTCAACTTTAGTCGAAGACTGTGTTTTTCAGTCAAGCATTAGAGAAGAGTACAGGCAGCGAATATGATTATTGAAACTCATTGTTACAATGAAGCTTCCGAGGGTATGTGATTACTTAACAGGATATACATTTTGCCATATACATATAAATTTTTGAATTATGAAATTTAAAGAAATAAAAATATGATACCTACCATCTTTTTATTTTCAATATTGAAAAATGAAGAGTGTCAGAACAGCTTTTACCCATAGACATGATTACAGAGATTATTTTTTCTAATCTGAGTTACTACTTACATTACGATAATATTTTTATATACAGTTTTGTTAATGTAGGTAAAATGTAAAAAAAATATGCACAGAAAATATGACATTCAATATTTACAAATAAGGAATAAAGCGCTGGCATTGCAGAGTTCAATCGTTCATAAAACTAAAAGTAACAGGGCTCTCATTATAAAAATAAAAATTGTCATATTTGGGACACATAATTTATTTCTAACAGAGCAAAACTTTACGACCGAGTGGTATACTGACATAAAAATTGTACATACATCGTTTAACCCTTAAATGCATGATTTTATACTTTAAATAAATTATAAAAATACAAATAAATTATAAAATCAAGATTTCCAAAAACTCCGGCTCCTTTCCTTTTTATTGCAGATTAGAACCGAGAACCTTCTGCCACCGCAACACTCATTAGGAACAATGATTTGTAATTTTATCATCGGGTATAAAAATCAGGGCTTTGAACCGGAACTGAACTGAAAAAAAATATTGGTTTTTTTTCGGTTCAGCGCGTATTTTGGTATTTTGGGCAAATCAGTAAATTCCTGGGTTTTTGGATTCGAAAGTCTCGGAAGAGCTAAAAACAAACGAGTCACGCTGTTATTTTGGGCAATCGGAAACCGAACCGAAAACCAAAAACCGTTATTTTTGCCAGAACGAAAACCGAAACCGAATTGATGTATATTATTTTACTTGAACCGGAATGAAAAATATAGCGGTTCGAAGCCCTGAAAAAATCAACTTCAGTTTAGCAAAAAAAAATATAAACAAAAGTTTTTATGTGATGAAGTAAGCATTTAAGGGTTAATAAATAACTTCTGTATTAACAGCTTAACGACCGTGGACGCGTATTTGAGTCTTTGAAAAACAAAGGTTGCTGACCGGCGGACGCATATATGCGTATAGGCGAAGTATCTGGAACCTAAGAAAATTAAATTTTGTAAAGACATCTGCTTCCAAATTATAGTGAATTTAGTAAAATTACAATTTTGGCGAATTTTTCGCAAAATTTTATTTCGCCAGGTGAAATTTTATAAAAAACGCACGGTCGTTAAGCTGTGAAGACGGATTTTATAAGAATAGGAAAAAATAGATCACAAATTTAAAAACTGATTGTACACAAGATTGACAATAGATTCATTGATGACTGACGGCTTGTTTTTTTTTAAGTTTATTCAAATCTGGAATGAATAGGACAGATTGGAAATATGACAGTAAAAAAACAATCTTCTGTAATCTAACACCATATACAATCATCATCGTCTGTCAGTGATATGTTAGATTAATTCGATGCAAATTTTAGGGTTTCAAGGACAAATTTAGTTTTGAATATAAATTGAAAAGTGGAATGTGTAAAGAAAATGTCCTCATTTCAATCTTTTGCAAATCGGTTACAAAAAATAAAAACATTATCTACAAAATGCCTTCTTCGGAAGAGTGATTGAAGAACCAATTATAACCGACTGCAGTTGAAGACAATTACATCTACGGTACTCCTTCGAGTATCACTTATTTCATTAAACCGACTGCAGTATGCTATGGATATATATTCGTTTGCAAATGAAATTGACACATTTGAAGCGACAACTGACATAATTAATTATAACACCCTTTCACATATTATTCTAGACACAAAATCACATGAAAAATTCACATGCATTCAAGGTGGAGTCTGTTTACATGCAATTGACTACCTTTAATAGACAATAGACACGTATGAACATAGAATAAGTGTGTAAGGTTTGCAGACATATTTTCAAGAGGCAGATTACCGTTTACTACAATGATTATATAATCTAAAGAATCGGCGTTGTTTCATTCTGATATATGCACAACTTAACGAGCATTCGAACGCTTTAAATTGTCTTCGATAAATGAAAAAATAGAAAGACTTGAATATTTACAATAAGTCAACAGCGAGACTAATAATTTTCAGGTAATAATTTCGGTCACAAATGGCATATTCATCCATGACACAACCCTGTTAATAATATTCCCTAAGATTATACAATTTTTCGATATCAGTTCTTGGGTTTATACATATCAAAGCATTTTAGAGTAACAATTGTGCTGAACGATGAACTAGTGTAAAGTATTTTGTATCAACGATAAAAGCTCCGGATGCGCAGCACTCGAAGAGCGCAATCACTTCAGGATGCTAAAAATGTATTTTTAAAAATCAAAAAAATCACATCGCTATGAAAACAGTTCCATTGTTTTGGATTTTAACTGACGAAACGATTCTGTGGCTACCGAGAAAGGAATAGGCGAACGGAGTTATCGATCGAAGCGTGTTTACAATGATAGTGCGAAATAAAAAAATAATTTGAAATTCAGCAGCATTATGTATCACAACCTTTGTTATTAAATTCAGAAAACCTATTGAAATATTTATAACATTTCACAAGCGATAGCCAGAGAACCTGATATTAATCACAATTTAGAGAATAAATCATGAATTGTAAAAAGAGGCATATCAAAGAGCATCCGACACAAGATGAAGGTAAAAATATAACCTTTTTTAAATGGATGAACGATGAATATGATTCTTGAAACGATCAAATCTACTGAGTTAAATGATTGGGAAGGGAAAATTCCCGGCGGATGTAGAAAAGGATGTAAGGTTTGCAGGAAGCGACGGTTCCCACGTCGGTCGGTCTGACAGACGAATCGTTAAAATGAAACCATTGGCCATCGTTGATGGCAAACGCCGTATAGTGACCGGATCCCGCTCTGAAAAATAAAAAAATGTCTCTTATCATACAAATTCAAGTTTCGGTAAACAAAATTTTGAACATTTCTTAATAAATGTATATTTTTTTAAATCATACTAAAACATCAGCCATAGTGAAACGTAAAGCATATTTTTAATATTAAACATTGAATATCAAAGTATATCGTACCCAGATCCGTGGTGAACAATCACTGCAGCTAAATCGTAAAGATTGTTACCGGCTCCCGATCTTCTCGTTTCCGGGAGATTGCTCAGGACAAACTGTGACATGTCCAATGCGTTTATAGGAAATGATATATTTGTATCTATCTTAGTTCTGAAAATAAATTAATAAAAACAAAGTTAATGTATTCTAAAAAGATTATTAAAATTGTTAAATTGAAAAAAGAAAGACTGACTGACCTAAAAAAGTTATTCCATCTAAATCTCTTAATATGTAGGCAGAGTACATTCGGAAGTCTTCGGATCCAAAACTGTTTTGTTGAGCGTTGTTTACTTTTACAACTACCGCAGAGATATAATTCAGTGTCCGCCAATTCCTCCACCTAAAATTTAAAAAAAAAATTATTAATTTTGTAAGCAATTCTTCATCGTGAGTATACAATATGGTCACCAATGTTCCCGTTGAGATGAAAGGTTAGCTGCGCGGGCCAATTCAACAAATGTGCGGCATAATTTGACATATTTTGTATAAAGAATGGTGTTTTTTTGATTTCCACAATAAAAAAAATTCTAAATATCACTTTACTCAGAAGCGTATTAAATAAAAAATAACAGAACTCATTCTTTTTTTTAATATGAAATAAAATGATGCGCAAATTAAGAAAATAAGCAGAATGAAACTAGTAATCAGTCGCTTATTAAGTTACTAACATATTTATGAATTTATTAATTTTTTTCTGGTTTTTCATGTAGTTCCTTACAACTAATCCTTATAATATATAATCCATTTATATCGATTTCTTGTTCTTATAATAGAAAATAATTCAATTTTAGTAATTTTTTAATTTATTTACATTAATTAGGGTTATTCCAACTAAAAAAATCTATATATTAATAGTCGATAAAATAATCACAATCAACGTTCCCTCTAAGGCAAGAGGTTAGTTGCGCGGAAATTTCAAAGGCTGTGCAGACCGATCAAATATTAATTGAACAACTGCCTTGTAGTGCGCGCCAACCCGGAATGAGTGCGCGGGGGCTTCCCAACTGCTGCGCGGCCACAGCTTAGAGGGAACGTTGATCACAATCCACAAATAATCACAAATATGTTCATTTTCATAATGTCCTAGGGTCTTCTTCTTCTTCTCCGAAATATATTTATTTGCATACTTGGACATTTGAATTATCCTAAAAAATATATTATATACAATTTAAATACTGCAGGGCTGTCGATATATGTCCCGGGGTCTTCTATTTTTTCTACGAAATATATTTGTTTGCATACTTGAAACATTTGAATCATTATAAAAATTATATTATATAAAATATAAATACTGCAGGGCTGCCGATATATGTCCCGGGGTTTGCTTCTTCTTCTACAAAATATATTTGTTTGCATACTCAAACATTTGAATTATTCTAAAAAATATATTATATACAATTTAAATACTGCAGGGCTGTCGATATATGTCCTGAGGTATTTTTCTTTTTCTACGAAATATATTTGTTAGCATACTTAAACATTTCAATTATTCTAAAAATTATATTATATACAATTTAAATCCTGCAGGGCTGTTGATATATGTCCCGAGGTCTTTTTCTACGAAATATATTTGTTGGCATACTCAGACATTTCAATTATTCTAAAAAATATATTATATACAATTTAAATACTGCAGGGCTGTCGACATATGTCCTGAGGTATTTTTCTTTTTCTACGAAATATATTTGTTAGCATACTTAAACATTTCAATTATTCTAAAAATTATATTATATACAATTTAAATACTGCAGGGCTGTCGATATTGAATATAGCAGCTCAGCAGGGCAGCTCAATTATGATTTTTATGAATATATTTTATTATATACACTATTTGCATATTTTGTTTTGAAGTCCCGGTGTATTTTAGTTCTTTACGAGAATTGGGCGTATTCCTAAAAAATATCATTTAGAGAATTTATTATGTTTAGATTTTCTGGCTTATTCAATAAATAGGTTTGCAATTTATTTTTCACGCCAGTAAATTTTCTGACTACTTAAAAATGCAACAAAAATCCCCCGCGTTGAGGGTATCAGGCTTACAGCTAGTATTATTTGAATAGTTGTATTGAAGTGCGCGCCGACCCAAATGAGTGTGTGAGGGTTTTTAAACTGTTGGGCGACCTTAGCTTAGAGCAGTGGTTCTTAACCTTTTCAAAGTCACGGTGCACTTTTGATCATGGGAAAAAGTGGCGGTGCACCAGAATTAAGAGGTCGAAAAAAATATGTGGACATAAGTTTATTTACATATTTAAAAAAAAATAATAGTTACATACAAAATTACATACAATTTTTTTAAAACGTAAATATTTTTCAGAATACTGTCGATTAATTTTTCTGATTTTACTGGATATATTTTCTTTTGTATGAGACGTATGATGTCTAGTAACATTGTCACTAATTTCACTATTACACCCCACCCTAAATGCAAAACATGCAAAAAATAACAAACAAGCTTGGTAAAAAGAGACGCTCAAACGCGAGAGTGAAATGGTCAGCTTTAAACACATGTGTGATCAATTCGGCTAAATCCAAATCACATTAACTCTTTTGACTTTCATAATTTTGACTTTTTCAGTTTTCACTATTTTGCAGATTTTACGATTTTTACTATTTTGCGGATTTTTTCATTTTTACTCGCGGTGCACTTGCAATAAGCCCATGGTGCACCGGTTAGGTACCACTGGCTTAGAGGAAACATTGATGGTCACCATAGGAAACCTTTAGAAATCCCGTCAAAATCTTCACCTGACTTCGCACCACATGACCAAAGCACAGGTCCAATGTCAAACTCTAGTGTTACAATTACAAGCGGCTACAAAGTCCTTTCCTTTATCACCTCATTATTTATGTACCTTTATTCTTATTACCAAAGGTTTGAAACATACATTAGCTTTTGAAGCTCAAATTACAATACTGAGCGATACGGACCTCTACAAAACTTGTAAGACAATCATCGATGGAGCATGTGGGCGTAGGAGAACAATTTCCCTCTTCTGGAACGGCAGCAGTGGTACTTGTGTTCCCCGCTCCAACGTTTCCTGCGGGGGCGCCTGAACCCCTCCGGCCGCCGCAAACATTTAAAGATCCGCTAAGCCTTTCAGGAATATCCAATGACAGATCCAAAAACGGATCGTGTTTTTTGCTATCAGTGCCGCATGCTAAACATCGCACCTAAAAAATATATTTTTTAATGTAATTAAGAAATGAAATTAAGAAATATTTTTAAGAAATCAGAAATATTTTTTTAAAGTTAAAGCTCCCCAAAGATATCCCCAATGATATCAAGTTTACTAAGCTTGAGAAAATTTATACTTGGGCCGGCTCAACAATTTCTGAGCCTATGTAACAAAAATAGAAATGAGTGGATGTACTAAAATATTGTGTGGCGTGCCTGGTCCCTGAGAGCCTGTGTGCGCCACACGCTTTGCACTTGTCACGAGCCAGCCCTGCTCTTATATTCAATTTCCATTTAACAATTTTAATCTTACGGAGATGGATCTATCGGCCTCACGATTGTTTGATAATTTTTTACGCAAATATATTTTTTATTATATTCTGTGCAGTTTGACATCATTTAAGATGATCCATTAGCTGTATATTGAACATGTGGTAGCGAGTATATACTATATACATATATTCACATCATGAAGGTTTCGAAAAAAATTTGCAGCGACATGATTGATCATCCTATCCCAACGATAGAAGCATTACTTGATAACATATACCCGAGTTTCTCAACTGTGGTCCACGTTTAGTTTTTTGGCGCATTATGTTGATCATTTTGGCAATTGAATTGGTGTACTTATTATTGCTTTTTTCGACCAATTCAATTCTACGTGTTTTTTGACTTGTGACATGATAATGAACTTTTGTTTATCCACAACTAGGATATGACATCTATTTTTTTCTTCTAGTATAACCATCAATTGTTTGTTTTGCATATTATTGATTTGTTTCATTTGACAACATTTCCCAAAAAAATGTATTAAGAATGTCTGTAACAACATCCAAAGGAGTAGGATTCATGCAAAACTACAGAATTTATTACAAGAATTTCTATAAATTTTCCAGTATAAAGTCCAGTTATCAGAAATTGGAGTATTGCCGAAGTACTTATGTTGATTTAGAATTTAGGGCACGTTAGATTTCTACGTTTTCGAGGAATCGATACATCACTACAATCTATATCCATTCATTTTCAGTGAATGTAATCTCATCGTTGGTCACTTCCATCTCCTCATCATCACTTTTCTCGACATCTTCATTTTCGGATAATATTTTACTATCACTTATATCACTCTCACATAAAAAGTTTTTTATGGTAGACATTTTGATAAGGTGTAAAAGTAGAAATAATTGTAATGAAGAAGGATATTTTTGACGTCTGATATGTATGAGCAACCAAAGACAATTGAGAGTTAAGCAAGTTGAAAGTTTTTCATTGGACTATTGCGTCATTCATTGCGTCACTCGCGGGCATTCGTGATGTGCATGCATCGCAATTAAATTATATTTTCCCGTTTTTTCTGATTTCATTACTTTATAATTAAGGAAATATATAGAATAATATTTGACTATTCATCAAAAAAAAGTTAAAAAATGATAATAAAAATATTGCGTATCGAAATTTATAACGAGCAGTTGCAGGATATGTATAGATATATGACCGCGAGTGTCAACTCGTGATTTTAGTAGAAGGGGTTAATACTCACTCTATAATGTGCTCCACTAAAAGAAAAATTTATAAAACATTCTAACCTCACTCTGCAGGGTCCCACCAAAGACAGTTGTCACAATGGAACTACGACCTCTCTGAGCCAAAGAAAAATATCCGGCATCTTTTAAACTGACATCTGATGGAAGTAACTGCAGGAGTTCAGTATGCAATCTGGAACCGATGGTGTTCCATGTTTATAATAATATGCATAGAGTTAACAACCAATATGGATAAGTAAGGGATGGTTATGGATTGCAACACATACTAAAAAAACATACTTTTGAATTGATGCACTTTACCTCAACAAAATGAAAGTTTAAAACTATATTTTCATACATCTATCATTGCCGCAATAGCCCAGTAGCCATATGGAGCACTAGCCATAAAGCTATTCATAGACATCTTTGCCACGCTGACCAATCTTTTGCAGCCTGTTTTGATTCCTCAACCCAGTGAGGTACACCAACTTACACAAAGTGTTCAACCACCGCTACCTTTGTCTTCTCCATCATTTTAAAGAAAAGAATACATACATTTTGGAATATATCTAGTTAAGTTTCTTAACCCTCCAGACGAGTTTTTTTCAATAAAAAAATATTATTTAAGCAATATTGAAGTCACGGATAACTTTTCTTTCAAGCAAAAAGAAAAGCAAAGTCGTTGTATAGAAACCCTGCGTGACTATATGGTCATGCTCATTCTTATATTACTGTGTAATATTGGTAAGGGCAGTAGTAAGGACGAGTGTGACAAACATTCGGGGTTGAAATATAGCTAAATGTGAAATTTTTAGAAATATTTACAATTTGACCTCTTTGTCAATACTTTGAATTGTATTAAAATTTATAAATTGCAATTTGCAATAAAATAAAACATTAACAAAAAGAAGATTTGCTCACCATCCTACAATTTTTACTCTCTGGAAAGAAAGATCTACCAGCAGACTTTTAGTAGAACCAACAATAAAAGAAAAAAATATAATAATCGCTTTGTATCATAGCGGTTTCTTACCTATCTAACATGTATCTTAGGAATTCGTGAGCGTCCTGCTGTTGATAGCCACGAAACCGAGGCACCACCTTCCAGATAACCAGGAACAAACATTCAGGCGATATTGCACTCTTTGAACCGCATCCGCCAGCGCTCAAATTGATCAAGACCTTTAAAATTAAATAATTAATCTCAATAATAAATTTAAGATATCGTTGTTAATTTTCCACAACCTTGTATCTCAATAAGTACCAGTATTCAGGAGACACAAAAATGTACTTTATTCTACTGCTATCTCAATATCTGCAAAGAAGCTTATAAGGGAGGAATCTAAGACATTTCCATCCATGCCAACTTCTTCTTCATGCCAAACAGTACATGTATTATATTTATGCTGACATTTTTGTATTAGATTAAAATCATGAAATATAATATGTTTTTGGATACGCAAGAGTCAATGGAAATTTTGTATGCATTACACCAAAAAAATAATAATTGAGATATGTGTTTGTAGAGAATTAGGGACAGTGATAGTGATTAGGAATAGTGGATATTTGGTTAGCAAAAAGTTTTACAAATTTAGATGTATTAACTATAATATCTAATAATTTTGGCTGAGCTAAATGTTTTCCAATTACTATCATAGAGATCTACCAAGTAAATGCTGATTCAATCATAATTATGTACATACAGGTATCAGTATAAATAATGAAATGATAATAATTTATTTATTCTAAATAATTCTTGAAATTTTAGTCATGGGTAGGGAATCCAATCCCGGGATCCAGTACAGTTTTCGATACATTTTAATCCCGGGATTAGAAGACATAATCCTGAAACTTTCGGGATTGATTTTAAAACATAAATGTGTTGGTTTTCAAGTCGGCAGTTCACGCATATGCAATAAAAGAGATAAGCGATCTTTATCGCAGAAGAAACGGTAATCGGATGCCAGGCATATTAAATTTCATCAACACATTTTAGTGAACTATAATATATTTTAACCTTCCAAGGACGAGCGTGACCCACAGTAAACACCGTTGTCTATTGATCCCACTATTCATCCTTTTCTACCTGAACATCGTTGCTTTCACTCATATTGGGTTAAGAAGGGTTCAGACTTGAGTTAAGTCATCAGCCGCGGGGACAGAAACGGCCACCAAAAGCACATGTGATTTTTTTAATTTCTAATTAATAATTTTTTAAATTTATTTTTCACCAATATTATCAATTTTTATTTCTTAAAATAATGTACTGGTCCCAGGACCAGTCCCGGAATCCCCGGATCGCAAAATTCTAATCCCAAAATCCCAGGATCAACATTTTGTCTCGGGATTGGATTCCCTAGTCATGGGTGGATGAATTGCAGCTAAGCAGGGCGAACATTGAAAAACATTTATTACAAGACTTCTAGTTCAGGGTGGAGAACCTTTTCATTTATAAAGGCCACATTCATATTTTTGATTCAACTTAAGGCAGTAATAAAGAAAACGTTGACACCCCCCCCCTAAAATAAATATTTTAAATTCACAATGTAAATTAGTCAAAATCTAAAAAAAAATTGGCAACAAGTCAATAGGCCGCATCAGAGTAGCCAAGAGGCAAGGCCGCAGGTTCCCCACCACTGCTCTAGTTAATCTACCCCAATTAGGTCAGAATATACGTATCACTTCAACTAATAATAAAGTGCGTAATCTAAAAGAACGAACCTTTCTAAGTTCCTCTGCCATGACTACATCCTGTACTTCCTTATAGCTCCGAGAATGGTAAACTCTCCGTCCATTGTTTTTTCCTTCCAATGATGGCAGAGTATTGAAATAACAACTGAACTCTTGAATATTGCTAAGACTCTGCAGCACCGCATTCATGAAGCAGGTGTTGCCGAGATTTCGCAATCCAACCACTTTCTTCTCACGATGGCGTTCAGCTTTGCCGTTGGCATTTGGAGAATGGGCATTAGGTCGCTTGCTTGACGTGTTGGAAGCAATAGGCGTCGCGCTTCCTGTGGAAGAAGTTGATGAATTTTCTGTTGAACTGCTGTCTTCCGAATGAGAACGTTTTCGTGAACGCGGCCTTAGGTTACGAACCGAATCTTCAGGCGCCTATATGGAATAAAAACGGTAGCGTATCATTGTGATAGAAAAAAAAATTATATAGTAAGTAGCATTAACATCCTCACTATCTTGAGCCTTAATTATTTGTCAGAGATTGGGAGAGGTGTTTAATTTATTATTATTTACATGTTGTAGACATGAATCTTATTCTCACATCAGTATGTAACAAAAATATGATACTGCAACTTATAAGAAGGTAACTATTCACTTTGCAACTTTCCTAGCAAAATTTTATTTGTTGAAGTTTTAGCAATCAAAATGTATTTTTAAAATTACTCTATACCAATTTCATTGCATTTTCATTTCATGAAAACTATGGAAGTATAAATTTATTAATATACTTATTAACCTTCAAGCCAGAATTCCATAATTCAGAATCCGATTCGTTGTTTTCCAATGCCCTCGTTATTGTGACGCTGACGGCTGAGAAATTTCTCGGTGATACATCATTAGGTGACTTTCGTCTCGGAGAATTTTTTAAAGCTCCAGCAGCATTCATATGTCTAGGAGGAGTGGTTCTGTTGTGAGCGTGAAGAGAGTCTTCGCACAGCGACGGAGAGGGTGGGTGGTTTTCGCTCTTTCCCATGGAAGCTCCTTCAATCTCTGGAATGTTACCGATATCTGGTCCTAAAATGTCGTGGTCTTCAATGTTGCGCTCTTTGAATAAGAACTGTCTTATTTTGTCTATCCGGCTGTCGTTTGTATCATTTACGGCATACTCTTCACATTTATAGCTGCAAAATGAGATTAAACAATATAATGGTTTTGTAATTGTTGACTGACCATCTGTGGGAATTGCTGCATGCAAATTTGTGCCAGAAATGGAGGTGCAGACTTTTATATTTTATCCAGATATCAAATGGCGAATGGTGAAAACTATAGTTTTAGCTGCTAGTTCTTAAACCAGGCGATTCATAACTGAGCATTGTGATTACGAGCTCTTTCAGCTCGGACTGTTGAGATATAAGCCATGTTGTAAATGCAAAGGAAGAAGCCTCAAAACTGCTCATTTTAAATGGCTATTCATTTAAATTTTCTTCAACTTTTAATAAATTCAACATCTACTTATCCAAATAGATAAATCAGCTTAGTGAATGAGCGACATTGTATTAATAACTTAGTGTCTAGACCAACGTACCCTCTAAACCGAAGGGTTAGCTGCGCGAAAATTTCAAAGGCTGCGCGGTGGCTGCACGTAGGCTATGCGGACCGATCAAATATTAATTGAATAACTGTCTTGTAGTGCGCGCCAACCCGGAATGAGTGCGCGGGGGCTTACCAACTACGCACGAGCGCAGCTTAGAGGGAACGTTGGTCCAGACACTTGCGTATACCTACGCGTGTTTTGTAAGAAAAATGTAGATTGTTTTAACACAAACTGTCAGTGTTTTTTTTATCTATACTATGATGACCTTTTTCATTTTAATACGGTAAATTTCCTCTTTTAAGGCATTTTTATTTAGCGTGCCGCATCCCCTACGGTGCTAAAAACACTTCCGATATATTGCTGGCCCTTAAGAACTAAGTGAAAAAACATGTTTCAACACTTACAGTCCTTTGATGGACAGTAAAAAAAAAACACAACGTATATTTTTTAAAAACATGCTTTTCACTTGGTTTCTAAAGGACCAGCAACATATCGGAAGTATTTTTTAGCACTGTAGGGAAACTGTTTAGCTGCCGTAGATAATTAATAGTAACTAGCTGTAAGCCCGTTGTCCTCAACGGGGGGATTTTTTTTGCATTTTTAAGCAGTCAGAAAATTAACTGGCGTGAAAAATAAATTACAAACCTATTTATTGAATAAGCCAGAAATTCTAAAAGTAAAAGAAATATACCTCGGGATATATGTTGACAGTCCTGCACTGCAGTATTTCAATTGCATATAATATAATTTTTAAAATAATTGAAATGTTTAAGTTTAATTTATTATTTGCAACTATTATTTTATTAGTTATCGACGAGATAACTTGTCTCTGGCGTGTTGAGCACGAAAAAATTTACGAGATATCTCGTCTGTGGCAGCCATCAAGTTATGACTGTATGTTTAGTTACCAAATGACAACTTTTTACTCAACGAGATTATATTAGGTGTAGTAAAAAGTACTGACGCATTTTAGAGATGCGTGTTTTAGAATTAGTCGCCTTCGGTCCCATGCATACAATAAAAGAATTGTCCAGTATAGTCGGGACCAAATGGTCAATTACTCAGAAGTACCTGAAAAAAATGGGTAAAATCCGAAAAGAAGGAATTTGGGTGCCGCATGCGCTAAGCGATCGGAACAAGGCGCAGCGACTAAGCGCGTGTCAATTGTTGCTTGAAAAACAAAGCTTACGACCATTTCTTCAGGATCTGATTACCGGAGATGAAAAGTGGGTGTTATATACGAATGTATCGAGGAAAAAACAATATCTAAATAAAGGACAACAACCAATTCCGACCCCTCGAGCTGGTTTGCACCCAAAAAAAGTTATGCTTTGTGTTTGGTGGGATTCTAAAGGAATCATTTATCATGAAGTCTTAAAATATGGTAAAACTGTGACGGCACAAGTATACTGCGACCAATTGGACCAATTAAATGCAGCTTTGGAAAGAAAGAGACCGGGGCTGATGAATAGGCGCAACATCGTCCTTCAACATGACAACGCGAGACCACATGTGGCGGATTTGACCCGACAAAAAATCGAAGACCTTGGTTGGACAACTTTATTGCATCCACCCTATTCACCAAATCTGGCACCATCTGATTACCATTTATTTCGATCAATGGAACATTTTTTTAGAGATAAAAAATTTCAATTAGAAAGTGAAGTGAAAACGGCTATTTCCGATTATTTTAATTCGAAACCAGTTGAGTTTTTTACTAAAGGGATTTTAGATTTGTCAAATAGGTGGCAGAAGGTTATAGAAAGAAAGGGTGAATACTTTTTGTAAAGAAAAATTAATAAAAATACTAAAATCAGAATTTTGCGTTTTATTTAACAAATGCGTCAGGACTTTTTACTACACCTATTATAATACCAGCGGTCGGGGAATCGGGGTAAATTACCCCAAATGGGGTAAAAATTAAATTTTGGGGGTAATAAGGAAATTTTTCAAAACCTGAAGGAAAGTTTTCAATTAATTAAATTTTGTTTGTTCCAATGAAAATTTTATTTTGTTTGTCTATTACATACTTACTATTTTCATGCAACTTTTTTTATTTTCCGTGTAAATTTCTCTCCTTTCCAAAATGGTAATATCGACTTATGCAAAAATATTTTGGGGTAATGGTTAAAAAAGTTCCCCGACCGCTGTGTTTATACCATATAGGGTAGACATGAATTTCGTGTTTATAATTGATATTTTTTTTTTAAATAAAGCACCCTAAATATAATAGTGCGATTCGAAAACGGGGTACATAGAATATAGTTTTAGCTTGATTTTCAGGAGACGTAGAGATTAGAAAATACCATTATGGGTCCATATGGCCTAAAAAGATGCTCTTTTATCGTTTTCACTATACTATAATGAGTTTATTTTAATTTGCCATTTTTCAGTAACTCAATCCAGCCTCAAAAGTGACATTCAATAGCTGCATAGTGATTATTAAATAATACGGCCAATGTTGGTTCCGAAAAATAATCGTTGATACAAATTTACAAAGCAATAAAAAAGATAACGACACTTCACCCTTATAAATCTGCCCCGGATTGATCCACTGGGGAGGCTTACGGAAACAATGAATCATGATGAAACAATAAAATAAGAAAGCGTCCATATGTGTAAATACTGTGTAGTTCATGTACTCCTAGGTTATTAATTAATTACGAACATAGCATTCAAAATTTAAAAAAAACTTTAACCAAACATGTGTTTGTATAACAACTATTGCAAAGAACTGCAATAATTTCTTGAAATTTCTTCACAATTCTTAGAAGCAATAATAATAATTAAAAGGGTTTTGTGTTGGTAAGATTTTTTCATTTCATTTATGACATCGGTAATACCTAACCTTTTTGAAGAAGTGGCCTGATTTATATACTTTATTCTTATAAAGATCTTTCACGAGCTAGATAAATAATGTTTTGGTAAGTAATGAAAATATTTTTAGGTATTAATTATTTGTAAGAGATAAAAACATTCCAAAATGTTATTGATAGATAGATGGTTGTGATAAAAACATCTTATCTATACTCTTATGATGGGATAAGAATTGGTTATAAGAAGCTGTGACAGCAATTAATTATTACGTTTTTGATTGAATTTAAGCAATTGAATATTATTTAAAAAAAAAAAATGATTAAAAATCAATGACAGAATAAACTGCTAGTGTAAATGTGGCTCTAATAAGAGAAGGTTAGATTTTTAATATGATATTCAAACCAAAAAAAGCGTGCTCGAAATCTACCAGCGCAGTCCGGTAAAGGACATCAAAATATAAGTAATTCTAAGCAATAACTAAATTGAATGCTTCAGAATAAGACACCACGTCGTCCAAAAAGTCGTCCACGATTTGGTGACGTGTGTTTCTTATGCACATTAAGCATAAGGATCACAAGTCACTTAATCCTGGTCGACTGCGCCCCAATATACAGCTTGCTATTGAAATTTTCAGTCATAAAGGATTATGGTATCCTTAATGAAGGTAGCAATAAATTTTGCTGCTTGACCAGGCATGGAGAACCTGCGGCCTTTTGGCTATTCTGGTGCGGCCTTCTGGCCAATTCTGTATTTCTGTAAATTCCTGTTTCCGGTCTAAGATTCCCTGGTCAATGTTTACTGCGGCCTTATGTCGAATCAGAAAAATGAATGCGGCCTTTAGAAAAGAAACGGTTCCCCACCCCTGTGCTTATTATTACAATTACTAAAATTATTACATCACATCTTTATTTCAATATAGGATACTATCAATTATTATAACCGCTTACCAATAAACTGAAAATATTTCACAGCTCATGCATAAAAGATGTCCAGAGTCAGTAGCGTGTGATTTGGCATGAGCATTCATATAACGTCCACAGTTGACTATACCGCAGTGTAAGCATATCCAGACTTGCTCTTTCGTGGAACACTCTGAAAAGAAATTGAAAACATTACAAGAACAGGTCATCGAGGTCATATTATTGAATATATTTTGACTTTGTCACTGACGACATTTGAAAAAAATTGCAGTGCAAAAGATATTTTGTTGGAATTTTTCATTTGTGGAAAATACATAATAACAATTATCAACAGCAATTGTAAGACGTCGTAGATAACAAGTTAATGATTACAAAATCAGTAAAAAATGTGTCTTGTAATTATGAAATATGGCGCATATCCAAGATGTAGAAAAATGTTTAATATAGAACGGAAAGTCAATTAATTTGAGGGTATCACCTTTGAAATGAAATTGAAATATTTATCTTTAATCACATTTGATAAATTGAAAAAAAATTGCATAATTTTACTTAAAAAATATATAATCTGTTTATTTTATACAATATACTATAACAGCGGTCGGCAAACTTTTTTGGACTCACGGACCACTAACTTCAAAATTTAAATCAAACGGACCACTAACAGGACTTTTGTTTTAAGTATCTATATATTAATAGTCAATAATGCAATGTGAATGTATTTACAATTTAAATACTACAGGGCAGTCGATATATGTCACGGGGTCTGCTTCTTCTTCTACGAAATAAATTTGTTTGCACACACAAACATTTCAATTATTCTAAAAATTATATTATTTACAATTAAAATACTGCAGGGCTGTCGATATATGCCCCGAGGTATATTTCTTCTACTACGAAAAATAATTATTAGCAAACTTAAACATTATTCAAAAAATTAAATAATTTACAATTTAAATACTGCAGTGCTATCGATATATGCTCTGAGGTATATTTCTTCTACTATGAAAAATAATTGTTAGCAAACCTAAACATTATTCTAAAAATTATATTATTTACAATTTAAATACTGCAGTGCTGTCGATATTGTATATGGCAGCTCAGCAGGTCGGCTCAATTATGATTTTTATGAATATATTTTATTTTATCTGCTATTTGCATATTTTGTTTTGCAGTCCCAGTGTATTTTAGTTCTTTAAGAGAATTGGGTGTACAGTCAGTTCTCGACTAACGATGGGGTTCCATTCTGCCACTTATCACGTAAATCGAAATGGTCATAAGTCGAATTTCATACAAAAAACAAACAAAAAATAGACATTAAAAGTGGGTGGTACGTTAATAGTATTTATTTCAGAATATGTACTATGTGTATATATATTTATTATATTATAATTATTTATAATATATATTTACAATATATAATATAGTCTGCGCAAGAATGTTTCGCGTACTTTACGAAAATTCAGTTTTGTATTTTAAAATGTCTTTAATGAACACAAATGAATGATATCTTTATAAATATGTCTAAGCATGTATCCACATCTCAAATATAAATAGTTTTACCTTTGACACCATTTTTAACAGGTAATAATTAACTAATGATAACCCAGGTAGTAGAATTAACAAATTGTTGTATTCATTAAATATTTTTTAATTTAAACATGCGATTCTTTTTTCCAGTAATTGTTAATTATAGATAATTTTGCCGCCTGTGTGGTCGAGTGGTCAACGTTGTTGGCTTCGGCTATGGAGGGCCCGAGTTCAAATCCCAGTACGGACAGTTTTATTAATTGATTTTTCAATAGATTTATGAATTTCTGTTCAAAGGCATGGATGTACGTGATGTCTTGAATTCCCCCCTCTCACCCCTCCTATCCTATGAACTGGGCGTATCGAGAGCGATTAGCTTACCACTAATCCTGTCCTAGCCCTATCCTTCTATCCCTACTCTCTTTGGAAAAAGAGAGGTTGAGCAACTGAGTAACAAGCAGTTCTCGTAGAAACATTTCTGTTGAGATAAACTCCATTAGGAGTCCATATGCTCCACATTGGGAGCGGACATGGTTTTAAAAAAAAAAATGGATGGGAAAAATTTTCTTCGTTTATTTTTTACAAGGCTCGAAAAAACACCTGAAATTCGTGCCTCTAGACTAGAATACCGTCTTAAAGATGCAGCCATGTCTTTAAGCACAATTTTAAGGTAGTTCATTGTTATCATCTAGTTCTTTTAATTCTTTTCATTTTTCTTCTGTAGCATGTTTCTCCTCAATTTCAATCAAATCTTGATTTATGAGCTCTACAACATCATTTTCTATGAGTTTATTTTTTTTAAAGAGATTTTTAAGAGAATTATACCTTCAATGTCAACTTCCAGATTAAGTTTATTTACGCATTATTTTTTTAAATTTTGGTCTCCGTCGTAAGTCTGAATGGTCGTAAGTCGAGAACTGACTGTATTCATAAAAAAATACATTTAAAGAATTAATTACGCTTAGATTTTCTGGCTTATTCAATAAATAGGTTAGTAATTTATTTATCACGCCAGTAAATTTTAAACTACTTAAAAATGAAACAAAAATCCCCCCCATTGAAGTCAACGGGCTTACAGCTAGTTACATATTAAAACAACAGTGACAAATGCGTCTAAAAAGTTCATAAAATAATGTCAGATTTCTCTACTATCTTTATTATAAAAACATTAATGTGGCATTTGGCACTGCAGATCATCAGCTAATTGAATATAAGTGATGGACACTTTATAAGCTTTATAAGGTTTTAATAGCACGAAAAAAATAAAATAATAAGTTATTTATGAACAATCACGCATTTTCCATAGTCTTATCAAGGCGTATTCGCTGAACTAAGAATAACTGAATGTCGATAGTTAATTATTTTGGTTTTGCCGCTTGTAAGTTTAAATGGAAATCTGACTACAGACCTAGATATTGCTACTCTGAAAAAAACAATATAATTATTTATTGTACTGGCGCACAACAAAAATTTGACTTCTTCTGTGCCACTTGCAAACTGATTTTGGAGGAATTCGGTTGGAATGTTGGTTTTGACGTTTGCAATGATTAATTGTGTTTGTATATCGCTTTTTAATGGGATGTGTACATGGGAGTGCAGTGCACTCTATGCTCTTATACAAGAGCCGTCCCTGGCTTGTTTTGGTGTATTTTTTCCACAGTTTGATGAGAATTAAGAGCAATGAAATATTTACGAAAATAATTTTACATAGAATGACCATAGTTAAATTCAGTATTTTACCAAAACAACTAATTCTGCAATGTACATCCATCTTATTGTATTCACTAGAGATGTTAAAATAATATAAAACTATTAGTCTTGTCAAAATCTCCAAACAATCCAACTAGGGTATCCAATCCCGGAGCCTTTTTCCAATCCCGGGATTTCGGGATTTACCGATAAATTTACCGAGGAATTTGAAATCTCCGATTTGGTATACTTTTTCCCCGAATTCTCACAAAACCTCGTTTTTTTTTTTTTTTAGCTCACCGAGGAATTTGAATCGACAATTTGCCAATTTCATCTCACTTTTCGAGATTTACTCCAAATTTCTCAATCCCGAAATCCCGGGATCGCGACCATGTCAATCCCGGGATTTCGGGATCAGAAAATTGAACGGGATCCCGGGATTGGATGCCCTAAATCCAACTACCTACTGATATAACATTTGATATGGTATCAAATATAATTTAGGTAATCGATACGACGACGTAAATAAGGGACCTTGATTAGATTTTAGTATTAATAAAGAACTAAGGAAATAATTTGTCAATATATTAATTTTCAAACGTCAAATTCGCGTTAACGACAAAAACATGACGATGGTTGGTAACTGTAACATACGTAGTGCTTAAGTATCAATAGTCAAAACTTCTTTAGCCGCTCTAGGTGTTACTGCAATTACTGGAGAAAGCATATAAAAAACGCGGAATAGTCCCTTAAATTAAATTCATGGTGATGTCACAAAGCTTTATACTTTAAACGAGTCTCCATTTGCTAACGCCATAAAAATTTCAAGGGAAATCTATCGCTGGGTCAATGGCGTGATGAAGGTCCCTTACGTCAAAATGTAAATCTTTTTAAAGTTTAAAGGACATCGATTACTGATCAGTAACGGCTTGAAGAAAGACATAGTGACCACTGCCGACGGTGAATTAATCCAGTAGAATTACGAGCGGGCTATTCCCCCTATTTTACCCCTCCCCCTTGCAAGGAATAAGATAACAGCTGATTAGTACTTGCTGTATTGATTTTCCAGATGCATATTTAGACCTCAAAATACTAGTCGAAAGTGATAATCCTAAATCACGCACACTCCTGATTATGTAAAATAAGAACAATACATAATTAAAACATTTACCTGAACACTTCAGTTCCTTTGTGGTAGAAAATATATGTGTTAAAACTTCACTATTAATTACAATGTTTTCGTTCAAGTGCGGACACTCCATTTTGAGGGTTTATAAATGAACCTGTTTTCATTGAAAATGCATCACTCTGATTACTATAATTTAATCAGAGATATTAAAAACGGCCTGATTCGAACCTGCGTACCCAAACATCTAGCAAGAACGAGGCAAACATAAAACATAACAATATGCAGGCGTCGTAACTACCAACATGAAGAATATTAAATTCTAATGTAGCCACCTTCAATAATTAAACGGAATACAATTTTGATAATATGAAAAGAATATCTAGGCCTTTTGTGAATGTCTGATAAATTAGCCAATAATTATCATTTATTTTTATAAGAGCCTAATTAAAAATTATCCACTAGATTGCTATATGCATACCGGTGTGCACAGGGCCGCCCTCGATGGATAAGTAAAAAAGTTTATCATCAGATTTCAATGGTCACCACGAAACTTTATCCTGTGTAAAACAATCAAAAAAAATATCAGAAAACGGAAATGGAACTTTCAAAAATAACATTTGTATTTATTCACAGGCATTATAGTCAGTAAAAAAAACTCGAAATGGTCGATAAAGAATGTAAACGAGTCTATCAATAATCTGGAACATCTTTCTTTCACTAACCAATATATTCAGCGTTTTTAAAAATAACGGTTTTTAGCTTATAATCGTAATTATAGGTAAAGACCGAATATGTTTCAATTTAAAGTGCACATTGTTCTATTGGGGTGGATTTGGCTCAACGTAAACGGAAACAATTTAAGCCTGACCCTTTTCCCAAAAAAAAAATAAGAGTTACCTAAATAATGTAAACATAATATGTGAGCAAGACAAATTTTAAAACAATTGAAATTTCTGATCATTATATCACATTTAAATATTTGTAACTAAGCTTCAACTTTTTTGAATTTTTTGTATTAGTTTTATTTTTTTCTCTTCAAAATAAAACATTCGCGTGCCATGCAAAATCGTCTGCCATAGGTTCACCATCCCTTCGTTAATGCATAATAATTAAATAAGTATAGCTGCCGAAAAATAAACTGGTTCTATTCAAACATTTGCTGATTTTTTAAACTTTAGGGTCAGTAAACATGATCAATTTAATAATATTTTAGTTTTACTGTATGTATATTTGTGGAACCTTTCAGGCATCGATAGCTGAATGTGAATGAGAATTTAGTCTAGCGTTGTCCAACAGAAATTGGTTGATGGGCCAAATAAAATATTACCAGTATATGGCGGGCCGCATAAAAACAATTTATTAATTAATAATTACCATGACACTTTCTTTGTTTTAAACAGCCAAACAATTAACAAAACATTTTATTTACTTAATAATTAATGTGACACTTGTTTTTTCAGACTATTTGATTTTTTTATATCGACTGGTAATTTATTCGATGCACATGATTTAGTCTGTTGAACTCAATTGATCAAAATCAAGAAAAAGAAATCATTTAGAATTTTTATTGCAAATAAAGTCATACGTATCCATAGGAGGTCATAGTCTATCCATAGGATGTACTCGGCGGATCTGAGGGATGCTAGCATGTCATGGGAGGAAGCAGAGCAATTGGCGGGAGACAGGGAAACGTGGAGGTGCCGCGTGGCGGCCATACGCTCAACATGGGAAGCGAATATAATCAAAGAAAAAGAAAGTCATACATTTCATCCGGGGAAAGTGTTTATTTTTAAATGGTGTGCAAATTTAGATAGATAGAATAGAAAGGAGAGAAAAAAATGATTATAGGAAAAACCTCGATTTAAATGTAATTTGTACAAATATTTTGTTATTTGTGTCACAATTAAAAGCTCATCAATAATACTTATGTTATATTAGCCATATTAAAGTTATATTTGTGATTTGTACATACCTAAATTTTAAGTCATCTTTTTGTTGTCACGACAGCTAAATATTAGGTTGAGTGTTGTTTTAGAGAAATATGCAAATAATTAGTTGACTGACTGGATTCTAATGGGATAAAGCAGCGTTTCCCAAACTTTTCTCCCCGCGACCTGGTTATTTTAATATTTCTCCTTCGTGACCCACTAAATTTGTTGACCTATAATAGATGGCTAACCTAGGGCATGCGTACCCGTAGTGGCACATTTGAGAAATTGGATGACACACCGACGATTTCCAAGTTCAATAAAAATAATTTATAAGTTTAAAAAATTAAAATTTTGATTAAATAATACGTGAATTATAAATTTATTCCATTTTATTAGTTTTGTTAACAGCTTAACGACCGCACGTTTTTTTTTTAATTTCACCTGGTGAAATAAAATTTTGCAAAAAATTGTAATTTTACTAAATTCAATATAATTTGTAAACAAATTGAGATATCATAGCTTCCAGATACTTCACCTATACGCATATATGATTCCGCCGGCCAGCAACCTTTGTTTTTCAAAGACTCAAATACGCGTTCGCAGTCGTTAAGCTGTTAACATATAGAAATCAAATATACAAATAATTTATTAATGAGAGATACTACAAAATTATATAGTAAATATACAATTTATTTTAGGAAATTGGCGACCCGGCATTTTGCTTTCTGTGTCCCGGTATCGGCTCACGACCTATCATTTGGGAAACTCTGGGATAAAGTATCAAGCAATTATTAGAATATTATACTATTTTAAGAAAATGAATTGCTTCCTAGATTTATTCATTTAGCAGTATGATACGACGAATTAATCTATCTATCGCCAGTGAGTACTACTAGGGCTTGCAATTACCAGTAAACGGTAAATAATTTTTCTAATTACCGGTAAATGGATAAAATAGACGTATGTAGATAAGTGACTAAAATATATCTGTATGTATAACCTTTACTAAAAACGGTATCCTAGATTGAAACCTAAACAATTTCAAACGGTTCGGTGATTCTACCGAACATTACTTTTCCGAACACGAACACTCCGAACAGGAATGGTCCGAACACGAACTCTCCGGCCAAGAATACCCCGAACACCGATTCTTTCGGACTCGGAATCTTCCGCACACAGAACCTTCCGGATATAGAATACTTCGCACACCGAATACTCCGAACATTTAAATATTTT